>NW_027019306.1:12518715-12644313 GCF_013076305.1 Rhopilema esculentum
TCTAAAATACGTTAAAATGCTTTTATGGTCCTCTTCTCATTAGAATTCGCAGCAATAGTTTCAAAAGTGATAGAGGTTTTGGACGAGTTTTTTTTGCAATTTCCTAGGCCTTATAGCCTTGCTTTTTTTCCAGAAAAGCAGTTCAATTCAATGCCCTCTAAGCTCCGATAATCTAAAAAACGATTAAAATGCATTTATGGTCTTTCTTATTAGAATTCAGCAGCATTTTTCAAAAGTGATATGAGCGTTTTGGACGAGTTTTTTTTGCAATTTTCTAAGGCTATAGCCTTGCTTTTTTTCCAGAAAAGCGAGTTCAATTCAAATGCCCCTAAGCTCCCAAATAATCTAAAAAACGATAAAATGCATTTTATGGTTTTCTTATTAGAATTGCAGCTAACTCTTTCAAAGTGATTAGAGTTTGGGAAGAGTTTTTTGCAATTTTCCTAAGGCTATAGCCTTGCTTTTTTTCAGAAAAGCGAGTTCAATTGAAATGACCCCTAAGCTCCCAAAATAATCTAAAATACGATTAAAATGCATTTT
The DNA here is from genome assembly GCF_013076305.1 of Rhopilema esculentum. The sequence continues at coordinate 12,519,256 of NW_027019306.1, forward strand.
ATGGTCTTTCTTATTAAATTCAGCAAGCAATTATTCAAAAGTGATAGAGGTTTGGGAACGGGTTTTTTTGCAATTTTCCTAAGGCTATAGCCTTGCTTTTTTTCCAGAAAGCGAAGTTCATTGAAAATGCCCCTAAAGCTCCCAAATAATCTAAAAACGATTAAATGCATTTTAGGTCTTTCTTATAATTGACAACTTTCAAAGTGATAGAGGTTTTGGAGAGTTTTTTTGCATTTTCCCTAAGGCTATAGCCTTGTTTTTTTCCAGAAAAGCGAGTTCAATTGAATGACCCCTAAGCTCCCAATAATCTAAAACGATTAAAATGCATTTTATGGTCTTCTTATTAAGAATTCAGCAGAATTATTTCAAAAGTGATAGAGGTTGGGACAGTTTTTTTGCAATTTTCCTAAGCTATAGCCTTGCTTTTTTTCCAGAAAAGCGAGTTCAATTGAAATGACCTCCAAGCTCCCAAATAATCTAAAAAAGATTAAAATGCATTTTATGGTCTTTCTTATTAAGAATTCAGCAGCTTTTCGAAAGTGATAGGTTTTTTGGACGAGTATTTTTTGCAATTTTCTAAGGCTATAGCCTTGCTTTTTTCCAGAAAGAACGTTCAATCAATGCCCCTAAGCTCCCAATAATCTAAATACGATAATCTTATGGTCTTCTTATTAAATTCAGCACAATTCTTTCAAAGTGATAGAGGTTTGGAAGAGTTTTTTGCACTTTCCTAAGGCTATGCCTTGCTTTTTTTCCAGAAAAGCGAGTTCAATTGAAATGACCCCTAAGCTCCCAAATAATCTAAAATACGATTAAAATGCATTTTATGGTCTTTCTTATTAAAATTCCAGCAGCAATTTATTTCAAAAGTGATAGAGGTTTTGGACGAGTTTTTTTGCAATTTTCCTAAGTCTATAGCCTGCTTTTTTTCCAGAAAAGCGAGTTCAATTGAAATGACCTCCAAGCTCCCAAATAATCTAAAAAAACGATTAAAAATGCTTTATGGTCTTTTATTAGAATTCGCAGCAATTATTTCAAAAGTGATAGAGTTTGGACGAGTTTTTTGCAATTTTTCCTAAGCTATAGCCTTGCTTTTTTCCAGAAAAGGAGTTCAATTAAATGACCTCTCAAGCTCCAAATAATCTAAAACGATTAAATGCATTTTATGTCTTTCTTATTAGAATTCAGCAAAATTCTTTTCAAAAGTGTATAGAGGTTTTGGAGAGTTTTTTTGCAATTTTCCTAAGGCTATAGCCTTGCTTTTTTTCCAGAAAAGCGAGTTCAATTAATGCCCCTAAGCTCCCAATAATCTAAAAACGATTAAAATGCATTTTATGGTCTTTCTTATTAAATTCAGCAGCATTATTCAAAAGTGATAGAGTTTGGACAGTTTTTTTGCATTTTCCTAAGGCTATAGCCTTGCTTTTTCCAGAAAAGCAGTTCAATTCAATGCCCCTAAGCTCCCAAATATATCTAAAAATCGATAAAATGCATTTTATGTCCTTTTCTATTAAATTCAGCAACAAATTCTTTCAAAAGTGATAGGGTTTTGGGAAGATTTTTTTGCAATTTTTCCTAAGGCTATAGCCTTGCTTTTTTTCAAAAAGCGAGTTCAATTGAAATGACCCCTAAGCCCCAAATAATCTAAAACGATTAAAATGCATTTTATGGTCTTTCTATTAAATTCAGCAGCAATTATTTCAAAAGTGATAGAGTTTTGACGATTTTTTTTGCAATTTTCCTAAGCTATAGCCTTGCTTTTTTTCCAGAAAAGCGAGTTCAATTGAATGCACCCTAAGCTCACAAATAATCTAAAAAACGATTAAAATGCATTTTATGGTCTTTCTTATTAGAATTCAGCAGCAATTATTTCAAATGATAGAGGTTTTGGACGAGTGTTTTTGCAATTTCCTAAGGCTATAGCCTTGCTTTTTTCCAGAAAAGCAGTTCAATTCAAATGCCCCTAAGCTCCCAAATATATCCTAAATCGATAAAATGCATTTTATGGTTTCTTATATTATTAAAATTCAGCAGCAATTATTTCAAAAGTGATAGAGGTTTTGGACGAGTTTTTTTGCAATTTTCCTAAGGCTATAGCCTTGCTTTTTTTCCAGAAAAGCGAGTTCAATTGAAATGACCTCCAAGCTCCCAAATAATCTAAAAAACGATTAAAATGCATTTTATGGTCTTTCTTATTAGAATTCAGCAGCTTTTTCGAAAAGTGATAGAGGTTTTGGACCAGTTTTTTTGCAATTTTCCTAAGGCTATAGCCTTGCTTTTTTTCCAGAAAAGCGAGTTCAATTGAAATGACCTCCAAGCTCCCAAATAATCTAAAAAAACGATTAAAATGCATTTTATGGTCTTTCTTATTAGAATTCAGCAGCTTATTCGAAAAGTGATAGAGGTTTTGGACCAGTTTTTTTGCAATTTTCCTAAGGCTATAGCCTTGCTTTTTTTCCAGAAAAGCGAGTTCAATTCAAATGCCCGCAAAGCTCCCAAATAATCTAAAATACGATTAAAATGCATTTTATGGTCTTTCTTATTAAAATTCAGCAGCAATTATTTCAAAAGTGATAGAGGTTTTGGACGAGTTTTTTTGCAATTTTCCTAAGGCTATAGCCTTGCTTTTTTTCCAGAAAAGCGAGTTCAATTGAAATGACCTCCAAGCTCCCAAATAATCTAAAAAAACGATTAAAATGCATTTTATGGTCTTTCTTATTAGAATTCAGCAGCTTATTCGAAAAGTGATAGAGGTTTTGGACCAGTTTTTTTGCAATTTTCCTAAGGCTATAGCCTTGCTTTTTTTCCAGAAAAGCGAGTTCAATTCAAATGCCCCCTAAGCTCCCAAATAATCTAAAATACGATTAAAATGCATTTTATGGTCTTTCTTATTAGAATTCAGCAGCAATTATTTCAAAAGTGATAGAGGTTTTGGAAGAGTTTTTTTGCAATTTTCCTAAGGCTATAGCCTTGCTTTTTTTCCAGAGAAGCGAGTTCAATTCAAATGCCCCCTAAGCTCCCAAATAATCTAAAATACGATTAAAATGCATTTTATGGTCTTTCTTATTAGAATTCAGCAGCTATTATTTCAAAAGTGATAGAGGTTTTGGACCAGTTTTTTTGCAATTTCCCTAAGGCTATAGCCTTGCTTTTTTTCCAGAAAAGCGAGTTCAATTCAAATGCCCCCTAAGCTCCCAAATAATCTAAAATACGATCAAAATGCATTTTATGGTCTTTCTTATTAGAATTCAGCAACAATTCTTTCAAAAGTGATAGAGGTTTGGGAAGAGTTTTTTTGCAATTTTCCTAAGGCTATAGCCTTGCTTTTTTTCCAGAAAAGCGAGTTCAATTGAAATGACCCCTAAGCTCCCAAATAATCTAAAATACGATTAAAATGCATTTTATGGTCTTTCTTATTAAAATTCAGCAGCAATTATTTCAAAAGTGATAGAGGTTTTGGACGAGTGTTTTTGCAATTTTCCTAAGGCTATAGCCTTGCTTTTTTTCCAGAAAAGCAAGTTCAATTGAAACGACCTCCAAGCTCCCAAATAATCTAAAAAACGATTAAAATGCATTTTATGGTCTTTCTTATTAGAATTCAGCAGCTTATTCAAAAGTGATAGAGGTTTTGGACGAGTTTTTTTGCAATTTTCCTAAGGCTATAGCCTTGCTTTTTTTCCAGAAAAGCGAGTTCAATTGAAATGACCCCTAAGCTCTCCAAATAATCTAAAAATACGATTAAAATGCATTTTCATGGTCTTTCTTATTAGAATTCAGCAGCAATTATTTCAAAAGTGATAGAGGTTTTGGACGAGTTTTTTTGCAATTTTCCTAAGGCTATAGCCTTGCTTTTTTTCCAGAAAAGCGAGTTCAATTGAAATGACCTCTAAGCTCCGATAATCTAAAAAACGATTAAAATGCATTTTATGGTCTTTCTTATTAAAATTCAGCAGATTAAAAGTGATAAAGCTTTGGACGAGTTTTTTGCAATTTTCCTAAGGCTTTAGCCTTGCTATTTTCCAGAAAAGCAAGTTCAATTAGACCCCAAGCTCCCAATAATCTAAAAAGACGATTAAAATGCATTTTATGGTCTTTCTTATTAGAATTCAGCAGCAATTATCTCAAAAGTGATAGAGGTTTTGGACGAGTTTTTTTGCAATTTTCCTAAGGCTATAGCCTTGCTTTTTTTCCAGAAAAGCGAGTTCAATTGAAATGACCCCTAAGCTCCCAAATAATCTAGAAAAACGATTAAAATGCTTTTTATGGTCTTTCTTATTAGAATTCAGCAACAATTCTTTCAAAAGTGATAGAGGTTTGGAAAGAGTTTTTTTGCAATTTTCCTAAGGCTATAGCCTTGCTTTTTTTCCAGAAAAGGAAGTTCAATTCAAGTGCCCCCAAAGCTCCCAAAAAATCTCGAAAGACGATTAAAATGCATTTTATGGTCTTTCTCATTAGAGCAGTTTCAAAAGTGATAGAGGTTTTGGACGAGTTTTTTTGCAATTTTCCTAAGGCTATAGCCTTGCTTTTTTTCCAGAAAAGCGAGTTCAATTGAAATGACCCCTAAGCTCCCAAATAATCTAAAAAACGATTAAAATGCATTTTATGGTCCTTCTTATTAGAATTCAGCAGCAATTATTTCAAAAGTGATAGAGGTTTTGGACGAGTTTTTTTGCAATTTTCCTAAGGCTATAGCCTTGCTTTTTTTCCAGAAAAGCAAGTTCAATTGAAACGACCTCCAAGCTCCCAAATAATCTAGAAAAACGATTAAAATGCATTTTATGGTCTTTCTTATTAGAATTCAGCAACAATTAATCTTTCAATTAAGTGATAGAGGTTTGGGAAGAGTTTTTTTGCGATTTTCCTAAGGCTATAGCCTTGCTATTTTTCCAGAAAAGGAAGTTCAATTCAAGTGCCCCCAAAGCTCCCAAAAAATCTCGAAAGACGATTAAAATGCATTTTATCAGAGCAGTTTCAAAAGTGATAGAGGTTTTGGACGAGTTTTTTTTGCAATTTTCCTAAGTCTATAGCCTTGCTTTTTTTCCAGAAAAGCGAGTTCAATTGAAATGACCCCTAAGCTCTCAAATAATCTAAAAATACGATTAAAATGCATTTTATGGTCCTCTCTTATTAGAATTCAGCAGCAATTATTTCAAAAGTGATAGAGGTTTTGGACGAGTTTTTTTGCAATTTTCCTAAGGCTATAGCCTTGCTTTTTTTCCAGAAAAGCAAGTTCAATTGAAACGACCTCCAAGCTCCCAAATAATCTAGAAAAACGATTAAAATGCATTTTATGGTCTTTCTTATTAGAATTCAGCAACAATTCTTTCAAAAGTGATAGAGGTTTGGGAAGAGTTTTTTTGCGATTTTCCTAAGGCTATAGCCTTGCTATTTTTCCAGAAAAGGAAGTTCAATTCAAGTGCCCCCAAAGCTCCCAAATAATCTCGAAAGACGATTAAAATGCATTTTATGGTCTTTCTTATTAGAATTCAGTAGCAATTATTTCAAAAGTGATAGAGGTTTTGGACGAGTTTTTTGCAATTTTCCTAAGGCTTTAGCCTTGCTTATTTTCCAGAAAAGCGAGTTCAATTGAAATGACCCCTAAGCTCCCAAATAATCTAGAAAAACGATTAAAATGCTTTTTATGGTCTTTCTTATTAGAATTCAGCAACAATTCTTTCAAAAGTGATAGAGGTTTGGGAAGAGTTTTTTTGCGATTTTCCTAAGGCTATAGCCTTGTTATTTTTCCAGAAAAGGAAGTTCAATTCAAGTGCCCCCAAAGCTCCCAAAAAATCTCGAAAGACGATTAAAATGCATTTTATGGTCTTTCTTATTAGAATTCAGCAGCAATTATCTCAAAAGTGATAGAGGTTTTGGACGAGTTTTTTTGCAATTTTCCTAAGGCTATAGCCTTGCTTTTTTTCCAGAAAAGCGAGTTCAATTGAAATGACTTCTAAGCTCCCAAATAATCTAAAAAGACGATTAAAATGCATTTTATGGTCTTTCTTATTAAAATTCAGCAGCTATTTCCAAAAGTGATAAAGCTTTTGGACGAGTTTTTTTGCAATTTTCCTAAGGCTATAACCTTGCTTTTTTTCCAGAAAAGCGAGTTCAATTCAAATGCCCCCTAAGCTCCCAGATAATCTAAAAAGACGATTAAAATGCATTTTATGGTCTTTCTTATTAGAATTCAGCAGCTATTTCCAAAAGTGATAGAGCTTTTGGGCAAGTTTCTTTGCAATTTTCCTAAGGCTATAACCTTGCTTTTTTTCCAGAAAAGCGAGTTCAATTCAAATGCCCCCTAAGCTCCCAAATATTCTAAAAAAAAGCCGATTAAAATGTATTTAATGGTTCCTTTTAACAGAATAATCAAAAATTTACTTAGAAATAGTTAAGGTTATGGACAAATATTTGGTGAGTTTATTAAGGCTATAGGTTTGCTAATTTACAATAAATGGAATGTAAATTGAAAGATCCGTGAATCCCTCTCTTGATTGAAGCTTTCGGGCCTATCTTAAGAAAATACCTTAGGGTCATCTTTCGGATTGTTTGGATCCTGCGGTACTCCTGATTCAAGAATAATGAAAACTAGCTGCTCTCAGTTAAGTAAAACAATAAAAATGTAAGCATATCAATTCATGGGTTTCCGAAAAAAAGCAAAGTCGAAAATCAGTAGTTTTGGAAGATTTATTACTGATAAGCTGCAATAATTCTAAAAGTTCATTTTCTTTTTAGAATTGATTAAAAATGTAAAATTCTTACAAAGAAAGATAGACAATGTTGATTAATGACCAAAAATAAGATTTTTGTGAATTCCGTTATGCTCATTTGATACAGTTTTAAAAAGATCTCAGTTTAGCTATCCTTTGTTATCTTTGGAGAAAGGGCTATGCCAAACATGTTCTATTTGTAAAAAAAGAATATCATATCTAAAAACAGCAGCTCTAAATAAAGGAAACAATCAGCCTTTCCAAAATGAATAATATTAAGTTTATCAATGCAAAATAAATCTTCATACCGATACCAAGCTTGGGGCTAGCAATAAACAAAAACTCCATGAGGCCTCATGATCAACATTGGCATCTTGTCGACAATTATTGCCGACAAAACAACCTTAAAAACTATAAAAGATTCTACAAATTGAATTCATTTTAGGTTCAAAACTTTGTTTAGATTGCAAAAATTGGAATCTCTTAGCGTTAACACCAACAATGAGCAAAACCTCCGATACTGTTTACATTTTTAGCGAGGAGCAGTTAAAAGGATAACGGCTATTAAAGGGCAAAAGATACGGGCCGAGCCATGAAAATTCAAACAATTAAACCTTATCTATCCGTGTTGCCAATATAAAAAGGTATTGCTGAAGAGCCGTAAACAATTACTACCCAAAATAAATTTTGATGGCGAAATGATTGTGGAACTGTAGGCAGAATTAGCTGCAATTACATTGTGAGCGAAGACGTCCACTGAGAAAGCCGGAGCACGAGGTGGCAAAAATTTCTACGAACGGACCTTGAACGCTGTAATTCGTACTAACACCAGGTGAAATTGCGAAAACACCAAAACATTATCCAAAATAGCTTGAAAACATACCTGGTTTATCAGTAGAGGAGCGCATAATTGGCGAGTCACCTTTTGACAATAAACGGCATACTTGTATTGAGGCTTCCAGAATCTTTAAGCTATTGGGTCAAGTAGCCAAAAAAATATTTTTCTTCAATTTGCTTTGCCAAGTTTATTCTATTTCAAGTTGCAGACGCCATCTTGTTATCCTTATACTGAGGCTTCGCCAAGCAAGGCGAGACCTTCGCCATGCCAAAACCTTGGTTACCCCTAGATTAACCAAGGGATTGAAAACGCAACGAAACATGCACCACACCCTAGTTTTACAAATCAATCCCCAGGAGGCTTAAAGCCTCCTTGTACTGCCTATTAACTAATAGAGCAGATAAAAGAAAAACACGAGGAAGCGTGACAAAGTCATGGTCAGTTTTTGTGCCATTTTCCTATCAAAAGACATTTAAAAAAACAGATTATCAAAATGTATTTTAAGATTCCTTTTATTAGAATTAAGTAGAAAAAGAAGAGAAGAAAAAGCAATGGTCGAAATTCGGGCAATTTTCTTTTGACTATAGGCTCACTATTTTTACCAAAAATTAAAATGTTCATAAATCTCCATCAAGCTCTTTACTGACATTTAGAATGTATATTCATTTTTTTGGCGATTTTCATAATGCTATAGGCTTTATGATAAATTGTTTGTTAAGTTTACTAACTCTCTAAACTGACATTGACAATTGATTTTGAGGTTCCTGCTATCGGAATAAGGTAGATGATTTTCATGTAGAGAGCAAAGTTTTGCTCTTGTTTTTTGTCCGTTTATTAAGCCTGTTGGCTTGTTAATTAAAACGGTGTTAATTAAAACGCCCATAAAACCTTTTAACGCTATAAACAAGCATTCACAATGTTGTATATTTATTTGTTCAAATAAGAGAGAATTCAATAAATAGCAATTACATTTTAGACAGAGACATAGGAAGCAATTGGGTTTAAGGAAGGCGGAGGGAGGGTACAAGGGTTTAAGGACACTTTAACCACACCCTTTACCTTAAGAGTCACAACCATGGATGCAAAAAAAATTCTGATTTAAGTAAGTAAAATGATAATTAAGAGCATAACTTGAATAAATTCTTTATTTAAATATAATATCAAGAGGGCAACTTAAATAAAGTTACTTTCTTAACCACGTGCCCCTAATGCCCCCTGGTTCCAGCTAAGGATATGAACAATTATCTTCACAATTTTTCGTACTGACTCCCTTTGATTCTCATTTTTCCAGCAGTGAAAACCACACCATCCTAAAATTAAGATAACTTCAGCTTTTACCTTTGAATACTCGAGATTTGACAAAAATTGCAATAATTATGCAATATGACATTGGACATCGACATAAAATTATAAGCCACTTAGTGTTCAAGAAGATAAAGAAAGCCTTTCAACTTCCAATTTTTTTAAAAGTGCCTGAAATATAAAAAAAAATTCTGTATTTTAAACTATGAATTTCTATGCTATTTCTTCTCTAAAACATGGTTCTAGGACGATTGTTCTTAATGGTACCGTGATCTTAGTAAGCTTCTATTTGTTAAAGGATTTCTCGCACATGGTTTTTCCTCAGGGAAATAAATGTATCTACTAGAGAAATATAGATTCCGAATTTGAAGTTGAACAGTTAGGGAACCAAATGGTCATTTGCAGCATTGCAGTCAAATCTTTTAGTTGACAGAGCTATCATCCCTTTCTCTCTATGGTACTGGCCATTCGGAGCAGAATTTCTAGAGGCGTCCTACGGTATTTATAGATAGTGCGGTGAAGTAAGCTGAACGGTTAAAACAGACCTAATTTTGGTTGTGAAGCGAGTTTGCTAAAAAAGTCCTGTGTGCCGATTGGCAATACTGTAGGGAGAAAATAGGAGTGGTAAGAACTTTCAGTCAATCAAAGTTTTGACTGCTTTGAAGTTATTTTCCTACATCTTACATTAGTTTGTAAGCAACATTTGATTCCACCTACCTTGATCAATGATGGTAGGCCTATCCAAAATGTTTTATTTGGAAAGGAATCAGAGAGTGTTTTTTTTCTAGCAAATCTGTTCAACAATATTCCAAGGAAGACGTACAGGAAAACTGCCACTGAAAAACTGGTAAAAAAAATAAACGTCAGGCGAAGATGACAACATGGAGTATCAATAGCATCTAAAGTAGTCTAAAGTTTTAATGTTTTATCCTTGCATAAACAAAACTAGTCAAACCAGTCCGTGCAAATTCCAATGTAATAATTCTCATAAATGTCACAAAGACTAATTTTTCAACGGATAGCGCCAATTTGTCCCGATTACGCAATATTGGTGTAAAGCCGGATAGTGACAAGAAGAAACTTACAAAATGCAGAGATAAGTGCCAATGTGAATCCCAATGCTTGGAAGTGATTTCGGGCAGGCATGCTTGCTTGTCAATGTCGTTGTCTGGAAGCAAACAAAAGATACTGTGTAACCTATCACAGAACTTAGACGATGAAATATTATACAAGAAATTTTATGAATATTTTATGATCCCCTTAACAGGCTAAAACAGACGACTGCAATCTTCTGTGTACATTCCTAAATATGTTGTCATCCAGAAAAACAGATTATCATGCGAGGGCTGGTATTATGTTGTGTAACATGAAATGTTTCCTTTAAAATTTAAAACATAACAAGATTGTGCTGCGACTTATACAGCTAAAAGAACTCTTTTAAAAAATGCGGGTCCATTCACAAAATAAAAAGGCAAAAAGTTTAACTTACAAAAACATTTTCGTACGTCTGCAAAAACTGTTCAATTTTTGGTTCTGTCGCACTGCCATTACACTTTAATCTGATAACCATCTGTCTTAATGCAAAATCAGAAAGAACGTTGAGAAATAATGTCGATACTGAATAGTCGTGGGTCCATTATGGATTAGGCCTAAATTTCAGCGGCTAACAGCATCACTGCGATTACGGATATGCCAAGAAATATTATTGTCAACGAAGATCGGAGCAAAAATAGCGCAGTTAGGCGGATATCGGAGCAAGACAGGTACGGTTAGGCGGTTACCGGAGCAAAAAAGCTGTGGCTAGGTAGATGTCTGACCTCCTATCAATGATCTACCGGATACTAAACATAACTCTTCTTGAGCAAATATGAAATGAATAAAGGAGTTAAAAGATTGGAAGAATGACCAGAAGATATACGTATAAACTACTAAGAGAAAAGTGCAGTTTCAAGGTCGTCAGAAAAGCAAAACATCGGACTTTAAGTGACTAAGTAGATGCAAAGTCTCATATGGCATATGTATTTCTTAAAGTGATATGCAAATACCTTCGTTTGTCATCGAGTTTGCTACCAGTATATGTGAATGTGTACATCTCAATTCTTTTATCGTAATTCACTTTAGGGTTGCTTGAGTACGCAATAGCCACTGGATCTCCTCCAAAGCGACCACCTTGACATCCCTGGAATTTTAAAAAAACTGGCTTAAGGAATTAATAGGCTCGAAAACTGTCTAAAACAATGTTTGGTCAAATCACTTACCATCCTTTTCATCAATCAGGGTACAAACTGCCTTCTTGCAAATGGAACCGGTTTGTGGATTTACTTCCATTCTGGTAGAGAGAGAGAATTCCTCGGGCACAGATTTGGCCAAAGTACTTTAAATCTTTTAAAGGTGATTTGGTTTTCAAATCAATGGCATAGGAGACAAAGGCAGGGGGCAACGGTGAGTTGGGAGAGAGGAAAATTGGGATCCACACACTATATAACACCAGAAAATGCCCTTTTTCAAAGAGATCCTTCTATCTGAGTCTGGAAATGTTTCTAAGATGTTTCTTAGTTTTTATGGTATTCGAGCTTCGTGTCTCTTGCGATCCAAAAACATCAAGTTAAAGATCCAAATTGCACAAAAGTATTGTGAGACAATGAAAGGGTGCTAGGAAGTTTCCGAGTTTGGATGAAAATGTGAGATAATGATCGATTTTGCGCCTCCAGAAAGTCAACTGATGCCTAACTTTGCGAGCATTAAGTCTTTTGCAGCCAGCCGCACTGAATAATTTGTAATCTCATTTGAGGCAAAAGCGCAAGATGGCAAAAGGAAAAAGCTACAAAATGCAAAAGATTTGCGGTTATCGCACTAATGACTTTACGTTAACTGCGGCTTGACACGATACTGGCGCCAATCTTTTTATAAAATAATATGCGCCAAAAATTAGATTAGACAAAGTCTACTTTTTTAACAGAGGCATTCGTACTATTTGCACGTGTAAATTGGTCAACGTGCACAGGCCCACCAAAAGGGGGAAGGGGGCAGATTGCCTTTTGCCCTGAGCTGAGAGGGTGTTCAACAAGATAAAAAGATATATGAAGGGCCGCCGAGAAGGGAGGCAAGGGAGGCAAATTACCCCAGGGCCTCGAGGTCTAGCTAGGAGCTTCATAAGGTAATGAATTCCACTATAAGAATTGAATAACGCAAATGTAACAAAAATAGTAAAGCACTTTAAGCTTTTGCAAGAAAATGACTGCAAAAAATATTCTGGAATGTATTTTTAGGTAATCTAAAGGGCGTGGTCGCAAAAATTTTCGCCTGGCTCGCAGGGGGCCCCATCTTTTATCTGGTCTTCCTCTCCGCGGCCCTGAATATACGTACTGTTGATAATTCTACAGTACTTTAAGGTCCAATGCCCAGCCTTTGTAGGCGCTGCCATCTTTATTCAATTTACGGAAATTTCAAGGCTCAGGGTAGCAAATAACATTGGCAAAGAGAATAAAAAGTATCTCACGAAAGATAAGCTCTTACCAATACATTGACACATTCACCAGCAATTTCTGGTTTTGTAAATGTCGTACAAGGATTGTAATCGTAAAGGTATGTTTGCCCAAGTCTATCTTTCACATTTAAAAATCTGAAATGCAACAAAATGTTATAAAAACTAATTAAGCTTAATTATGAAAATCTACAACGTGCAGAAATCGTAAGTAAAGCTAACTCAGTTTGTTGTAGCTTGAGGTGACTATAATGAACTCCATTTAGACATTTCATAATGTTAGTTACCAGTATTAACTGGTAATTGTAACACCGACTAGAAACCATTTTTGGCAAAAGCATAGCAGATTTCTTCTTTTATTTGTGGTACACACAGTGGCATACTCTGGGCTGGGTACCAGAGCCTCGGCAAGTCCAAGGGGTAAGGACGGGGGAGGGAAATTTCACGGGAGAGAAAATGTTACAGTAGCGTGACAAAAGACAGAGGCTTCTGGAAAACCCCAGTGGCCCCAGACAAAAATTATCAAAAATCGGGGGCCCACATTCAGGATCTTTGTATATCAACTATTTCATTTGAGGAAAGTTGGGAAGAAACGAAATTGTACTGCATGAACTTTGTATGTGAAAAATCGGCTGATTTTCATACTTTATTGATTTGTGGATATGGGTCTCAATGGTTGGGGGTGGGGTGTCTCAATGGTTGGGGGTGGGGTGTCTCAGTGTTTACATATTCAAAGCTATTTTTCCAAGAATTCAATCAAACTCTATTGGATGTGATACAGCACGTGAATGAACTGAGTGCTGCCAATAGATAACTCTTGGCCTGGTTGGCAGATTTTAGAATAAAGACAAGAAAGAGCCTGTGCTAACTAGGCCATATCTCAGCAAAATTTGACGCATTCAGCTGTTTTTGTACATTTAAAGTATTTGTTGGTGCTCTCCTGCGATTTTTGGCGCACTCTATTGTAAACTCTAGAAAAGGGATACGAATCGGCAGACTCAAGACGTCAAAATTCCCAAGCAGATGTCACGAGCTTGGAGCAGCAAAGAGTGCAACTCGGAAATAATCGCCAAAAACCTTTTTTCTTTACAGTTAATAGAGCACTAAAACGAAAGAAACTGAATGGTCATCCCCTCCTCTAATATGAATTTTTGTTCCAACGACACTGTATCTAAGGAAATTATAAGGGTTACAGGCCCCCGCAGCCCCCAAATGCTGCACCCTTACTTGGTCTACTGTTCTTCCTTGGTTTAAGATCTAACTAGCGAATATGATGCTTGGAAAACTCAAATTGACTCACCTTGCAGAGTTTGCGCTGTTAATAGGCCATAAGCTTATTTCTCTGTTGTCCTTAAGTGTACAAGTACACTGGTCTTTAGGATCACAAGTATCTTGTGCTTTTATGTAACTGAACAGAAACACGAACAGTACTAAGTTAGATACAACAGCCACCATAGCCACCATCTTCCTTAAAACACTAGCTTCCTAATACTAGATCATGTGACTTGTACATGGCAGAAAACTGATCCCCATACAATTCTGTTCTGTTTAGTAGGAAGTTACTTTTAGTTTCACGTGACTTCAACGAATGGGATTTTGAACCGCTTTTCTGCAGTTCAAAAGGAAAGTCCTTCTACCCGACATATTTGCTCTGTGACCGAGTACATAATAACATGCATTTTTGGAGAGGCACAGATAAACAGAGCGCTAAATTTTTTCCCTTTGCCAGCAACCCAGCAAGTACCTTGCTCACATTACCGTGTATTAGAGAGGGCAATACACGGTACCTTGCTCACAACTACCAAGTTTCCAACAAAATAAAACTCCCGCATCCCAGTGTTTTCATTTCTAGGTATTCTGAATATCACTCTTCTACAACCCAAATCTAACGACGGGATTTATTGGGGCAAGATATTTTATCTTCGAAAGGTGACTCGCTTCAATAAACAACCCTCTTCTCTGCTTGTTTGAGTTTAAAGTCCATTACCAAGCATCGATAGTCAACAAAAAGCCGAAATCTTTTAACTAGAAACATATAGAATGGCCCTACGGAAACCAATAATATATTCTTCTAAATATCCTTTCAAAAAAATTCGTAAGAAAAAAGGGTTAGAAAAAAGTTCGAGAAAAATAATCGAGTCATGCCCCTTTCAAGACGGCTTTTATGGGCCTTTCCCCTCCACGGTGTCGCCCAAAGATGCAACGAAGAACCAAAAGGTGCCCAGCCCTGCAGATAACGGGGTGCGGGACGGATAAAGTATTCAGGCCTGGCTCCAAAAACAAGCTACAGGGTTTACAACCTAAACTCGGTTCTCAAAACTCGCTCCACTTACATGTCGAAGGACTTTTGTGGTCTTTGATGGAGGTCAGGTTTAGTGCAGTATAAACACAGCCTCAACGAGAGTAGCATTAACTTGGCTATTTAGCAGATGATTTAAGAACTGGTCTAACTCGAATGGATAAGAAGAAGCTGAATTTAAAATACCAAAAATATAGCCTAGGTCACTGATAAACGGGAGACTGGTTTTACTTTCTCACCTATAACAGCAAAAAATAGAGGATTTCTTTGATAAGCAACCCACCAACTCTGAAGGAAAGCAGTTTGGGAGTTTCTAAATATACCCTGATGGCACATCTCAAAATTGTGATAGGGTAAGTTAATAGGGTAATAGGCTAAGATAGATAGGACATGATGAGGTTAAGTACATTTGACAGCAGCGAAATAGATACCCTTTTGGCTTTTTGAGTTCTAGCTACAGTATCGAGCCCTCGAATTGGTTTAAATTTTAGCAGTTCCACTCTAAACGGTTGATATGAGGATAAAACAGAATGCCAAATTTTTTTCCATATTAGCCCTTTCTCGGGTTTTAATGCTGTGTTTGTAGATTTAGCGGAGTTATTTACTGAACACATACATTTTATGAAAGCAGAACCTATGAAAGTTTTGGTCATCAGTTAGGATTTTGATTTCTAGAAAAATCAACTGCAATTAACAATTTTGTTTTTTATTAAGAAATAAAAAATTGGGTGAGTTTAATTAAAGAATTTATTCAAAGATATCGTATTTGAGTTATATTAATTAAGTTTTTATGCAAAAATTGTTTGCATTAAGGATGTTCTTAATTTAATTTTCAATTTTAGGGATTGATCATACAGAGGCTTTTTAAAAAAAATATCATTTTGTTAATAAAATTCAAAAGTTAAGTAGAACGTGAAATTAGGATTACCAGCATTAAGGAATGAGCAGTGATGGGCATGCAGCTTCAAAGGTGTGTTTTTGAGGAATTTGTAAAGTAGCATTCCTATATCACACCCGTAACTTCACGTAATAACGAATTTGTCAGTCATCAAAGGTAAATTTGGCAAGGGGAGTTAATTGTTTGTACACAAAAATGAGCACTCCTTCAATTAGAAACATTTTGATGCCCATGAATGTTAAATTCTAAATCAAAAATTACAAAAAATAAACCCTTCGTTTATTTTCTCGTCTTGATCATCAGCAACAGTACCGAAAACTTTATTTCCAGTTTTTGTCATGACAAAAGACTCAATTTTTATGGCATTATCTGCAACAAGCTTGAAAAAATTGCTTTTGGAAGAAGCATTATAGACAAAAACTCTCTGTGACAAGGTAACAGGACCGGACAAGGGCTCACCATCTACACGGGTGAGAAGCAAGCTATCTCCAGCAATGGAACCGCTCATGGCCACTTTGGTATTCTCTTTGGTTGTAGCTGTTAAACTAACTTGCGGCTGAATGCCTTCTGACTGCACCCATGTTAGCTGCAAGAAAATTAAATTTTATATTTGCAACGAGACAGATTGCTTTTAAGATGCCTGAGAGGAATAGGACAATCATTTCTAGTAAAATTTCCTTTCTCATTGGTGTTTAGCAGGAACATAGTGAAGAGATATAACTGCTCGGGAACTTCTCTTCAGTATGCCTTTGTGAGTTCTCCTTCACTTCAAAGTACTTGTAAGTTTTACATTATCTATGGCAAATAGTGGCAAGTAGGATGAGCAACCAATTGCATCTAATAAGTTGCAATCACCCATAATGCAAAGGGGGTTCCCAACATGCTTTGTAGTGAGAAATAAATTTTGACATGTTTTCTATAAATCAATAAAGCCCCCTCTCAAATCAGCCCCTCGCTTTAGCATCGAGTTTTGAATTGACTTTTCTCTCCAATAAGCTTCTCTATTATACTGCCAAACTATAAACATTCAATTGATTGCAACTTCTGTACAATGGTCTTTGTATAGAATGTTGTTTCGGATATGTTATTTCGGATGATCACATTTAAGTGCTTTGTTAACCAATCACTTTTATCTAGTTTTTGGGCCACAACTCTTATATATTTAAACATATTATGCGAGCAAAAAAGTCCCCCCCTACCCTAAAAAGATCAAGCTTTGAATAATAGCCACCAGGAATCATATCAGATAACAAAGTAATTATTAATAAATTGTGGATATACCTCTATTCCCTCCTGCTTCAGAATTTCCATTGCGTTTATCAAGTTAGAATCCTGATTAACTTTTTGCAGATATCCAAACGCAACACCCGCATTTATAAGTCCCTTAGTATCTCCCATATTTTTGCCAGTCACTTCAATTTCAAGTTTGGTGCACCCCTTCACAAGACATCGCAGTAATGTTGCCATTTTTCTCCCAAGTTCCATCCAGCATTTGTAATCCGATTTTCCCATATTCATCAAAAAAGGTGCGTTGACCTAAAAAACAAATGGCAAAATTGGCATTGAATTAGGCAAAGCAGGTAATTATAACACTACACAACCAATAATTATTCCCAGGTCTTATTTGTGAACTAGATGTTTTGTCAAAAAATTCCAGTTCATATACTTTTATCTATTTTGCAATTTGCCGCTAAAAATGTGTCACTTCTGACACGAGATCATTGTGTAATCGTTCAACTTTTGTTCGTTATCCTATGTCTATAATCTGAGCCATGTCAAGCGAAAAAACGACAGCAGTTTGTTGCAAAAAGTCCGGTGTTCTGTTCCATCTTGATTTTTTGTATTTTAAAAAATTGCTGGTTTAGGTTCAAAGAATTGTTACTTTTTACGCGACGGTTTCGCTTTGAATCAGAAAAGCGAAAAATGCTGAAAAAACGCCTGGGATAACTCTATTTAGTCTTAGAACGGAAAGCAACACGAAAAAAGATATACAAGTCTTCAACGCCTTCTTCAACGCTTTCCCTACTTGTTTGATTGTTTCGTCCGACCCCCAAAACTGAGAGTACCACGAAATGAATTATTCATTTATTTTACAAAGCAAAACTCATTACAGACGATGCTATAGTTTACTTTTTAATGATGTTCAACAGAGAATCACTTTAAGTAACGTTGATTTCAAATCTCAAGTCTTCATCGCTTATTTCACGAAAGCATTGCTCTAAAAGTTTAAGAAATTCAGAGCTTCTGAGGCACACCCACAATCTCTGCCAAAAGTCCCTGGAACACCCCGTTGCTTAGTGTTACTTAAAAAAACGAATCGTTTCAAGTGAAAAAATGACAACGCACCTCCTGGTTTTATAATAATACATCATAACTATCTGAAATGAATCTCTTGGCCTACATCGAATCTTTTTATTTTGCATAAAACAAAATTATTCGGAGGGGAGGGGCAGAGCTGCAAAACGTATCGGAACCTGGGAACTAGATTCCCAGAAAAACTTATGGTTTGGAAGAAAATTTTCTTAAAAACCTAATAAAAAACAGCTGTTTTTGCATCAACAAAACTTTTTCCTTGACTTTTTCACAATAGATCAAAAGTTTATACAAATGTCAGCTTAACCTACGCAGGTTGTAGAATGCATTAAATAAAGAAGTTTCGAAACCTTTATAAAAACTATTACTCCTTTGTCAAATATAACAAAAAAAATGTATAACTTGGAAGAAAAATTCAGTTACTTTGTCCAGGACCATTAAAACAGATAAAGCTGCAGACCTGAAGTAGGCAATATATGTGTTTTGAAAAGTGCTGTTTTAGTTTCCTTATATCGGGCTATGCTTTTGGATCTTAAAGATCAAAAGTTATGAAAATTGCAAGTATACTAGGTTTTCTGTCTGCTAGCAATACAATACTTGACTTGAGTCTTGATTGAGTTTTTGGCAGACTTATAAAAGTAAGTTCTTGGCAGGCAAAGTTATTGATTGGTTTCGAATTACATCCCCGTGTTCTTTCCTCGTGTTGAATTACATCCTCGTGGTCATATTTGTCCTTTGAATGTTGAGATGTCACCATTTATTGATGTAAAATATCATGTTGTAAAGTATCAAATGAAAGGCTGAAAAAGCTGGCTGATAAGTATAAACAGGTAACCAGATTCATCTCCCCTAAAGCTAGCATCTATCACCTTTCCCAAACACCAGGTAATTGCTGAGAGCAACATCTTTGTTGAAGTTTCTGCCAGTAAACAAACATATCGCCATTTGATCCCCAAATTTAATTTACCTTTTTCGCATAATCAATCTTTGCCAAAGACAAAAAAGATGCAATAAAGAACCAAATTACGAAAACTTTATTGGTAATTTTCTTTAGACGCAATAAATTAGAAGCCCTTGCGTAAAAATCTGTGCGTTCTATTGGTAGAGCTAAAGTACACAATGTTTTCACCTCAGAAAAATTTTTGTCCTGTTTCGCAGGTTTCCAGAAAGTATTTACTTTTTTGCAGTTTAAGGAAAACATTTTTGCAGCTCTGAGGAGGGGGATGCAGCAGTGAAAAACCTTTTGGTGGTATAAAACTCTGAAGAGTGCCAAACGATAAGCTTTAGTTTACTCAAATGTTTGTTTCTTACAAAGCCATTTACAACAGTAAATGCGTAGAGTACCAAGACTTTAGCAGGCATTCTAGGTATGTAATATTTGAAATAAACTAATTGAAAATAAGATCGTAATGCCATTTTGATGAAAAATAGTTACGAAAGGAAATTAGAGGTCTTGAAAAAATTGCAAGATGAACCTGACCATGCTTGGTATACGATTCCTTCAGACTTCAAACATTTGGAGTTCACATGTGCATCATTTCTCAATCAGTTAAAGTTTTACAAATATCCCCACTGACTTAATGCCTTGCATATGAAAGAGACATGAAGATGTACACCTGAAAACTTTTTGAAAGTTCATATTCAAGGGTACCCAGTTAGATATAAAACAAACAGTAATTACCAAACCAATGATTGGCTTCCCATTCATAGCATCGACTATCTGCTGGGCAATCTCCATGGCAACCCTCTTCTGTGCTTCTACGGTACTTGCCCCCAAATGAGGGGTGCAGACAACTTTGGGGTGCATAACAAGCTTTGCACTGATTCCTGTTTGTTAAATAATACGAGGTTAGTTTGAATTGATATCAAAGCAGATTTAGCAAAGTTTATATAATGCACATATGAAATTTGTCTTCTTCGAGCTTTGTTTAATGTTTGAAATGCTGAGAAATCTGAAGAAAGCACGAGTTGATGACAAGGCAAAAGAAATGATTCAAAAGGAATGGAAAAGATTACTTCGGTAGGCTGCATGTGACAAATTGATACTGGGGTGAGCGTCGAACAGAGTTAACTTATTAACACTCGCCCATGTGACAATATCAGAATATGACCTCTTCTTTACCATACAGAGAAGATTGGGAAGCAACCTTGTTTTCAAGTAATGCAAACACTGTCCACTTACCAGAAGGAGGCTCTGAAACAAAAACATCTAGGGCAGCACCGGCGACTTTGCCCGAGTCTAACGCCTCTATTAAGTCTCCTTCGTCAATCAATCCACCACGGGCAACGTTTATAACTCTGACTCCATCTTTGCAAAGATTAAAGGTCTTTTGAGAAAGCAAACCTGCAATGGTGAAAATGATTTTTTGATGTTAAAGTTACTTTGAGACCAAAAATATCTTTCTTAATCTAATCTTTTTTTCGAAATCGATTGCTGCTACGAAAATGCTGTCAAATTTCAGATGGTTTTGATAAAAAACGTCGAACCATCAAAGCATTTTCTGCTTGAAATATACAAAACGCTGTTTCCAGAAGTGCGGACAATCAAAAACCGATTACGCATCAGATGATTTGTCTGCAAAACAGAACAGTCTTTTAAATCACCTGAAAAACAGGCTTTTTATCGCAGCTACTTGGAGATATCATCTCAACACAACATAGCAGGAAACATAAGAAAGCAAAAAGTGCAGCTCTTTGTGAATTCCATAACACAGTAAGTGATAAGGATGGTTATTAGACGACAAACTACAAAAGACACCACAGAATTTAACCTCGCAGATGTGGCAGCAACGGAGTGTGAACTGTGATGAAATCAGCAATAGGCCAAATCTGTTCCAATGAATGATAGCCTATGCCAAACGATGCAGCTTCTTCTGGTGTGACGATGGGATCAAAGCCTATTATCTACAAGAAAAATAAAAAATGGTTCTTTGTTCACTGTAGAGCAACAGGAGAATTCCAATACTAAAGTACAGAAACGCTCAAAAATGCAAAACATTCTCTAGAAACTACAATAAAATATAGTTAATTGTGATACTATTATGAGATATTAAGGCTGGTAATGATGCACATTTATGTAAGTTTCTTTTACCAATTATGTGGAGTTAATGGTTTTACAGTTTGACCAAATACGGAGCAGCTCGTTGATCACGTTAACGTCTGCTTATAAGTCGATGAAATAAACTAATTAAACCTGATAAATGAGTGAAAAAATACATTCTTAGGAATACACTTTCAATTTTACAATTTCATTTCGATTGTTATCACAAGAGAAAAGTTAAAGATTAAGAATTATCTGAAGCTTAAGGAAATAGGTGCCAAATCGCAATTTGTCATCGAAAAAGAGGTCCAGGATAGTTAGTGACCACAGATAAAGAATAAATAAAATTAAGTTATCTGGTCTCAAATTCTTTTATTACACTTACTATTTAAAGAAGTTATGAGTTTTACATAGTCAACTAATTTAGCCAAAGTTTGCATATATTTTGTACATATATCCAGTGAAAATTGTTGATAGCAAAACCTAGACATGGTAAGGCAGACGTGGAGAATGAAAAAGAGGTTTTCCAACCTTCATTCCAAAAGAACTCATTCTTGTTGCAACCTCTCTTCCAATCCTTCCAAGGCCTATAATGGCCAGCGTTTTACCATTCAGCTCACAACCCATAAGCTGCACAAAGAAGTCAGTTGAACAATCAGAAAAGTTCATAAGGAAGAAACATCAACTGCATGATAAATCAACGATTGAATAATTTATAAAAATTCTATATAACAAGAAAAGCAATCAGAAGAACACATTTAACACTAATCGTGAAAACGACAGCTCTTTTTTTAAGTAATCTCTTAGTAGAAATGAAATTTGACTAAATATATAACTTTTATTGGTGGCTACGCTTTTAGATTTTAGAAATACATTCATCATAGCATAGCACAATTCAGTATAGCATACTTGACGTAACAAACCGTTGAAATCTTGAACCGTTGATGAAGATGTTTGTTTTCATAACACAAGGCAAAATATAATACTTAGTCGTACTGTTCTTAATTAACAAAACAGAATTGTTTCTCTTTTTCTGTTTTTCAGGAAAATGGAGCAGAAATTGTATTCAATCAAACCTTTGATCGTTCCCATTTGCCTTCTCGCATTGTGGCATAGCCTTGTCCAATATTCCTGGTGAAATCAAAGACATCAAATAGCAGTGTGGAGCAAAACAGTTTGGCACATATACAGTGGGATTGTGTAATACAGCATTCACCAGGAATTAGGAATATAAGTATATATAAACATTTATTGATTTAATGCTTAGGTATGTAAAAAGAGACTTCCTGATATGCCACTCAGAAATTCGCTTATCAGTCAATCGATTACGTTCTTTATCTATAATTTGAGAATTCTAGTTTTTGTGCTAGGAACATTTTTACTTCAAACAATGGAAAAAATCCAGATGTTTACAGAGAATTTGTGTATTTCCATGGAAAGACTGAAACAAGACTACAAAACGACAACAAGACTACCAAAGTCTCTGCCGTGTTTTCTTTGATTGACATAAATGATCTTTAATGATCTTTACACTATTTCCTATCAATCTTTGTTTCAACTTAATCACGGCGACATTTTGATAGCGCAGGAAACTCACTTCAAGTTGCAAAGAACTTGTTATCAGTGATCTATGCTCCATATGGACCCGCTCACTCAATTCTGTTCAAATATATGATCGGATCAAATATATGAAACTGATCCTTGTGTACCTTCTGGCTTAACTCGATACACCTAGGAATGGCGACAAATCAAGGGCGGATTGTTGCTTATTCTATATGGAACTACTTATCAAGCTTTTGATTTGCCATAAACAACTATACATTTCCAAGAAAAGATTCCCCGCATATGTGCTACTATCTGTTAGCTTAATTTTAGATTTACAACTTGATAACATTTTTGATCTCCCTTCTTTTTCACGATGGACCACCTAATAGTTTCTTTGGATATATTAACTTCAAAAACGCGCACGAGCCTCAAGCACAGCGTTTAGAGATTGATTTTTTAAAAACAGCAAACTCTTCACCTAGGATCATTCATTTCCGCAGTAAATAACAGTATTAAGATTCGCGCGAACAGCTGCTATTATGTGCGTCATTAGTCACGCGCGTTGATTCCTGAGAGTGAAAGCCCCGCCGTAGTATTGAGATAAGCAGACTTATATTCAACCCTTATCCTTCTGTCGCTTCGGTTCTAATGAAACATTCAGCTTGCTGTTGCAATTTTTATGATTTTGCAATTAGCAGAAAATCTTGAAAGAACGAAGCGCAATTTCTCATATCTGAATACAAAGCATCTTGAAGTTCCTGAGAAAGTTCAATAAAGACTAAAATTCACACTGGATAAAATAGCATATTGTTACATGTTCCAATAAGTGCTTATTTCATTTTGACTTCTGAAGAGAGCTAAGCAGGGTTGGGAAAAAATTAAGGGGCTTTAAAGAAACAAGGTTGGCAAATTAATTCTTCCATGAAAGTCTAAACTCAAACATCTCTTTGAGAACGACATAACATTGTGAATATAAGCCATGGAGTTTCATTTTAAATATTTTCTGCTGTTGGCGTGTGTCATGATTTTTGCAATGAAAACTTGTGTCGTGGATCGAAAAAGATTGAAAAACACTGGTGAAATCATCTCTTTGCTGAAGTAGCACATAACTTCTGATTACTGACTTCTTGATTTTCAAATTTTAAATGCACTGCAGAATCTATTATTAAAATGTTACTGACAGGGCATAGTGCTTTTAAAATCACTTAAAATCAATAACATAATTTCATAGCAATTTGAACCTCTTTAAGGTGAAAAGAATGACTTGGCTTCAGCTTACTTGAATTCTGATCTATGTTACCTGATTGCATTATCCAAAAAAACAAAAATAGGTACTTCAAAGATATATGCCATTGTGTAAAATATGAAATATAAAAATGCTTGCTAGAAAAGAATACCTTGCCATCGCAGCAATCAATGCACATGTATGTTCTGCAGCACTCAACGTGTTTCCACCTGGTGTGCTAGCAGGAGAAAAAAGGCACATTGTAGCCATGTCATAAAGGGTTTCATACAAAAAAGACAGAAAGTAGGTGTCTGTTTATAAGTTACAATGTAACCCATTTGCCTTGTATAAGACACACCTTTTGTTTGAGGGTGTGTCTTATACATAGAAACATTGACTTTCAAATCATATAGCTTTTAAGATAAAAACATTAGTTTATAAACCAAATATTACAGCATTTGGAGCATCTGCTTTCTTAATTAAAAAATTGGACTTTTTAAATGTAACAATTGATCATGAGACAACAAAAAAGGCCACGAAACCACCAGCGAGATCTCAGTCCTAATCTGGATCCCTTTACTTTTGCTCTTTGTAAACAGGGTAAATTATCATTTGACAGAACAGCTGCATTCATTGAAATAGAAAATAATGCGTATCCTATCTTGCGGGTCTTAAACATAGAGTCATATAAAACACCTTGGCACATCAAAATTAAGAAGACAGGAAAAAATTTTGAAACAACAAAGCAAAGATTCAAGGGTTGTTAAAACAGGAGGGCAATTTGACAGAAGTGCCCAAAGTCAAAGCAAACTGATCTTGGAAAACATGCTATGTTTCCAGACAGATGCAGGTACTGGTGGCTGTTGATGTTATTTGAAAGACTGTTAAGATCTTTTTGGTGAAGCAGATGATCAAGAAGAACTTCATGGATTTTAAACCTATTGTATCTACTAGATAATTGTAAATGTTTTGGTAAGACAATGGATTTGAAAATCTTTCCATCCTGTATCTGGTTTCTTTAAGTATTCTTGGATTTGTTCTATTTTGTTCACTGAAATGTACATCCCTTGCAAGTACATCATTATCAAGTATATCATTGCAAGTATATCATCAAAAAGGGGTGCCCCCTAGACCTCAAGGCTCTGGGGCAATTGGCCCCCACACCCCCTTGATGGCCTTGAACAGATATGTACTTTTTGTTTTGGAAAAATCTAAAAGCACCATTATTCTAGAATTTTAAACAAATAGATGTCATAAAAGAAGATGCAAGATTTGATATACTTACAAGTTTGATTTCCTTATAACTTGGACAAATATTACTAAAAAAATTTAAAAATCTAAGTCAACCTATATACATACTTCATAACAAATATTCCTCTTTTTGTGGCAGCATTAACATCTATATTATCAACTCCTGTCCCTGCTCTACCAATGATTTTCAAATTCTTTCCAGCCTCAATGAGATCCTCTGTAACTTTGGTAGCTGATCTGACTATCAGGCAGTCATAATCCTGGTGACAGAAAGTATAAACAGAACTAGATAACTTTTATAAGATCTAACAGCTATTTTGCAAAGTACCATGCTTAACAATATAATCTAATAATAATGAGAATCATAGGCAATTGGATTCATCTGGAAAACTACATCAAGTGGTATTAAAACTGGAACAAAAGGACTTAGTTAAGGTAAAGACAACTTTTTCTGTCTTTTGCTTGAGCATTGTCATGAGAAACAGGGCAGTCTGGCTTTAGCTTGAATTTAGATAATTTGTCTATAAAACAAGGAAAGCTCAAGCAAATTTTAAATGTCCAACAAGTTACACGGGCCTAGAGCACTAAAGATTTGGAAATGGTTATCATATTGCAAAAATCAGATACAATGAAATCAATTTTAACCTAATCATCTGGTTGGCTGGAAAATTTGTAAAATGCATGTGGAAGTTGTCCCATACAATATGGGGGAGGGGGTGGGGTTTTGCCCCCCCCCAGTTTTTTCAAAAGTTTCTATTAAAAATTCAATGTTTTCTTTCGAAGCTGTCCAATCGTTTTATGTCTTTGTTAGGGCTGCTCTCTTTATTGCATTTATTTAAAGGCATTGAGTCATGGTAAATAGGCTTTCTCTATAGGGGGTCATTTGGTTTCGGCGTGATCGCTGCTGTTTCATGTGATATTGGCATCTGTTGTTGACAACTTGCTATTGATGGAAACTGTTATGTTAGTCAGTACAAGGTGAGTTCATGTGACCAGTTCAAGGTCAACCCATAGCATCGCAGTCATGGAAATCATGACTCAGCGGATTTTGGCACTTAGGGTATACCCAGTCTATTTATCATGACTCAATGCCTTTAACAAACTAAGGGCCCCAATGAGCGTATTGGTTTGTAACCGAGGTGGACATTTATGAAATTTTGCTCCTTTCTAACAAGTTACCAAGTAAAAACCAAGAGTTAACAAGAGTTCTGTAGTTACCAAGCAAAACTAATTCTTGACAATCATTGAAATTCTATATTTGCTGTATATTATCACGAAGATCCACCTTCTTGCGGTGGGGTGCGCAGGGTCAGCCCAATACTATCCCAGTATACCTTGGCAATCTACTATTGCTTATCGAGATTGTATGACTTGAAATTCTGTGTAACAGAATGATTTGCTTGATCTCATGGAGGTTGGATATAAGACATAACTACTATGGAAAAATTTTACCAATCAATCTCACAAAGCTATTAGACTTTTGTTTTTTAGAAGTTTAGTTCTTCTGTTGAAAACCATGATCATGATGCATTATTGTTAAACAGATAAAACTCAGTGGAGTAACAGAACAAAGTTACTTTTAGTCAAATAACAAACAGTCCCGAACCTTTAGGGGCCCCCAGCAACAATTTTTCTTTGTTATTTTTCCTAGGGGATACAGCTGCTCCTTACACCACTAATAAAACTATTTGGCATAATGATAACAGCCTTGATAGAGCTGTACCAAGGACATACTTATCTACGGGGAGCTAAGAACCGGTGCCTTGTAGCTAGCTAATTTTGAGCCACCACCCCACTGCTTTACATTCTACTAGTTCCCAAAGTAATAGCTAGTGTTGGCTCCTATAACTGAAAGTTTGGCCCCGGTTAGCCCCCCCCCCCCCAGATTCTTAAGGCTAGAATCGCCACTGTTAGATACATTCCTTTGTATTGATTCTTTGTTTCTTTGTTTTGAGTCTTTGATTTGTATTGCCTGATTTATATCAAAAAGAGAAGGTTCAAAACTCGCAGCAGCAAGAAAATTATCATTTTGCCACTTTTGTAATATTGCCTCTTCACAAAATTTTTTGCAGGATTGTCAATTTTCAGGAAAACGGAGGGAGATTAGGTGAAGGAGAAATGCTTAATTTGGGATATAATCTTTGCCCATTAGATAAATTGACATCTTCAGAGTTATTTTACTATCCATTATTATCTTCCTGCTAAACTAG
Source organism: Rhopilema esculentum (assembly GCF_013076305.1). Next base: position 12,546,368 of record NW_027019306.1, read on the forward strand.
CCTAGGGAAGCCTGGCCCTCGAGCGCGGCTGAATAGTGGATGGGTGCCAGAGGGCATTATTCATTAATTAGCCCCTCGTCTTCTGATGTTTGTTGGATTTGCTGGCAAACTCGGTGGAAAGTTTCTAACAAATAGGCCTGTATTATAACCTACCTATTTCTCGTACACATTCGGTAAAATTTTCCGGGAAATGCGTCTGTTTGGTCTAAAAAGTCGCCCTAAGCCAGTGTCAATATACCTATTACTAAAGAGGCACATACCGATGAAGATAAAGATAAGTATGAAAACGCTACTCCTACCAATTAAAATTAGCATGTGGCAATAAAAAGTTTGGTTGATGCGACAGGTCAGAAATTGTTAGAATAATTATCACATAAATGTGAAATTTGCCAACAACATTGGGTTGCCTGAGGAAATTTTTGTTTGCAAGAGAATAGGATGGAAAACATACCTTAACAACTTGTAGAATTTCATCTTTTGGCATTCCTGGCTTCAGGGTAACCTCCACTCCATTTTTCTCCAAAATGGCTTTACAGGATTGATCAATTTTATCGGTAATCAATACCCTTCTGAAGTTTGAAAGAGCCGCCATTTTTGTCCACATGGCAAGTCAACAGCGTTCACCTTGGATCCCTGTAGTGCACCGCATTTTATATGATGCAATCATCAAAATATAAATGTTGTCGAGTTTGAAAATAAGATTTCAGTATCTACGCTGAGCAAATCCTCGTCTTTAAGGCATTTTGTACTTTGCCTTTTTCTTTCATATTATTGTCTCCTCTTTCATCACAGATCTCTTTTTTTAGCATATGACTTATATTTGCTTGAAAATAACTTTTTCTTGTGGGAAGTTGACCGTGTATTAGTTTTAAAATTGATGGTACAGCTAATTTAATACCTGATTGTAACTTAAACGAATCCTATCTCGCGATTAAAAATCGGCTGCTACCTTTTCATATACGTTTTACATTAGCATCACGTCTTTAGATTACGAAAATTGAATATACGAATTTAGAAACAGTGATCGCGATGTGAGAAGGGATTCCTCGCGAAGACACAAGAGGTTTTCAAAGGCATAGGCAGTCCAATGTATGTGTGAAACAATGTATTCGCTTTTAAATCATTATTTACACTCATTTTTGTTTTTATTTTATCAGTGCAGTTTGTTATTTGTCTTTTTGTCAGAAAAGAGGCACAGCCATGCCCTCACACTTCCACAGTCCGTTCAAGGATGGAGTTACTAAGAATGCATTATACATTTAGGTATCCAATTAACGGCAGCAAAAATGAAGATAGCAGCAAAAAAGAGTTGCGGAAACGAAGGGAGACATTTCTTTGCTGCCGGTAATTTTTGCGGCTCTTGTGCCCAGGGTAACATTTAGGCTTGGGCCTTTTAAGGCTTTGAAAGATAGAACATGGCTGTATATATTATCAGATTATTGATTCCTATAATGATTTCTGATTTATTAAAAACCTAGAAGAAACTGAGTTAATGTTGCCAAGCATAGTAATTTAAAACAGCTTGAAAAAATTTGCGAAAAAATTATTTGAAAAACCTTTACAGAAAAATTTGCTCGACTGCAAAATGTGCTCGACTACAAGATTTGCTCGTAGCAAGCTTTGCTCGACTACAAGATTTGATAGCCTTGACTTGACTTAAAAAAATCAGTGGGAAATTCCTTTCATTGTTTACATTCTTACGTTGCAATGGCAAACTACCTTTTCAATAACATGAGAGCAGATTTATCATCTTCAAATCCAATTTGCATATTCAATGTTTTCTAGCAAACATCGATATTGGAAGATGAAGATTTATGTGAGAAATCATTGATGAAAAGGAGTAAAGCTAATCAGCATTTTTCTTCACTGATGTGAACTAAATTCAAAGTTGTGCCTCGACGCATAGAAAACGATTGCTTACACTTACAGCCTCCATGCAAGACGAATGCTTTTTAACTGCCTTCGGCATGGTTGATGATTTTTCACGGTCCTAATTTACGGTTAATGATTCCTTGCTTTTAGATTGATAAGCGTTTAATAACGAGATATTGTTTGTGAATATTTCTTTTTTATTTCCTAAAGTAGGCAGATATTGCTGAAAGCATGCGATTTAGTGGATGTAATCCGTTCTACAATGATACCGATTGGTGAAAAAGAAACATTAAAACCTACTTTATTAATTTGAGGAAATTAGGTATCATTTATCCTTTGTAATGAGATTTTGCATGCATTTAACTGCGTACAGACTAACCGCGCCATTACAACATCCACACCTACGGGTGGCAGGTGTGGATGTTGTGATGGCGCAGCAAAATGTAGCAAATGCTTCATGTAAAACAAGGAATATAGAACGCATTTGAATGCATACACACTTTACAAAATCTTTTGTGGATAGGTATCCTCTTGCTCTTTTCCATACCTACTGACAAGAAGGTAGCGATACTGTTGAAATGTGTTTTCGAAAACCTTTATTGTATTAAGAACTGCCAACAAGTGCAATCGCAAAAAAATCAGGGTCCTTTAATATGAGATCTTATTGTGAACAAAGGCACTTCTTTCACATTCTACAAATCAAACAAGCCAACATTTCAATATTCAACTACAATCATCTTACAGACTGGAAAGGGAGCTTTCTCTTTTGCTAAGACTTCATCACGTATTTATGAATTCATCCAATAAAACATCTTTTTGCATAGTTTTTAATACAGGTAAAAATTACATAATTAATTAAGATCTGGAAAATTCTTGTTTCTTATTACAACGTGTTGACAATCTGCATTTCTCTTTGATTAGATTGACATATCATAGCAGTCTTTTTAACTTAAGTAGAATAAAAGAAAATACCGTATGATATTTGAAACGTTTTTCGCGTATTTCAAATCTAAACCTTTAACAAACAGTTTATATAAAGAAAAATGTGTAATTGCTTTTCATTAGAACAACGGAAGAATCTAAGTACCAAATTTTCGATATGAGAGATTTAAAACAAGTACTTAATTACGGCCAGACATCTTAAGAATGCAAAAAGACCACAGTTCTCATTAGCCACCTGGCAAGCAGTGTACTTTGGAAATCGTTATATTTTAATAGTTTTGTTCGTATTTCCAATTTTCCAGGGAATATCAAGTTCGAGACCATTGTCCGTACCATTGACTAAGAAATAATCAAATTGTTAAAGCTAAGTACTACGTTTCTTTTACATAATCACGCGATTGGTCTTATCAAGCTCACCGAGCAAGCAATTTAAATTAATTAGCTACAATCCTGCTTGACTGTCAGGAAGTCTCCTATTGTGAAAAATGTCATCAATTTAGAGCCTCAGCGCTCAATAAAGAGCGCTCGTCCATTTCAGCGCACACTGTCAATCGTATCACAGAATAGGCCTATTCTGTGGTCGCATTGAGCGACAGTCAAAGTTCCTGAAATGAAATTAATCTTTGCAAGTTCGCTCCTGTAACAACGTCAGTTGTTCTGCAATTCATCATTCACAACATGGTTTACTTGAGTCTTACAGCAAATCGAACTGTTTCAACCTCGAAACGACAATGAACGTCTCTAACTGAATCGCATCAGTGCTCTTCGATTTTGCACAGATGGCCGTTCTGCGCACGCTCATACGTGAAGGATAATCGATCTCGTTTCTCAAATCAGCATAATCAAACGAAGCTGCTTTCTTCTCCAATTTCTTTCGCCTTTTTCGACTCTTTTTGCTCGATTCTTGCAGAAAATCGTCATTGCAATCAAAAGGATCTCCAGTGAAATCTGAAACGTAGCTTGCTTCTTTGTCTTCGTCAATTGCTTCACTCTGCACTGGAACACGATATGCAGCCCCTCTTTCTTTGGACGTTTTTGGTCTTCGCTTTGCAAACCGAAAAAACAATTTCTCGCTGCTTCCAGTCTCTTGTGTGCCTTTTTTTCCGTCCGACTCTTGCCAAGTGCAGGTTTGCACACCGTTCTGTAACGACTTATCAAACTCCATGTGTTCTCCCATTTCCTGCAGGTCTAGCAGTTTATGACAGTTTTGCATCGATCAAGCACGAAATATGACAAATCGTGCTTTCTTTAGCTGTAGGTAAATTCAATCGCGTAGCTTCAGCAGGTATATGCAGACCCTGTAATTAGAATAAACAAAGAAGAAATTTTCAATTCAATACGAAAACATGAATATAATATAAGAAAAGGCCAAATTTTCATTACTGCTGTTAAGCCGCAGAATACTGAAGGCCTTTATATTTGGCTGTTATTGAGCTTAAAAATTTTGGCCGTGGTGGTAGTAGTAGCAAGTAGTAGAAGAGGCAGAATATTTATTTTTCGATTCAAGTTACAATTGAAGGCTTTCAATTAATGCAAACGGTAGAACGTGAATAACTACAACTAGCCACAAATAAAGCTTGGATATTGTTTGAGAAAAGCATGCGATAAATCAGTCATGGTTGTTCTTGATTAATGGTTTACTGCTTGGTGGATTCTCTAAGTGAAGAATTACGAGGCAAAGAGCATGCTTATTTCTTTGCAGTTGCAACTCAGTAAATCGCTGTTATTTCGAGGAAGCAGACTTTCAGGGGATATACATTTATAATCTAAGTTAGCTAGTTCTAACACCAGTGTCATGGACATACCTGTTGAGAGAACCTGTTGAGAGAAGTGGTTGTCGCTGCAGTTCTAGCTCTTAATGCTTCTTCACCGATGTATAGCAAATAGGTGTTTCTAAAAAGCCTTCGTTGCTTTGTTCCTTGTTGCTTCGACTTTCACGACAATAGACCTCACTAAATACACAATCTTCAGAATAGTTGACATCTAGCTTTCATATCATACTTAAAAGCAGTTGTGGAATTGAAAAGATTTGTAAAGTCTGCCTAGCGGTGCGCTCTGATTATGTACATAGAATTTGTCCATTAATTGGACCATTTGACAAAAGACTATGCTGTTGAAGCCTTTCTTTGCAAACCAGATTGAATAAACACGAGTTTTGATAATTAAAAAATCGTCTTTTCTACATTACCACTGCAAGTTGCTTTGCTGTAAACGAAGATGCCTTTTATAGGCAGAAAAGGCACTGTCTGAAAATAATTTGCTAGCTCTATGCTTGGTTAAAACTAAGGCAAAATTCCAGTTTCAAAGCAGATCAACCCAGGTTTAAACCTTCTTTGATTAGTACGCTTTTGAAATTAGCAATAACAATGTATTTTTGACTAATTCACGTCGAAAAGTATCCTGTTGAAGTCTGATTATAAAGAAGCTTGTTGGAAATTGTTACGTTTGCTAGAATTATGAAATCATAATACACAAGACTATTGAAGCACACCTCTTATGATGCAATCATCCGCTCATAACCAAATGCATAGTTTTATTGACGTTCTTCATCAAAAGTTTATGAGGAATAAGTACCTGCAACTGTTCTATATAAGATCAGAATCAAGAAAATAGTTTCAGCTGGATGAATAAAACGACATAAGTACTTGGGAATTTATACACACAAGAAATATGAAAGATATTGTATTGCATTGGCAATCACGCTTTTTGGTTTTGAAACATGCCATGGTGAAGAAAGTTCCAGCAAGCTTTTTCCTTGATTTTATAGCATTTTTATACATTGCTCGATTTTTTAGCCTAAAAAGCCTTTTATACATCTAATTTCACAGTCAGAAATTAAATGAACTATTGGAGAACATCCTAAATTGTAACAAAAATAAAATCATACTGTTTTACTTTGCCAGCTTACACTAATTTCAAACATTTAAGATTGCTTGCATGGTTTAATAGAGTTAGCCCAACCAAAAATCAAATCTTCCACCTATATGAAACTTCTTCAAAGGCATACCCGAAAAGCGTCTCGTTACGCAAATATTCCACAGCTTACCTTTAGACAACTGCAAATGAAACAGAATATCCAGTGCTATGTTAGCCACGACGAGATTCCTTCTGAACGGTACACCTGTACTTGGTGAAGAGACTTTATAATTACCTGCAATCGCTCTCTAAATAACGACTCGTAGTTCATGAATATTTTCATAGACCACATCGAAACAAAGGTATCATTCTGGCTTTGACTAGTCGTGAGTTCACGCCAATATATTGTTCCTTTTGCATTTTTAATTTACAGAATGTCTAAGGCGGACAACAGTTGCCAGCTTCAGCTTAAATCTCAAACCTGTGAATAGCTTTACTGCTGTGGCTTACTCGCTTGTCAGATGTCTTTTTAAGAGCCATTCGCTAACAATCTAGACAGGTACTTTCGCAAAATCTTCAATATTTGTTTGTCGAAAAATATGAAATCCCAAATCTACTGAAGCTACCGCGACGCTGAAATGAGGCTTCAATGGCAAACAGTGATCTTTCAAGGCCAACGTGTCATCCAGAAAGACTCTCTTTCGCTGATAAAAATAAACTTTAGCAAAGCGAATAGTGTTGTAAAACTTAACTATTTATAAACAGGTGGCACATTACGCAAATACAAACATTCAATCTCTACATATTATTGTGGCTGCTTCCCAACATAGTGGATTGAGACATAACTGAAATAGTATTTGCTAAATATTGTAAGCTGCAGGCACTAACTTTAAAAGCAAGTTTGCTGAAAAGTAAACTTTCCATTATCTGTTACTGAATTATTGTTTTTCTTTCCTCTTCAAGATATCTATATATAAATATATTTACCGATCTTCAATGCTAAGTAAGCAAAGACTTCACATTTCAACGATAGTTTTATCCTATCGTTTAATTTCCATCCAGTTTTATTATCCCAGCGCTCTTATTTTTATCAAGCTATTTTCGTTCGACTTCATTTTCATAGCGGAGCCTAGCCAAGGTCTGCTGGCTTTGACCTCAAATTTGAAATGATTGAAGCAACAATTTCAAGTAAATGGAGATGAGATGAAAGAAATGGACGCATATTTGAATTTGGCTCCAGGTCAATGAATTTTTCAAGCTGCACAAAAGTCTGGTATAACTATGACCTAACCTCTTTGGTCTTATCAAAATGTCAAATAACTGCAAAGATGACTTTAAATTCAACTACTCAAATGGACCAACACTCGGTATAATTATACAAATTATACGGCAACAATTTGATTATACAAATTCACTCCAAAGGAAGAAGTTCATTGCTGCGATCAGAGGATAACTCTCCATCGGGCATAAAGAACAGACTTAGAAGGAAAAAGCGAGACGGGAGAAATGCAAAAGGGAGAAAAAGAATAATGATTATAGTAAGATTGAAAAATATAATATTCAGCAATATAAGAGATAAGAAATAAAATGTTTTTTTCTGCTTGCATTCTACTTATTATTCATTTTGGTTTAATATTTCCTTTTATACTCTTTCTATAAATTGTTTTCAGTTTCGTTTTAACTGCTGCCCTCTTTATTATTTAGTTTATTAAGAGTTATGCTTAAAATAGAGAAACGATATCTATATTTCTTCCTATCTTTGTTAAGCTTAATATAAGTTCTATTAACATTCCGGATGTTTGATTTTCGTGAAATGTTTCAAGCAGCAGACAGGCTATAAAGTTATGGCCAAGTAGAACTAAATACAAAAATAACTCCAATCTCTGGAGAGGCGTTTTTTAATAAGTCTGGACATCAGATATATCGCGAGCTTGCTTCAGTGCAAACCAAGTTCTAACTCAATCAGTAGTTTTTCTGATAACGAATATTGTCTTATGGATAAATCATAATGCACTAACGTTTTTTCAAAATTATTTCCTTATCAAATTGATTGCTGATCTCATTCTTCGAAACATTGAAAAGTGCATTGCTCACTTTTAGGGGAAAATAGAAAAACAGAGTCTCGTTTAAAGTTGTTCAAAATTGTGCTTTGCCGCAACCAGGCCTAGGGGTTTCTGAAAGAAGCAACTGTAAAAGGGTGCCAGACTCTCTTGTTTGTGATGGAAAAGTTTGCTTAAAAGAATAACTACTGGAGGCCATTTTCTGGATACTCTGAAAAAGTGTTACAACAAAATAGTGATAAAAACAGACAGCATTAGATAAAAATAGTAGTATATATGATAAGATGGTAGTAAATATAGATAAAATTACGCTTACAGCCTTAAAAGTGGCACGAATAACAAGTCTGCTTTTATTTCCTTTCAGAATGATGGCATTTTTCTATGCACTTAGAGCTTCTTCGGAGAAAGCCTGATGTGGTTTATGATTGTTTCTTCAACAATTTTGACTGATGACTGAGCGGTTAATGATGTAACAAAAATTCGTTCAATGTTTTTACAACGCTTTGAGAGGAATCAATGAAAATCGAACTTCCTGTATGAAACGAGCGGCTTTTCTTGTCTTCTAAACTTAAACACCTTCATACTGGCGCCTGTATTTGAAAATTAGCTGCATTCGCGCGCGCCATCTTTCTTGCAAGTGCTGGATTCTTTACTTGTATTTCCAACACTGACTTTAGCAATTATTAAGTCTGCTATGCATAAAACGCTTAACGGCATCTGAGAAGGCTATGAATCATTAACACTTTTTTAGGTGGAGTTGAAAAGTTATAAAAAAAATCACCTGTCCCAAGCAAACATTGGTTGATGTGGTGTAGTTGAATTTTCGCCCATAATTAAGGCAAATGATTGTTGAATGTTATTCTACTGAATTAAGCCCGAAATTAAAGCAAATGTGCAAACGATCGGGGGGTAAATCACTCTACGAAAGTCCCGTACATCTTTGGTGGAGATCGTATTGTTTAACTGAAAACCTAACCCAGTTATCGTCGTACGCAAAGAGTGATTTGTCACTCCCAAACCTAGCAGAAAAGCAAAATTAGAAAAAAGCAAATGAAAAGAGAGGTTAAATAAATATACACCATAATTATTTTATCAATAGCCAGGGTATTAAACACACTAACTGTGAAGTAAAAAGTGCTGAGGCATCGTTGCCAACTTTGCTAGGACATGTAGGTAGGACAATAAGTTAAGATGGAATATAAGAAGCCAAAAACCACTCCTTTGAATACAAATATTATCTTGCAAGGAATAGTTCCTTATTAACAAGACGTCTCTGACAGGAAACAAAAATTTGAATGAATGAATATCCAATATCAACATTTGTTCTAATGGCAACGTGCTTTATCAATAAGGCACTATCTTCCCATTGACTCAACCTATTTTGCAATGTAGAATTTACACATACAACGTTTTCCTTCGTACGATTTTTCAACTTTATTATCTGTTTACATATAGTTTGAATTTGAGAATTTGGGTGTGACTTTCCACTTCCTCATAATTTCAACTAAAATAATTGATTCGATTGCTAAACACACTATCTGCTCTCTGCTTCAACTATTCTAACTTCGATTTGAACATTTTGTGAAGAATACTTGAAAACTCTAACGGCGGACAGTTACGAACGAACAAAACCTAGACGAGCGATATGAAATCTGGTCACGGCACCATTTTGTTGGGTAAGCAAAAAGGAGACTGTTTGTTTAGCAATCAAATATACACAATTACATGACAAAAGTATTAGGACGACGAATAACAAAATGGCGTCTTCAAAACTAGCATTCTAACATTGATTGAACAAATCTTGCTGTTTTGGCGGGATTCTAGAAACGGCGTCAGCAAAAATGAAATTCCTAGCAAATTCAATTTATTTCCTACCTTTCTTTGGTAGAAAGGTAACAAAATGTCAAGGAGAAATGGAAAATATCAATGTTTTAGTTTCAATGCCGAAAACACAAAACGACCAGAAAGAGAACGAGAAGCAATAAAAAATTAGGATCTAGCATTTCATTTGTTTGCTGAAACTGCAAGAATGTTTGGTTGCAGCAAGTTTACAACATATGTTATTTACAAGAACAATACGTTAACAATGCCGACTCAAATTAAAAGAATGGTAGGCCTGGACAGGCAGACTATTGGTTACGCCTAATGGCGGTGACAAGCTGGTGTTTTGAGCGAAGTTAATCAATATTGAATTTTTGAACAATTATTTGTGGAAAGTCCCCAGGCAAGTACAGAGACAACTAATGATTCTTTGCAAAGATCATTTATTTTCAAGCAAGAGATTAAACCTTGTTATGTTGCAATTGTGAAATAAATTTCCAAAAACAATAACATAATGATCTTTCAATAACCCCGTCAAATTCAAAGCCTTGATGTAATTGAAAACAACTGGCTTTCAATAAAAAATACTAGAAATGGAACTTTCTAAGAACAAAAACAAGCTATTTCAAAATTTTGTTGAGATTTCCTCCTGTATCCGAAGATATTTCGTTGGAAAATTATTTTAATGAAATGAGTTTCAATGCAAATGGCGGCTGCCTAAATTCTTGGAGAGCATCTGACAAAATTTAGAATAAAGCAGATGTTACTTGTCTAAAAAGTTTACTTTTTTGCAATTTTTTGAATTTATCTATGTTTATTTCTACAATAGGGTAAAATTGCAATCGAAAATCTGAACAAGCAATCTCGTTATGTTCCACCGATTTTCTATGTTGTTCTTTGAGCAAAGGATTAACCACATTTGCTTTTAGGCGATCGTCCTAAGACTTTGGTCTTGGTAGTGTACATAACCTCGAAGCATTAACATATAAATAAACTTAAATGTCGTTACGAGTATCAAAGCAACAAATACATGTCGTACGACTGTAAGTTATGTAATTCTTCTAAACGCAGTTATCAGCTCCGAAAAAGTTCTCAAGTCACGACGTTGCAAAAATCTAATTTCATAATTTTTGAATTTGGTTTCAATAACTTAAAAAAGCATTATTATTTGTGCAAAATCAGCTCAATGTAAGTTACAAATTGACTAAGATATGACCACATAAGCACAGGCTTTTCCACGATCAAACATTTGATATTTGGCCTCTGTTCATAACTCTATGGACAGAGCCAAGATAACAGTACACTGTTCGCAAACTTCAAATCTTTCATTGGCAATATCTCATCCGACTTTTGACATATCTAGCTATTTTTGCATTTTCAGAAGAATTTCATGATATTTTTTTGTTTTTATCAAAATTAAAAAATTCTAACAACAATTTTTTGTGTTACATCGCATAACCTTTATACATTACGCCCTTTTAGGCACACAGAGGCTCGAGTTGCCACAGAACAATAACAACGTAAAAATATGCCCAGCCTTCGATGATAAATTGCAAGAAACAAAACAATGTGTTCTGTCGCTGAAAAAGTTCTTTAGAGTTAACAAAGCAGAAAAGATTTTATCAGGTAATCAACCGCGTACTGAAATTGCCACGCAAAACTGTGTTTTTGCGGTCTTCGTAACAATTTATAAGCATGGAAATGTAGAAAAAGCATTCTTGAAAGGATGACAATATTAAGAACCACGAAGCCTCAAGTTATCAAAAAATAAGAGCATCGAGCCTCGGAAAAAATTATCTGCTTCTCAAAAAAAGCATGGAAACTCATGAACACTCACCTTCTCTCCCTTTTCAAACAATCGTTTTATGTGCCCAGACCTTCAGTGTATTCACATTGATTCCCATCGAACAGTTACAATGAAGTTGAATAATTATGACATAAGACTCTTTTAAAAGCAATTTTTTGGGGAAGAGAGATGATAAAGTTCGGTTACTTTTAGTTGAAGAATAGTAAATTTTATTAACGACAGGACATTCCAAGGACTTTGGGCGGGGAGTTTATGAAAAACCCAGGCCTTTGTAGCCAACTTAAAAAAGACGTATAAAATACTAGTTGCATTGCAGCTCAGAAAGAAAGTCAATAATGCGCGTGAAGCTTTCAAAAGGCTTTGATTACAAATCTAACCTGCGAAGTAGCTCAGCTGCTAATTCTGTTGACTGCTATTTCTACCTTCTTTTGCATTTGCTGTACAAAGAGAAAACGTTTTGTAATTGCCATCAGGTCTTATACACGCGTCACAGAGCTTCACAAATCTTCATGAATGCCGCTTTAGTTGAAACAGGCAATTCTAGAGCTCTCATTCTAAATCAAAAGTTGTTTACATTCCAGCAGCTGTTTTAACGCAGCATAGTCAGGTGTAAATAAGTGATGGCTTGTGCGCATGCTTATTGACCGCAATGCAGGCCTAAAATCTTTTCTATGGCGTAAGCTGTAATCAATTTAGCTACTATGTTGGTTTATTTCAGATTAAACTGGTGAAAGAAATGGATTAGAATACCACTGACCTAAGCAAGAAGATAATCATTTATGGAAACCCCTTTTTAATCTTATCAGACGTGAATTTTTCAAGGAAGGTTTTTCGAATCAATGGGGCCAAGAACTTGGATATTCATAGAACCCTGAAGGGAGTCCTCAAACCCCTGTAGTCAATTTCCGAAAAGCTTTTTGCGGATTAAAATTCCTTAAGTTATCATATACCGCGTCGTTAAAGAACGACGATCAGATCAATGTCTACTACTGCTCTTTCTGCTGTATACGTCCAACCAGAGCCTAAAAACCACAGCAGTCACACGGCCATGGACCACGAGAAGACCAATAAACACAAAAGAAAAAGCCACGCTTATATCCCGCCTTGCAATTGTCTTTTCCGAGTAAGATTTTCACAGCTCGAGGCTAGTGTTCGAAGGAGGGAAGGCCTCTTCTCTGCACCCTGCTTCCAACCCAAAGTATAAAATTAAAGTCCCAATACAAAAGAACATTTATCCTGCCAAATGGGACGATTTGTAAAAACTGGCGCTCAATTTTATTTTTGTTGGTTTCTAAGAGTCTCTTCGTGGTATAGCACGTATTAAAGATATTTATGGTAGGCACATTAGAGGGCTATTCAAAGGGGGGCGAAGCCTAACTTTTAAACATCATAAATATTTGTCAATAAGACATCTGAAAGTTGTCCCACCTCTTATGCGTCGGGGTTTAAAACCAAACGTTGCTGCCTAAAAAGCTATATCTTATATTCAGATGAACACTGAGAAGACATTTTTTGGAAGGCTTTGCGAAAGAAATTATCATTTTCGCGTTATTTTTTTAGCCCTAACGCAAACTGGAGGACCTGAGAAGAAGACCACTTAATTAACCCCTTTTTACAAGAACTAGGACATAAAAGGCGTTATTTTGGAGCTGATTTCGATTAGAAGCTAATTCTATTAGATGGTTATTTATTCTGTGTCAATTTATTATTTCAAATCTAAACAGAAACCGGTGCCACAAAAAGTTTTAAGAGCACCAACTTTGGTAAAAACATCATAAAAGAACTACAAATGAACTCTTTGTAGATAAAAAGCTTGCAGTGTGAAATTATTGTAAAGCTTGCAGTGTGAAATACCAAGTTTTTTAAAGAGCATTTATAATAGTTGATAAATGCTCGTGACTTTATTTCATGAGGGATCTTGTTTCTCTTCCTCTCTCATATTCTAGGTATCTAAGGTACGATTGGTGCAATCAGCTTCTTGGTGGGGAAATGTGAATTTTTCTCCTCAATTCCCTGTCTTTTATTTAAGTTGCTTTGTAACTTGAGTCAATTGAGTTTTATTTAAGGTGTAGGGTTTATGTGTTATGTGGAGCGACTTGTACCGATGCACTAACAGCCAATGGTCGCTTCCTATAATGAGGGAATGTAACTTTAACACCTGATTCGACGAAGGCTGTGTTAATGTCTTCTGAGGAATCAATTTTACCTAAAGTGAAGGAACTCTTTTGTTGAAGTTTTTTTCCCTGAGTAAGAAGCAAAGTGTTTTTAAAAGTTACATATTTTTGAAATATTTGAACAACATTTTAGCAATATTTTGGCGATATTTCGTAGAAAATCTGTACGTAATGCCAGAACCATAGCGCTGAATCAAAATCTAGGCAATAGGGTTTGGTTTAAAAACAACACTGAACAAACGAACCAAGCATTGTAGACCAACTTCAAACGGGACAATAAGAAATAAATGAATTATGACTGCTCGTTACGTTTCAGAGTTATTCAAATTCAAATAAGTTAACTTTTAACAAACACAAAAACCACGAAAAAAGTATACTACATTGGTTAATCGCAAATTTGGTCGTATGTGGAACTTAGGTTCAAGACTACTTAAAGTAATGACATTCATAAACATTATACAAAACTGTATAATGAATTGATATAAATACAATTAGCGACTCAAAAGAAAAGGAGTACGAAACAAAAACAAGAGTGTCGAACTTTGAAAAACGTTACTTGAAAACAAGAAAGGAGCCACTGCCTACTGCTAGGAACAGCATGAGAGCCATCTCAAGAGTTCTCTCTAGAATTTCTCTAGGTGAAAATGGTGGAAGTTTACGAGAGGTACTGCGATCCTTTTGTAAAAAGACTCGAATTCAAAGCGATGATCTTTTTACATGTAGTAATAAAGATAGACTCTTAATGCAAGTAGACGAATGATGGGTACCGCATCAAAGCCAGTAAGAATGCTACAATCCGTGACAAACCGCGGCTAGAGGCAGCCAGGTAAATGGGGTGGTACGCAACGTTGTAGTCAAATGTGTTGTCCTTTACTCTTAGGCCTTGGTACTCTTAAATCCACGCGAAGAGGTCTGTCAGGCAAAATCTTAATACATAATTTATAGCATCCATTGATACTTGCTTTAACTGTAAAAGTCTCGAGGTAGAATTGTCATGCGAGGGTTACCTAAGCATCAGAATTAAAATTTGCCGGACACATTTGCTGTAACACATTAATCACTAAGGAAATTTGTTTTCGAAAAAACTCCTCTACTGTTATGGTAAATTATTAAGGAGTGCTTAGGTCAGTTTTGTTCTGAACAATCTATCCAACCTTTCATGACTTTATTCCGGCTTAAAAATCACAACCACTGCATATCAACCATGAAAGACAAGCCACCAAAAAAACTTCCAAATATTCCCTCTTTAGGTACGTATAACGAGTTGTATGTTCATTGTATTCAAATTGATTAAAACATTGCGCTTTAAAGAATACATATTTACAACAAAATTTGATAAAAAATAAAATATAACTGATAAACCAGCTTTACTGTAACCATTGCATTTAAAGGTAAATGTAAAATTTACCTGTTGAAGTATATACATAACTAATGAACGTTAAACCATTAAAACCCAATTACCTCGTTATTAAAACAAAAATTTATTAAATCTAAGAAAAAATTCATAACAAGTTTATCTAAAATGTTGACGTACAGTAAAATCACCTTGGCTCAACAGTCTGGCTAGAGAATCGTGTTACACTTTAATCGCGTAATGTAGCCAGTCTCTAAATGGCTGAGCAACTAAGCCTTGGTGAAACTGTCCCTTTTTGTGCTGTTTAGACTGGCGTCATGAGAAAAATTCCAGCTCTCTATCATATACGCCTCTTAACACACTGTTTGACAAAATCTGATATTTGAAGGCAACGAAAACCTTCACAAATAAATATGGAATGTTATCCCTCTCGCGCGGTGTCAGTTTTGTTGCTATACATAAGAGTGACGAAAACTGGGTAAAGATTTTCCATAACAAAATTAAGTTACAAACTTTTGCTTTCGTCAAATCGGCTCTGGAAAAGGAATCCCAAATACTAATCGTCAAACTCCCTTTTAATTTTTCTTACAAACACGACGTCATTTTGGAAGACCTCGTCTACAAAACATTTAAATTTCGGTGGTAACAACAGAGTTTTCATCTGTTGTTAGGTCAGTTATAATTAAGCGGTCGCAATCACTTGATTGATTACGAAAATTCTGCTCTTTGGTACCAAACCTGTTCCCAACTGATATGACGGCTGTCTGGCGTTTTCCTGCGGTTTTGAAAATCGTCGGATTAACTTCTTTGTGATAATATGAGCCAACATCTACAAAAAGATTGACAGTTCATGAAAAAACAAAGAATAAATACTTCAGCTTGCATCTTTCAAAAAACAGACATTATTAGCAAAACTGGTGCCAATAACGAGAAGGTATAGGATTGATCAAGAGTTAGCCTAATGTCAGGCATCAGTTGAGCATTCGGGGATACCACCAGGGGCTAAAGAAAATTGTTGGGGGGGGGAGAGGGGGGAGGTCTCTAGATTAACCGACAAGAATGGCATTCGTAAAGTGTATATGTTGGCTATAATACAACGTGTCCAAAATAATTCCAATGAAATCTGGAGCCATTTGATAATATAACACAATTTAAGGCAGAAATTGGGTATATACCAAGTACTTTAACGAATTTATTTCAAACCTAGTATATCAAAAAGGTTTTTGAGACATTATATTTCTGTCTTAGACAAGAAAAGCATTTTAAGCGACTAGCTTCGGATTCAAGGTTTCAAAAGAGTCCCTTATGGAAACTACAATAGCTTAAAATTGTCATTTTGATCCTTCCAGCCAGGGTGACAGCCCAAATTTCGGAGATGGGTGCAAAACACGTAGTCAGTTGTCAACACATATCAGCCGTTATCCTAAAGAAGACATTATGATTGAAGTGTCAGGGACCTCATGTCTACCATTAGGGTTGACTTGCCCAAGTCTCAGTTATTAATCAAAACAAACTATAAATAAATTTGTCCCAGTCTGGAGGAAGGGAGAAAAGAAGAGGAGGGAGGAGAGCAAAAAAGACAATTGGGAAGGGAGGAAAAACTTTTCCCCTCGCTCTTCCCTTTTCCTCTCCTTCCCCCTTCCTTTGCTCCCCTCCTTCCCTCCCTCCCACATTTCTTTTTGTTCATCTTTTCAAATTTAATGATTTTTCTTTGATTAATAACTGAAACTTGGTCAAGTCAACCATTAGGGGTCATAGGTAAACATACCTGAGCTTATTGCAAAATCATGGATAGCAAATTGATGAATTGACAAAGACCAACCTGGACCAATATCACACTTCCATATGTCTATAGAGGATTTATACAGGTCCGCGCTGTATTTGCCTTTTCCGCCAATAATAACAACAGACCAGTTACACTCTGGTGATAGCGTTCTCCTTCTTCCCAGTTCTGCGAATCTGTATCGCCATACGGCTTAACTTGAATTACACGACTACTGTCCATGGTTGAATTACCGGTCAATAACGTTTCTACATCATCATCGTTCGGTATATCCGGAAAACTCTTATCATAGCCAGGGTTGTCTAATTCATATGAAAGATCCAAGCTTTTCCCTTTACATTTTCGTTGCTCATGATAGTCCAAAATTGAGTCAACCGATCCTGTTCGTGTAAATTGCTGTCGAACAGGATGAAAGCCTCTAAGCCCGGTTAAGTGTTCGTCCGGAGCAGACTTTGTCGTTGATGGCCTTAATCTGCCGATGTGGGCAGAATATGGATTCAACACAATGGCAGTATGGTTGCATCTATGTGTAGGGGCTATTGAACTGAAAGGTGTTATCTTTTTCCACTGTAAAGAATCTAGAAGAGAAGCAATGCAAATAAATCAGAACAAGAAACTCGCACTTTAATCCAGCATCAAAATCATTCAGTGCGGTAGAGAGAATGGCTGTGTATCTGTTCTTCCAAATTCAAGTCTGGTAATAACCTAACGATTTCAGATTTTTTATCCTCTTCCCAATAGAAATTCATCAATATACCAGAGCCCTGACTCATTTCGAGTGACAGCTAATCGGTGGTTTTATATAACATTTATGGGGAGCAGAAACAATAGCAAAGAGCTACAAAAATGACTATGAATATAATTTCAAATACATTATCTCAGCAGATCGGATGAAAATTCATTTTCTTTTTATTGCAATTATGCACCGATTTTATTCTACTTATATAAACTGAGCTCTCGCCACACTAATTATGGCGTAGGAATCGATGATAGAACCAGAGACGTAGGAACCGAGGGGCACTAGGGGCATGTGCCTCCAAGACTTCGCAGTAAACGAAATAGTGTCCTTCTTCAGAAAGTGCCCTTTTTGTTCTATATTCCCCTGAAACAAGAAGCAGACTGCAGACGGAAAGGAACTCCGTGTCAGCCACTTTCGTTTGATCCCAGTCTTGAAATCTTAGTCTACATCGTTTTTGATTGAACTTCAATTATGTTTAAACTCGTTTTGTTATGTTCTGAAGTGAAAATCATTCATAACACAATTTACACAATTTTGCAGCGCATGTCATACAAAACACATGTCAAGTGCCCCCACCTTAGTGAAAAAGTGCCTTTAAAGTGTTGTGCCCCCCCCCCCAGACTTAAGATGCTTCCTACGGCCCTGGATAAATCACATAACATTTACTGGTCTGTGAGTTTAGCTAACTGGTTGGCAGAAACCATAAAAATGCAATTTTTACCAGCAGGTAGGTAGAATCGCTGCATCTTTAAGATAATTAAAGACACACTAAAAAATTTGATTATACCGAAACGTGTACGCAGATGATTTTTTGGCGATCGTGATGAAATAAACATCTTCAAAATGGGGAGCAGAAACTATATGCAGAGCACATTTTGCTGATTTTCCAAAAACTGTATTCCAGGATTATTAAGTCCCAGCCATCTACGTGTGTTCACGAGGTCAAATCAGTGCTGGTGAGTCTTGGCATGGTTTTGTCTACAACATCTGGGTGAATTAAGCTCGAGCTGCCAGGATTAAGGAAATTCAAGCGTCTAGTTATCCCATAAAAATGGTGAAAACCACAAGAGCATATAAACAGCGTCTTCTAAGCTATGAACAGAATACAATTAGTGTATGTTTGGCTTAGGCAAAGATTACTAGCTTCATTAATCAAGGATGAACTTTCTGCTTCTGCAAGGAATATTTACTGGACTCAAACCAACAGTTAAATTTCTGCTTGTGGAAAAAATCGATTAGATCTATTTAGCAACACGACAAAGCTAATCATGGGTTAAAGTATTTTACCAAAAGAGAATGTCCACGTTTCATTGTGTAAGATTTCGTTGCCTTCACCTCCACAGATTATCATCAAAGAACCAACCTGTAACAAAAATGAAATAAATTGATTGTTTGCTTGGATTGTGAACGGCAGGCACCGCAAACATGTCATATAGACACAGGAAGAAAAAAAGGAATGAACGAATGAAGGAATTAAAGGAAGGGAGCAATGATGGAGAAAGGAATAAAAAGGGATAAAGGAAAGAAGGATTTAAAAAAGGAAGGAATAAAAGGAGAGAACGAAGAAAGTAAGAAAGCAACAAAGAAAGGAAAGGTGGAAGGAAGTAATGAAGGAAGCTGGGAACCTAAGAAGATATCAATAAAAAAGGTATTGAAGAAATAATGAATGAAGGAATGAATAATGTATGAAGGAATTAATAATGTATGAAGGAATGAATAAAGAAACAGAGAGATAAATTGGAAATTGAGAAAGAAATATGTACAGTATACGCAAACTGAAAGAAGAGCGAAGAAAAAATGAGAAAAGAAAACATTTGGAAGGACGACAAGGTGGAATTAGATAACGCACTAGCAACTTATTCAACACGCGATGCTGTTGTAGATATAAGTTACAGGAATTAGGGTGGGTAAGAAAATGGGCTGAATTAGCGAATATTCGACTTATCCCAGGTTCGAAGACGAATAAGATAGGAAAATCCGGTGGGAAAATCAATACAGCTCATTGAAAGTCCGAGCTATCCGGGATACCACTTCACGGGATTCAACTGTATATTATTATTAATAAAAGATTAATAACCTGTCCTATCAGAGTGTTCATCACTCGCGCGAAATTTACATAAAGGGGTCGTGATTACTTGACCCGCTTTATTAAATCAATGAATTTTATAATAAAAACAGAAACATTGAGAATCTATATCCATATATACATAACGACCAAATTTTGAATATTAACTAAATTTCTGCACGGTAGCAGCTGATGTGAATTCAACAAAAATGCCACTGGTGATTAAATATTTTTTATTACGAAAAGCCACAAACGCTGGCTATCAAAAGATTCTTTTGCATTTCTACATAGGCTTTTTCGTAAACAATTCTACTTCAAAAGAGAACGATTATTGAAGGATTGCTGCAAATCAAGATGAGGACATTTAAAATTCTTGAGATCTTACAAACATCAGTTGCAGTCAAAGTTGCCATGATTATTGAAGGATTGAAGGATTGCTGCAAATCAAGATGAGGACATTTAAAATTCTTGAGATCTTACAAACATCAGTTGCAGTCAAAGTTGCCATGACCTTGGGATTGAAAAAATTATAAATGACACACAAAAATAGAAGAAACGATTGTTTGAATAGAATGTGCGATGATTAGGATGAGGACCAAAGTAATTACTAAAACTTAAGGTAAAGATCATTGTAAAGATCTTTTTGGATTATTGAGCTTCCTAGGAGAGCTTGTATGCCACACTGCATCGTACATCCGGAAAATCTAAACAAGAGGAATAAATCTACTTATCAAAGCTAATGGCACATCAGTAAATTAAATTACCAAACGAAGAATTTGATGACAGCGTTATAAAAGCTTTTGTAACGTACAGATAAAGGAGGAGCCTCAATCTAAAAAGCCATTCGTTTTTTATAATCCAAACATTTAAGGAGCTATTACTACTAAAGGCAAAATCCTAGACGGAACTTTTGCGCTTCTAATATTTCATCATTTTAATCAATCGATAGTTCGGTTCCACGGTTCTATTTATTTGCAATCAATGAATGTTTTGACCTTGTTTTCTAGCCACAATTTTTTGCAAATTTCGAATTTTCTCTTGCAGCAGTTCAAAGTCCTAGATTTGGAAAAAAGCTGATATGATCCTTCCTCACAAAAAAAAGTCTAGCAAGTTTCCAAAGCCATATTCGGCAACAAATATGAAACTGAACTTATACGAGGCACCTTATCAAAATTTCAACAATGATTGGCTTTTCACCGAAACTTACCTCGGAAATAGTAGAAAAACCTTGAACTTTGTATTTATATATATGTGTGCGGTTATTGACAGCATAGGAAAAAAAGAGGTATAGGAAATTGATTTAAGCTCGAAAGAAAGCGGGGCAGTAAACCAAACAGAAAGACATTTTTACCTTCGAGCCACTATGCCTTGCCAGTGGTGACGGGCCAGCTCTTTGTCGTACCCTTGTCCAAGTAAAAAGCTCTGAATAAAGAAAACAGAAAATTGGAATTGAAAACATTTGCTATACAGATATTGTGCCTTCTTCGCAACTCTCAAAAAGACTTACATCTTTCAACAATACCCAATATTCAATTGTGTCTATTTGTGCATGTTAGCTCAATCTCTTTTGTGCAATATTACTGATCAAGAGAAACGTCGCAATGTTAAGAAGATTTAAATTTTTCACATTGCACTTTCTGTTTGAGCTATTAATACTATATGTCCTCTTATTCGTTGTTTCTCTAGTATGCCACCGGTTCCCGGTTGCTGTAACGTGGACAGGAGACCAGCCTCGATACAAACCACAGCCTTCAGCACTTCGGTCGAGCGCTCTATCCATTTGGACAGTATTCCTCTCTTGGAATCTAAAACGTTCCTAAAACGTTCCCCACGAGTTTCGATATCTTATACACCAGGGTGGTATATTGTCCTGATTTGATTATGCGATGAGCCTTAGATATCGTCTGCATCCTTAGGAAAGAATATCAAACAAGTTTCCAGCGAAAAATTATAACAGTGCTCCAATAACACTAATGGTTCATACTGCATCGTCCAGTGTTCTATAATTATAGGAGGTGGTCAATGGGTTTTACAGCTATTAAGTTATATGTAATAAAAGTAACAAACCGAATTCCCATGTCCAAAGGTCGTTCTTCCTTCCTTTGCTGTCAAGCCCTCCAAAAACCCAAATGGCATTGTTGTGGACAACTGCAGAATGCGAATGCCGTCCTGTTATTAACTCAGTTCCTTCCCTGGGCGGCATCAGATGCCAACGCAATGTAGCTTGAATGGAATAAAAATACAATTGTTAATACTTGAAGTCCATTTTATTTTTTTATGTATTCATGATCCCTAATCTGAAAATGATCTGAGCTGGTTTTGCTTTATGCTGAGTAATTTTAACAAAAGGGTGTCATAATGGCAAGCAGCTAACAAGAGACTGGGACTTAGGCTTCAGGATAAGCTGCACTGAGGCTTTTAAGTGAAAGTGGAAAGGTGGCTGATTTTCGGTAGTTCGGTACACCAAGGAATTTATAATGCTATAAAACTGTGTTGTTTTGACAACTCTGTAGTTTTGCCATAGCAAGCATAAAGGGATTCAAATAAGGTGCAATAGAGCTCACAAGTTATGATGAAACAAAAAATTAAATTTTTGGGATTTTTATGAATTATGACTTCTTAACCTGAAAGAGAATTATGAAGTACACGTGAATGTGCAACATCAGTTATGCTGTTAGTCATGGGTTAGAAATCGGAAGAGATATGGCCTCATGTGCACAGGTTCTTTTCATATCAAATCATAACATATTGGTATTGATTGTGAATTCTACAAACCAAGCCAAAATAAGATTAATCCAGTAGCAAAACCACTTGACTTGTTGTATGCCATTCAATGGCAATGGCGCTAACTGATTTTGCACTCTTGGGGGGGTATTTCATGGTATTATTTTACGCAATTTGGTCAAATGTAAAAATCATAAGAACGTGTTTTTTATGGCGTCACTAATTGGTACTCAGTCAGAATTTGACTCCATTTAGACATGATAAAACCAGGGTATACCAGCCAAATGAGAAAAAAGAAGGTAGAGAACCAGCAAAAAAATTAAAGGGCACGTGTCGAAAACCTGATTGGTTAATGCAATACAATTATCTGTTTTGCTTAGTACAAAACATATAATCAAGGATGAATTTTTACGGCAATAAAAATTCAAGAAGCAGTAATGAAAATCACGAAACGATGAAGTCCACTCGAAACACTTATGTTGTATTTGTCAACTGCTAATGCGACAAATGCCCTTTAAACTGCCATTGTATTTTAAAATGTGAGTTGACTTTATGACAATATTCGATGCACCAATTGAATACCTCCTAAAGAGGCGAAACTAAAAAGATGACGGCAGGGCCAAAGGAAACAACGACAAACAGCCTTTGGTGAGGAGCACGAAATTTAATGATGCAAATAAGCAACAAGCTATGAACATTATACCAGACAATAGCATGAAAAAAGAACTTACAAAAATCATATCTCCATAGTTCGCTGGTCAGAGAGCCATTGTCTAGTGAACCTCCGAATAAAAACATCGAATCCCTGTACACAAAGGCAGAATGGCCTTTACGATTAGCAGGCTCCTGCGAAACGGAAAAATTCCTTGTCATTTGACTTCTAGAGAGAGCGAGTCCTAGACAGAAACGCTTGAATCTAAGATGATAACCAGCAACTTGCTAGGGCTCGGCTGGCTAAAACAATAACTCAATCTAGGCTGACTGAGCATGCCTATTTCTTTCTTCTTCAAACAAACTTCCCTGTTTAGATAAAATGCATATTCTTTAGCGTGGTCAAAAAGCCAGATTCTATCTAGCTTCAAATTTTTTTACTAAATAGAATTTTTTTACAGCTTCAATCAATCAAAAATTTGAATAAATAATACACTCATATCAGAATCAAAGGATGTGTAATCGAGATGAATGAATTGCAGGCAGGTTGGTTTGAAAACGTTTTTCTGAGCCGCAAAGGAAGTCAAAGCAGATAAAACTTTACTTAGTTACCTGCTGGAATTTGCTCTGGCTTAAATCTTTCCATGTCATGGTCTCTGTCGATTAAAGAAAAGGAATACAAATAAGATTCCTGCGACCTTTGGCCGGTATTTTAAAAAAACTGACAGGTTAATGATGGAAAATTCTAGATTTTAGAGGCGAATTTAAAGACAGACGTTTACATGAATTTGGCAGCTTGCTGCACGATGGCAAAGGATCAAAACATCAGAGAAAAAAAGTCAATGAAAACCCTAAGCATTTTTGAGCTACTGTCCGGACCAAAAACGTGGATATATATTTATTTAATTCACTCATCCGTAACTTTTATTGGATAAAAGTCGGGTATTTATCATTTATTTCCAACAAAATACTTTTCACACCAACCACAAAAGCATGTTCATCAGCCCATCTTTATTTTCATTCAAAACTTAAACCAAATACTGAAAGGTATATTGCATTAACCGCATAATCTAGAAAGGGCATAATCTACGAAACATTATAACTTAACATATTAAATCCAAAATGTTTCATTCATGCATGAAGTGTAAAAGACAACTTCAGTAACGCTTCGCAATAAGCTTCTTGTTTGGGAACATATACAAGGAAAGCATTGCAATAGTAGGCCTATACAGGCAACTAACCAGGCACATGCAATTCTGCTTTCATGCAGTTTGTCAGGCCTTTCAAATGAGGAATCAGATTCAATAATGTTGTATGGTGGTATACGATTATCTCATAAATCAAATAAAACCATCATCGAAACACACTAGTGTTTCATCATCAAAGAGGTTGTATCAACAAATTCTTCGGAATCTTCTCCTCTCCTCCCAGCTCTATGTAGTTTCGTTCTCTCTTTTGCCCCTTGTAGATTATGCTGTAATATGTTAACTTATAATGTTTCGTGTTGAGGGCAAAGGATTGCAATGTATTCCCATGCTCCCTGTGGTATCGTTTTGTAATATATGTTTAGTCCTTGTAATACGCACGCACGATAGGTATAAAAAAGTTAGCCAAAATTGCGGCTCAATGAAGCTAAGGACCTAAGCCGACAAATTTCCAAAAAATTCCTTTTTGAAGAATAATGAAGTTCGTAGAAATTTATAGCAAACCACTCGCAACTTTGTTTTAACGACAAATTCATTACCGAGACTTTATAAGAAATTTAGGACATCAAGATTTCAATACTGACACCAGCTGAGTCACGCTATATTTATGAGTGCAATTAAGAGTGCCTTTTCAATTCTGATTGCTAATACCTAAACAAGCAACAACTCAAAAAATTAAACTGAAACGTTTGATCTTCATTGCGGCGTGTAATAATAAAGCTATGTTATTAAAATAGCAAGCTAAATTGAATAAAATGTCAGGTTCTGAGGTTTTTTACCTGTAACCATTAATAAAGAACAGCCTTATATCTCAGTTGAAAGAATCTCTGCACGTAATCAGATTGACGTTTTAAAGAAACATCTCAGGCTTTTTCAAAATCACCTAGATATATATTTATGAAGACTTCAATAGTTTTTCCAGAATGTTTCTGAAACACTGGTTAAATATTTCCCCAATTTACTCCATCAAAACAGTAAAATCATCCTTCAAATTTACTTTCTATCAAGATACATTATAATGACGCATTTTTTTTCCTGCCGAAGGCTCTCGTCACCAAAACCCCTTAACCAGGAAACTTTTAAGAGGTTTTTTGGCTCTTGGCCTTTGTTATCTACTATTTTGGCATCGTTTCTACACTTTTCCCTACCAAATCATACATATATAACTAAGATATCTAAAAAACATATAAATGATTCAAAATTATAGATCTACACATACCGAAGTCAAAACTCCAAAAAGGGGTGCTTTTATCATTTGTAAATGCTCCTCCAAACACGAACATTTGATTCTGTGATAAAATTCAATGTACATACATTTAAAAGATGACGTGAAACTAAACCTTCATGCTATATAAAGTTTTTTAATTTAACTCATTGCTGAAGTCAGAAGCTACAAAGAAATATTTTTGAAGAGAAGATTTATTTTGGGAGAAGGAAGCTCGAAGAATCGAAATAAAAAACTTGTTTCAAGAAAAAAATGGAAAGCAGGTTAATATTTATGTCTCTACGTTTATTCATTTTCAGATCAGAATTCACAAAAGAAAAGCAAATTCGCAACAAGCTCCATTTGCCAACCAATATTTTTCAAAAAAGGCTAAAAGCATTGTAGTTAAGACAGTACCCTGAAAACCACCGCAGAGTGTCCTTCTAGAGCTGGTGGTCGTGTTCCTCCACCGATTTTAACTTGCTCCCAACTGTTTTCAGCTGGAGATGAAAATAAGAAAGACTTATCAATTTGAAAAGTCTATCAAATTCGCCTCTTTTTTAATGTTGTCTAATGGCATGAAAGAACGGTAAATTTTAGTGCAATGCACTAGCAGTGAGTAACGGAATCAAGCAAAAACCTTCAAAATAAGGTATGAGAATAGTAATAAAATTTGAATACATGAGTAAAAGAGCCAAGAATACTTACTAAATACAAGAATACTAAATATTAAGCCTGCTTGATCAAGAGAAATTACACAGGACTATCATCCTGTTATCTACACTGCACATTTTGAAATCTAGTCTACATGTTTATTAAAATATCTGCAAAGGGCGGGCGTATTTATTTTGGTATTGGAAGTCTGAGGGACAAAGGAGCCTGTTTTTTAGGTTTATTAGCCATTATGTTGTGGAGAAATTGGGAGAATTGAGGATCAAAAGTTCGTTGCTATGGGTCAATCAAATTCTTGAGAGCTAACATCGAAATAAATGACAGCGACAAGGTCCAGAAAGATTTATCAGACGAGTGTGGATAAACATTGTGAAAGGCTTGCAAATAGGATAACAAGACAAATGTTTTGGAATAATTGCAAGGTTTTCGGTACAGAATTGCAAATCATACGTTACCAAGACTGTATCTCCATAGATCCTTCAGAGTAGAAGCTTTGCCACGCCCACCAAGCGAATAGATGTATCCATGATACAAAACGGCAGTATGCTTTGATCTGCTGGGAGGGAATTTTCCACTGGAATTCGGAAACAAAGGACTCCAAAGATATCGTGAGTTTTCTAGCTGAATGGTATCATCTTGGCCTATGAAGATAAAATATAAACAAAGTAGAGAAAGACTGGTTTCTTCACAATAACAATTCTTTCCACAGCAGTCACTTTTTGCGAAAAGGCTATCATGTAAAAATTCCTATTGCACAGGTTCTCTACCACCATCTTTTAAAGTAATGCACAATTAAAATATTTTTATGTAAAAAAGCTCCTCAGGAAATAAAATTGCTTTAGCATCAAAGGGGACCTTTACCATATGACTATCGCCACACGATAATTTGCAATATTAGAAAAATTGAATCCGAGACGGTATGTTTACGAGGCAGTACGAAAAGGGAATACGTATTGTCTAATCAGATGCTCTGTCATGTTATGACATCTTTAGATTAGGGCAGACAAAAATCTTTGTTGCTATGTAATTTAAAAAAAAGCTTCTTTTGATTTTTCTTGTTTTGCATTTCATATGACTACGAGTTATGTTAAGTTCGTCTGCCTTAGAAATTTTACAGCTAATTTTTCTCTGCATAGCTTTGAATTATCACTGCACAAATTGATTATCACTTAGCCTTAAAATAGGTAGTATTGAGACTCTGAAACATTAAGTAATAACTCGCAAAGGGCAAAGGTAATCATTCTATTTATCTCATAATTCTCTTAATATGTTACGGAGAAAGATATGTCGATAGAGTGTTCATTTTAACACGAATATTGAATATTGACAAGTCTTCTGTTTTCTGTTGGTGAATTTAATATCCCCGTTGTTATCAAAATCACCATGTTATCAAATGACACGTTCCTTTAGAAGTTTGTCACTTTGAAAATATCCTACAGCTGTTTTGAATTCTAATGGCAACATCTTGAAGAACCCAAACATGTCAATGTCCTTAAAGAAAACAGGCTCGAGGAGGTTTGCTTCGAGGAAGCCACCACAATGACTGTGTCTCTTTAACCAAAGAACTGAATGGTACAATGGCAAAAAGTGAAGTAGAGTTTGGGTGTGTCACTTTTACGAATTCACAACAGACAACCAAACAGTTTAAACGGTGAATTAAAAACATATGATGAAGCTAAAAAATCACAACAGTGATAAAGCATGGCTCAAAATCCTAAAACCCAATCTTCCGCTATACATCGCAGTAACATGGATTTTGCTCAAGAGGCAGGTGGTTGAAGATCTGTGGGTCGGCTGCTTCTCAAAGTTCGGTTTTGAGCTCGAAGCGCCTGCTTATCGGGAAAGAGACTTGAGCAGAAATATAAATTTAATGAATAAATGAATTCCTAAGAATTAGGTCATTGAAGTTTTGGAGTTATCAAGGCTAATTACCGTGTTCCTTTGCCATCTCTGAAAAGAAGATACGAAGTTGAGGATAACGGAGACATACAATTGGCAGAAATCACCATCCAACATCTTACTAACGATAGCGACAGCTGCTTAAATTTATTTGCAGTTTAGCAATGTTGAAAACAAAACACACCAAAGAGGCTCGAAAAAATATAAGGCATACCTAGTTTCGATTGAGTCTCAGCGGGATAATCCACCCAAGTTTGAGGAAGAAGCCTAAAAATAAAAACAAGCTATTATTAAAATTTGAACCTATGGAGAAAAAACATAACATAAAACATAAAAGATAAAAAATTAAACATATAACATAGCATAACATAGCAAAACAAAGCATATCACAACATGTGCTTCTTGCAATTGAACAAAAACATCTAAAGCAAAGCACATTTTTCAATTACAAGCACCGAAGCCCCTAAATATCTTGCTCCGGCGACGAAGAGAATCTTGGCCTCAAAAAATTCCTTCAATAAGGCTTTACTTTGCAATAATATACCATCTCGATCACGACCAAATTTGACAATATAAACCAAGTCGATGCTGCGCAATGTTATGTTACTGTCGCAGCGACACTATTGTAGGCATGATACCAGGAACGAGGGCGGAAGAGGTAAATGTTCTCATGAGGAGCAATATTCATATGATAGGTTTAGTTTTATAGCATTTTAACTTTAAATGAATAACATTCAAAGTACCACAATTGATGAGACAGACGGCCTCCTTGTAATTTTCAAAAAAACACAGCCCTGAATTATGAGAGCACTACACTAGAATTGTCATGCCAAAAGCCACTGGAGAGAAAACTTTCAATTTTCAGCGTGCGAACAATCATTGCCAAAAGCACTTGGAACATCAATTTGTGTTGTGTTTTTATATTTTTGAAGTCTTTTCCCATTTGCCTCCCGAACAATGTTGATAATTTAGAAAAATATCATAGAAGTTGCAGAAAAAAACGTTCTTCCTATTCCTCTACGTCGTTTTGTAGTAAACCAACATTGTTCAAGGGTGGTGGAAGGGGGGGATGGCTGAATTTGCCCTTGAAAAATTACGTTACTGTACCAAGACTTTTGGCAAGCATTGCAGGTATTTATCAGAAAGCCTGTTGATAAGCAGAATGACCTTTGGATAAGATCTCCTTTAATGATGCTCATATAATTGTGTTTGGATGTAATAAACCGCCTACAGTCTTTACTTAATTATCCTAAAATAAAGCAATCACTTGATAGAAGAAATTTTGCGACTTCGAATGGTTGTCAACTATTGAGGAAAAAATTAAACCAAGATTTGAGTACTCTTGCAAACGACATGAAGTTTTCTGTTCCCTTGCTTTTCCCTTTCAGGATTCCTTGGGTATCTGGCAAGGTATCTAACTGCATGGTAAAATTTTACACTAGTTGTGGCCAGTGGTGGCGCCAAGGGGGTATGGGGGTAATTACCCCCCACTTTTGCCGAAAAATGGTCTACTTATTTCTTCTAGAAATGGATTCAAAAGAGTTAGGTAGGGGTGGATTAAATTTCCTAAGGAAAATTAACCTGGTACGAAGCACTGAAACAAGGCAAAAGGGGTGTGGTCTTACTGGCACTACCCCACTACCCTCTAAATTAGCAGTAGCTGGCGCCGCCACTGGTTATGGCTGTACAGGTATGATAATAAAATGATTTCTCAATTTGGGGAGGTACTCTTAATCGAGAAGGCAATATCGTATAAGCATTTTAATGGCAGTAGGGAAACCAAAAAAGGATGTAGGGACTGGGTGATAAAACCAACAAGCAAACGAATGCAGCGTGCAAGGGATTTGAAAGCTTTGGAATAGCTATAACGTTAAAAATATTTGTCAGCATATAACTAAACAAAATTTGATTCACCAAAAAAACAGTCTAGTTCTGAACCGAAATATCATCATTTTTTAACTTTGTTATTGGTAAAAATTAAATCAGTATCGGTAAAAGATTCCTTTGATATAAAAGGTGTTGTCAAGAATTCAAGAGCCTCTGGGCCTTGTCCTAAACGCCCATTTTTGCCGAATACTTCCTTGGCATTGGAAAAAGGACTATTCGCAAGGCAAGGCATCGTGTCTTAGAAACCGCTATGTCTTCGAAGGTCAATAAAACAGTATCCGTTCCATGGAAACATTACTCATGGTCAAGTGATATTGACACAGAATTAAAAAAACGATCTCTCGAGTATCATATTTTGCTCGGTCAGCAAATCTCCAACTGTTAGAGAAACAGTTAAAAACAAATCTTACGCAGAGATTTTAATACCAAATTGATGAGCAATCGCCGTTCCCAGAAGCTGCCAATATATGTCAATCTGAAATCCCTACAACCATATTACAGTACCTCTAGGCTAAGAATTGGCGTGGTTGTTTTGAATTTAAAAATTACCGTCCTTCCTAGGATGTACACCATAAATCAGAAAATTCGGTGCCTTCGAGGTTTTGCGTTTGGTGAACATATCTAAACATTTCAACTCGACAAGCCGCTCAACAGCCGACAAGTCAATTCTTGGGTTATTACATGCACCGCAAGTCCTTGAAGAAACGTTTAATTTTTAGCTTTTAAACAGTTTATCCTAATGGACCTAATACCTCGCATTCTGCTCTTTTGTTGAATCTTGCTTCTCTTTCCTCGGCTAGTTTATTTCGAGTCACTTGATAACGAGTACTAAATGCTTGAAATGTCTGTTTTAACAATCTATTTCATGTTGGAATTTAAATTGTCATATTGTTAAACAATGTTATGTCAAAATATGGTATATTAGATAGTCAAACAAAGTTGTTTGCTAAAAACTTTTTATAAAGAGATCTCCATTTACTTCAGTCATACTTTCTGATGTCAGATTTGACAACTGGAAATCCTGCACACTCTCTGGCATCCTTGAAATATCACTGAAAGTACTTTTTGTTATTTTGAAAGTCGCGAACAAAAATTGAAGAGGCTTCCCTAGTGCTTGAAAATTTTGTTCAGAATAAACATTGGTTTCGAAAAGTGTCGGTGGGATTAATCTTCAGTTGTTCAGTTTTACTGAAAAATAAACCCCACCGAAATTTGGGTACTTAGTGCACTCTCAAGGTTCTTTCAGATGAGAGCTGTGGATTTACAACTGTGCCAATTTTATTACTACAGCATGTGGTGTGTCAAAGCTCATTAAACTCTGCCGTTGAAGACAAAACGCAGAACATCTGCAACATCAGTACATTTCCTTCAAAAGATGAAATTCGACAAACATGTTTTGTCAGCAATTCCAATTCAGCAAGTTTGAGACCTTGTACCACAGGCTGACCTCTAACAACATTAGGAATGTGTCTAGATCAGCAAAATCCCCTGATAAGAAAGCCTTACTGTCCTTTCTACGAAACTGTGTAAGTGTATTTGAAGGTACCGGAGCTTTTTTTCTATTTTATCAACTTTTTAACGTTTTGTTACAAGACTAGAAAGAAGTAATGCATTAACTAGAAGTTTTTATCGGCTTTCTTAGGAGAAACCAAAAGTTTATAAGTCTGTTTCAATTTTCCAAGACTCAGCAGTTTAACGAGGAGTAATAAAAATTCAACGGCAAAATTACCCAGTTTTTTCTTAGAGCTTTGTTCATAATGTACCATAAACAGAAAAATGCCCTAAAATAATCTTCAGGTGGCCTAGTCAAAACAAGAAATTTCTAAAGTGATCTGCATACATTCTGGGTTTCTTTACATAGAGATTTTTCGAGACGTCTTTGACCTTTACGTACAGTTTCATAATCAAAATTTTTTGACAAGAAAAGGAAACTACAAACAAACAGCTATATAGCGTATTTTTTAATTTTTTCGATTCCTTTTGCCATCTAATTATCAACAGATTTCAAACCGTTTTAAAAAGCAAATGGTAATAGCAATTGTCACATCTGCGGTTTCATTACAATCGGATTCAAATACAATAACAAACTACAGAATCTCAACGACCTCTTAATGTGATTTTCAAAGAGTTATTTAGAAACATTCAGAATTAATGAGTTTGATATCATGCACGCAATCAATGGCTGTCACAGCTTTGAGGAATAACTATCATGGCATGTTGCTTGTTTATGTCTTGTTTGGCTCGTCTAGCGACAGACAACAAGCACAATTCTACACAATGAAGCACCAGCAACATAGCAACTGAAGCAATGGCTTTCATTCCGTTTCGACTACCAACTATGTTTCCTATCTACGAACATAGTTTTAAACACAATACTTAAATGGTTTATGAAAATATTCGGATATTTGATTGTTTGTGAAAATATTCGTCAAACTAGAGCATTCATGAACAAATCTTCGATAAGGAGGAGGCGACGCCCCCTTTGATTAAGCGACGGCCTAAAAATATGTTTGGGTAAGCATAATATAATTAAAATTACTGTTTTACCAAACTGTGATATAGTGCTCGATGCCGTATAGGTGAAGCTAAACACGCGTTGGTATAAAGAATAGGAAGGTTCTTGGTTGCATTTGTGAGTTTAATGTTTTATGCAATCATCAAGCAACTGTTTATAAAAGCATAAATTGTTACCTGTTTGCCGGCAAAATACATCGCAAAATCTTCATTTCGTACTCTCTCATCGTCTAATGCTTAATGATTGAAGCAAACTTTAACAAACTTGACCTTTTAACCAATAATAAGAATATGATCAAGAGCATGCAGCCTGGGTGCCAACATTCGAAACTGTCCGTCTTCCCACGTTGTCTCTGTTTACAATGACGCAACGGTCAGTTTTCATGTATTCAATATTTGGTTTTCGTGCGGCTGGTTACTGCTTCAAGAATCACGTTATCTCTTTCAAACGGCATATTACAAATGACAATACTGCGCATTCCATTTTTATTGTTCGACAGTTTCCCCAAACTACTTTACTGCGGTCAATTCAATGGTTCTTATATATACATTGAAATCTTTAAGAAATGTCTAGCATACTGACAATGCCTTTGTGCCGAATGGGAAACGGTGTCCTCCTTCACAGTGGCTACAGGGGCGGTCTAAGTTGTTTTCAAAGAAATCTTCATTTTGCCTTACAGCGAAAGGCGAGAAACATTTGTGATTGCAAAAATTATTATGAGCTGTGCAATATGTACTTTTCGAAAGGGCATATTGTAGGGAACAGTATGGCTCGAATTATCACCATGCGACAACATTACGTCTGACCTACTTCTGAAAAACATACAATAATTTATTGTACGTAATTGCTAGTTTTGAAACCAACCTTCAAACCAAGCCTTATATGCTAAACTCGCTAAAAATTGGCTTCCTTTGACCACTAAAATTAGAAATCTATCCATCTCTCTCTCTTGGATCATCGCCATGAACAATACGTAATCTCCAAATCTAATAAAACTGCCATACGAGCCACAAAATATCTTACGATGTCGAAACAAATCGGGAACATCTCCCGTTTAGCTTTCAATACTTACTTATCTTTTTTCATTTTTTTGTTTGTTTAATAACATTGGATATGGTACATATCATACCAAGCATGCCAAATGTGTGCTGGCTAGATTTAGTGAGGTATGGATTTTGATGAAAAGAAATTATTCAAAAGAATATATCATAAGAGGTGTATATTATCATTTTTATTATTTTTATAAATAATATTGTCTTCTGTCTACCAGTTACAAGATTTTGGTTTAAAGAGCGTATTATCTTTATCGCAATCCTTTCATCTCAACTCATACAACTTATACATTTAGAAGTCAAAAACATTGCCTATGTAACTGAGTTATGGCTAGCCATTTAAAGTAGATTTTCGACAGTAAAGTTTTATCAAGCATTCTGCTTTTACTACATTACATAATCTCCTGCAAAAAATTGATGAATTTGAATAACAGTAAGTGTGACCAAAAAAGGTATCATTATACAATGCTTTATCTGTTCATTGTGGCTATCGATACACTTTTTTTTATAAGAACAAACTTTATGAGAACATTGAGGTTCGATTTGCCCAAAAAATAAAAACAACTCTAGAACATGCTCAGCTTCAGAAAAGAAATTTAAAAAAAACAATTCGCATTTTGAAATTCGCAAGCACTCAACTACTGTACCGACATTCTTTTGACAAAAAAACTTTGATGAGTTTGTCCATAAACACTAGCAGTCATTGCTTTATTTTTAAACCTTACCCAGTAAAACATCTTAGAAACTATAAACAGTATGCAACTTCTGAAATATTTGCAAAAAATCACTCTTAAAATAAGAACAGTTTTAAGAACATTGGAGCCTAAAATCGTCAAAAAGTCAAGAACATCGAGGCTCGGCAAAAATTATCTGGTTCATATAAAAAAGAGTGTATTTCAGGAGGCCAGTGTTATGTCAAAACATTGAAAAAAGGAGAAGGGCTTTCTGATTCTCCCAAAAATACAAAAAAGAATAAACGACTTGAACTAAATCTCGATTATAAAAGCAGAGTCAATAAGAGGATTAGTCCTTTCAATAACTTTCCCCGATTAACACAACCCTGATTTACTGAAAATGGTTGGGCAACATAAAACTCTCTTACTGCCTTCCAAACAGGACATAAAAAAGCTGGAATTCAAATTTGCTTAGATCATCAATCTGAATACTTTCTTATAAACCTCTTAAGCGGTGTAATGTTGATTTCATGTATAGTATCTTTGAATTTGAATGTCAGCAAAGCATTACAGACCCGTTATCCCCAGTCTTAGCCCCATTTTAAATCCTAACCTTGGTAATGTTAACTGTATAAAAGTCTTTGTACTTGGCACCCTGAGTACCAGAGACTCGTTTAAATAAATATTTCTGTGACTAGCTTTGAAACATAACTCTGAAATTAGACTAAGAAGACTTTGGGGATTATGGCATCCCAGCAAAATAGAGCTAATGAATATGGGCATAATCACCAGGCACGTAAATAATAGGGAGGCGTGGGGGGCGTGACGCCCCCCAAAGGTTGGAAAATCCAATTGTAGTTGGAAAACTTAAAAGTTCACTTGGAATTTTTTCAAACTATTATGACCAAATGTGTGAAATTTATAGCTTAGGATTCTGGGATTTTAAAAGTAAAAATCTTAGACCTTATTAAAATTCAAACTCTGGAGCAGGCACATCTTATAATCGTTTTTAATTGTGAATCCCTGTCTCTGCTGGATCTCAAATCGCACCATTGCATCGTTTGTTTCCTTTTTGACAGGGGTTAAGTTGAATTAGATTATTTTAAACAGGCAAGGTGAATTTCTGGATAAGAAGTTTAAATTTTACCGTCAGTATTGATTGAGCCTGAAGTTTTGAAAAATCGTTCGAATAATCGAATTTTTTAAGAAACAACGGGTAGCCAATTCAATTGAAAACATTACAAATCTTTCACTGCTAGAAATTCTCAACGCTTCTTAACGGGTGTATGCTAAGTTCCCCCTGCACTTTGTAGACCTCCTTAAATCTTATCATAAATTGCTATGATAAAGGTGATGAAAAGCCACAAAACATTGATCAAAGAAGCGGTAGCAGAAGTATTAGATCAAAGACGAGTGTTTTATCTTATGAATCAGGCATATGCAATTGCCCTCAAATCACCCTTTTCAGTTCCAAAAAGCAAAGGACATTTAGCCCTTTAAAAATTGTGAAAATTTGCATGCGATCAAGAACAAAAGATGAAATGGTAAATTCTTGGATGCTTCTTTATTGTGAAAAAGACATTTTATATAAAACTGATCAGTAGCAAATAGCTTTAAGATGGGTAAAGCAGAAAAAGAACAGAATTGCTGTTTATTGACTTGAAAGAATATTAATTTTTATCATTAAACATATCCAAGATCTAGACTGGTATGGCTCTGATGTTGCTTTACATCTTACGAAAAGATTTTACGTTAATCAAAATTTAGATATTTCCTCTACCTTCTTTAGTGCTTTTATGCTTAAGACTAATTATTATAAATAAAATGTTGGTAATTATACAGAACCTAGAAATCTGGAATAAGCCATAAGGCTATTTCCAAAAATCAATTTAGTAGGTACAGAAGATTAACAGATCGAAAGAAAAAGTTCATCAGGTAAAGTTGGAATTTTCAACCTTCCACGACCCCCCAAAATTAGCCACGTGTTTACGTCCCTGGTAATCACGACTGCAAACAACATGTAATGACAGTGAGAACAACTTGTAAGTCGAGCCTGTTCTCCCTTAAGATCTGTATTCGTACAAAATTAGCAAAATAAGCCAGTAGGTCTTAGGCCGTTTTCGCCAACAATCAGTCTCTTTTTTCAACTGAGACAAAATGAACTCTTTGAAGTGACATATTCGAAGGTAAAGAAATCATAGGTCTGGAAAATGTTAGGGTAGCCTGCCATTAAATATAATCTATTCACGCGTTTTGCAAACGTGACTGAGCTTGTAACGTCTGTGTTGCAGATTATACAGTCAGAGAAGCTGAAATAATTTTGATCTGTAAAAAAAAGAAAAATCACTGACCTATTGTTTCTTTTATCCCTTGCATTGAATTCTTGGTATTTCTGAAACGAAAAAAAACCCTGAAAAATACACCCTGCTTGAATTCCTTATCATCCCCTCCTGACCTCATCCCCCCTTGCCACGTCCCCTTCTTACACCACAATCTCCTTGCCTGTTATCCTCATATACGCCTCATCTCTCCATATATATACGCCTCATCATTATGGGATCCTTTCCTCATCCATTCCCCCTTGCCCCATCCCATTGAAAAGAAAATTACTCCTGCAGTTTATTAGCCTTAGCTGTGTTATTTCCTGGATAAAAAAGAACTGATAAAGGAAACAGTACTGCAGGTGATTGAGAGTGAAACTGAATTCATTGGGTGTATATCGGTAAAAACACTTGTCTCAAAATTACCTTATTGATATTTTTCTACTTAAAGTCATCTTTAAGCGTTAAAATCCACAAATACTCAAGCCGACAATTAATTACTCTTGCTATAAGCAAATTTTTGGTACAAAGTGCTTTCCCGTTTCTTATCGTGGGGCAAGTGTGGAACAGCTTGACTCTGTCATGAAACAGATCCCCCCTTTTCCTTCTTTGTACCACGTCTTTTCTGCTGAGATGGATCATTTTTTACATAAAACACTATTTTAGCTTTGGATCTTCGGCTGAACAGGCTATTTTTATTGCATAAAAACGTACGTAAGTGATGTATTAATGTAAAGATCTGTTTTACAGGTCCATCATTAACAGTTGTACACGCTTTGGTATATGATCAAGACGATTGTAAGATGCTTCTTAGAACGGCCTTGTGCAAGAAACATAGATGTACGGGTAACAACAGCTAAAAATGAGGTAGAAATTAATACGACTTACTCTGAAATCGATGTCTCTATCATTAAGGGGTCGCTGAAAGAGTGGAGAAAGAAAGAATGTTGAATTGCATAAAGGAATAACTGAGTAGAGACTATCATATTTAAAAGGTCAGTGGGTAGTGTCGTATGATAGTGCGTACTTCTGTAGGCGACCAGGTGAGATTATGCTTTGTCTTTGATTTTCAGCATTAAGTAAATTTGCCGGAATTTAAAACACAAAACGCAGTTTAAATTAGAGCAAACTCTTCTTCTATCTAAAATTCTTTTACGGAATAGAACAAAAAGAATCAAACTCTGAAGTTGAGAGTAAAGGTTTTTTTATCTTCGAGTTTATCCCGCAAATCTTTTTGATCAACAAGAAACCGTACATAATGAAACAGTGTAAACGATTCTTTCGTTATCGTTTGATCAGATAAAAATTTCTATGTCTATGCTTTTTAAGAGATTTTCTTTGTTGATCATCATGGTCAGAAAAGAAGTGCATCGGTTTCTTAATTCAACTTTATAAAAGAACATACGTCGTTTCTCAGAAAACAATTTCGAACCAAATCTAGTTTTTATTTATGATTAAATTGAGCAGCATTGATGAACGCCAACATCAGTTTGGATAGATTATTTGAATTTGTATTAGAAAGATAACTCAAGTCCACTACCAATTTCAAGCAAATAAAGGGACTGTACAAAGGCATAGATGCAAGCATTTCAGAACTGGGAGGGGCACATGTATGAAACAGGAGGGCACGAGCTGAAAATAGGTACTCTAACTCTGGTTCTAAAAACTGGGGGCACATGCCTCTTGTGCCTAACCATTCACGATTCCTACCTCTATGTACAAAGGTAAACTAGAAATAGGGTAAACTAAAGCAGGCTGGAAGTTAAAAAATACTATACGGAATGGGTCATACGAGAAAAAGAAAGACTATTTTCGTCTTAATAGTATCAAAATTGATTGGTGCTATAAAAAGAAAAATGAAAGCATTACCCAAGTTTTCTTTAAAAACTTTTGAAATGGATAGTTAAATACTGCTCTGACTAGCTCTTTGTGTCCACCCAGCCAAGACTGAAAGTTCTCCAGTGATAGCCTACCGGTCTAGAATACAAAGTCTTGATTATGCTATGATAACGAAAAAAATATCGACGCGCCAATATGCCCTATCAGAGATTTTTTAAATGAGCATAAAAGAAAGTGAGCATCAATACTGATTTCGGGATATTCCATTTAAGCTCACAGTTATATGATATGGCTTCATACCAGTAAATGGTGTTTTTTTAAAACTATTTGCTGTAAAATTCTGGTACAACAAACACAATTATAAAAACAAGAAGCATTATGTAATGGATAATATCAACAATACAAAATTTTAAATACCTCTTTGCAAAATTGTCATTTAAGCTCAAAATAGTCATACATTTTAAATACATATTCAGAAGTATATGAAATGAAATCTTTGAAAAACTCCCAACCATTTATATACTTTATTGACTAAAAATCTGGCTTGAAGATGACTGGTTATTCCAAGTAATTTTGACAGGGAATTCTAGGTACAAAGAAGGATTGTGAAGGATTGTCAAGTCATGATCCATGTAACCTTACCACGCCTCAACTAAACCAACTGGAAAATATCTCAGGAAGGACAAAACATTCACTAACCTGATTTACATCACATTCTTCAAAAGCCTCGTTTACAAGAATTCTAGCAGTATCACTTAAGTCACCGCTTTCTGAAATACAAAAAATACACAAATAACTTAGGGCTCTGAGGTTGCAATAGAATACAGGAAAGGGCCCACAAAATAAAATTGAAAAAAGAGTTTGTGTTATCTACCATATAATAGAAATATATCGGAGAAAAGAACAACGTGTAGGCTCACCAATATCATAAAATAACCGAGAGTTGGGCAGAACACGAGGTCTAAATTATACAGTTAATTATGATAATTTATTACGATGATAACAGTTGTTGTATATAAACTAGACTGTAGCTGGCAAATGAGGGGAAAATGCAGGGAAACCAAACAGCATACGCCATTAGAGTATGGGTTTATGATTAAGCATTCAAACAGAGAGATAAAATTCACTTGAATGTAAATATTAGGCACTGAATAGCTTTTTATTTAGAGTTGAAGATGTATTCTGGGTCATAAAATTTATCTCCATCCTTTCCTTGACTTCATTTTAGAAAAGAAAAACCATTCATTTCGCATTACAGATTTTTATCTTTATAATCAAGCACAGGTTCGTCTTAACATTGAAACTGAAATTGAAACTTAATACAACAAAGAGGTACATAAAATAAATCTTGAATGAAATAATTAAGTCTACTATAGAAACCTGAATCTTGTTCACTGCTGCGTTTGAGGCTGTAAATAGGAAACAGATTGATACAAAGATTACATTGTATGTTATATTTTGAAAGTAAACTGATTCAATAACAAGGATAACTGCGTGGTATGCAATTCAGACTACTATCCTTGATATGATGGTCTCCTTCTTATCTCAAAAAATCAAAGTCGGAATTTATGGAATGGAAGCATGAGGTGCATATTTAATGGTCAAAGGGAAAGGATAAACTTCTTTAAGGGAGAAAAAGTTCAATGAAATCTGTAAATATTTGCTAAAATCTTTTCAAAATGAATCATGAAATTTTCCGCTCTAAACCACGATGGCCATCAAAGAAGTAGGTTTTAGAATGTCAGTTTTGAATTGTAATGCAGTATTATTGAAAACGCCAATGAGAAACGCGAGCACATGAATGTTGAGGTTGCCCAATCAGTGCCGTTTGTCTATTATCAAGCGGCACTGATTGGGCAACCTCAAAAGTCACGTGCTCGCGTTTCTCATTGGCCTATTTCGATCCATAACTGGGTAAATGTATTTCCTAGTGCAGTATTATGAGTTAGAGCCTGGCTTCAAACAATATGCTCGTCTTAAAATAAACCTCTGTTACAGTTATTTAAAATATACTATCTGTAAAGAGACTATAAATAGCGTTAATTTCTTCAGGCTAAGACAAAAGATTAGGCATCAGGCGTTTAGGAATTCATTCACTTAAGCCAACGCATGACTTTCTAAGGCGTGGAAAGTTCTCTACCTGTCAGCTGCTTTGAGAGTTGGCTCTAACATTCTATACAGCTCATCTTCAGAGACTCCGTCGTCCTCTGTAATTAATAAAACCTTGTTTAGAATTTTAATAGCTAGGCGAGCCTTCTCATTTCAATGTATCTTTGAACAGAGCTAGAAAACGTAACGAAGCTTGGTTTGCAGAGCATTTATAAAAACTGAATATTATATTTGTGGCCTTAAAATCCTATTTGTTTGACTATGTAGGCCTCACAAAAGTTGTCAATTTATTAAGAACCACTGTTT
Source organism: Rhopilema esculentum (assembly GCF_013076305.1). Next base: position 12,586,899 of record NW_027019306.1, read on the forward strand.
TGCCTCTAATTAATGACAACATTACATGAAAAAGGATTATTCAAATATGCATCTCAAAAATGTTAATATCAAAAATTTCTCAAAAAACAGCTCTGCCTAACATGGAAACAATCAAAATCTGAATTGGTACTAAAAAAATCAAAATACGAAAAGAAAACTATTGAAAGAGCAGGAAAATGTCCAATATTGGCCTTGTGGAATAGTTTCAATTTTTGGCTCAATTAATATATTATCTTAGAATAACCAGTTAATAGATTTTCTGTTTCTGAATTAGTCATAATAGTTCAAGCTTTAACATAAATCAGCAATTCAACCAATGTCAAACAAAAATTCACTTACCATCCAAATCGAACTATAAAAAAACAGACAAAATTTAGCAATCATTTATGTTGTTTATTACTTTATTTGATATGCACCGAAAGTTTTTCATAAGTAAATTTATAAGAGAATTTATGAGGGAAATAGCTGTCTGTTACTGGCCAAAGACAAGAAAATCACAAGAATTGCTTTTCATAAAAATAATGTAGAGCATTACGTTAACAAAGAAAGAAATTTTACATTTTTGTCGGGTGTTATAAATATGTAAAAAATAGTGCAAAATCATGACAATGCTCTCTCAAGGTAAGCATCACCTAACTTGAACCTATCATTGAGTTGGCATACCTAGAATGAATCTATTAAATAAAAAACCATGCTAAAAAATCCCTGATGATTCAATTCAACAAAAAACAGTAAGCAGATTTAATTCTGCATAAAATAACCAACGCTTGCGAACTTTTGTTCTATAAAGGTGTGTTATACAGAATAAATGCTGGATTAATGTTGGGATGTGGTTGATTCTAAGACCAACACGTAACTTTATATATATACTTTTACTAGAAAGGAAAAAGCTTTCTTATAAAAACGACGCTAAGTATTTTAGATAAAAGGCTAAGTATTTAAAATGATATCATAAGATGATTTGTGGGGATGCCCTCGCTAAATTGCGAAATTAGCTTTCTAATTTTCTAGGGGGCAGAGAGACAGTCATAAGCTAATGAAATTGTCACTGAAGGGTATCACTTACCATATGGAACAACAAATTGCACTTATCGCTCATTGTTCCACGGAGGCACAGCGATATCCCACCTGCAGACAGAAAAAAATTGCACAAAACATTCTATCATCGAGTCAAAACAGCACATTATGAGCGACATAACATTTCAAGTCTAGAATCGAGCGATCTCTTTCTTCTGAGCTCATAATTCGATAAATAAGATTTTAATACACAATAAAGCATTAACCATAGCTTATTGACAAAATCTATCTTTAAACTTATCGATAAACCTTTCGTCTCTTCCTTCCTTGTACATCTGTAAATATGCATCGACATAAACAATAGAAATGTCTCCTGCACACAAATCTCATGGTGATGATAGTTGCCTACGTCAACCCAATTGTTATTTCAATTTCTAATTGTTATTTTTAAAAGTGGAACGTGTTAGCCTAGCCTGGGTGCCAGAGCCCGGAAAATCCCGTTCTCCCATTAATTATGACAAACAGGTTTTTATCTTTAATACACTCTTTTTTTAAGAACAATTTTATTAGAACACGAGCCTCAAAACTGGTCAAAAGTTAAAACAAATTAAGAACAAGCTGAGGCTGAGCTTCTGCAAAATGCAATTTTGAACAACGCTTTTTCTCAAAATCGAGGATTTTTAGCGATGTGTGGGTGCTTTTTCGGTGAATATTCAAATTTGTCAGCAAATTAAGGCTGTCTCACTCACTTTGTTGGCAAATGAGGCCTGAACACCTCCTTAGAGCGAAAAAGCTAGCAATAGCACTGCTTACAGCCTCTTAATTTAAGAACAAATTAAGAACATTCCAGCCTCAGATTTTCGAAAAAATTAAGAACAGTCAGCCTGAACATAAATTTACTGGTTCTCATAAAAAAAGGGTGTAGTTAGGTTTTTTATTTTGCTGGAACATTTGGAAAGCAGTTTGATTATCTAACTGAATTGCACCCAAGAATAAATATGTTAAATTCCAAATTTTGGACTTTGGTGCCTAGGGTATTGTATGCCAAGAACTAGTTAAGTATCTTCAGATAACTCTCGGGCACAATCGTTAATCTTCCTCCTAACTCTCTAACTAACATGAAAAACGGCGTGAGTTTACAGCTAAAGATAGAGTTAATAGGATACCTAAAAAGATAGAGTGCAATAAAGACAAGCTAGGATTTCAATACAGAGATTTTTAGGTAAGTATGTATAAGCTGATTCACTGCATAATTATTTATGTAATTGTAACTGGGAATCGTGATGTAAACGAGACTAACTAAAGCGAGGTTGCAAAATAACGCCAAATAACTTTGACGTATTCAAATAACGTATTTAATAACGCCAAATAACTTTGAAATATTGACATAAACATAGCATATACAAAACGAATAATATCAGTTCAAGGTATACGGAGACTACTAAACTGGGCGTGTTAGAGAAGAATTTATATCAGAGTTTAACTAAGAACGATAAAGTGGCTTGTGATGAAAGAGTGGATGAAAGATAGACTTGGGTTCAAACTTTTTTCATAAATTAAATGAGTTTCTACTCCTCGTATTGTTAGGTCTCGTGAATATTTGGTTTTATTCATTTCATTTTCAGGTTGCGAGGCAAAGCATTTTATCTGGTGTCTTTTCCGAACAAAATGAGAAATACTTTGATGCTGGGAAACAGATTGTAAGATAAAAGACATTGCAATCGATGAGAAAGAGAATGAGGTCACGTAAGACGGAGGTCCTTAGCATTTCTAACTTTTGACTGGAATTAGAAAAATCTGGTCCTGCTCTCCCTCCGGAAGGTCTAGCAAAGCTTAACAGAATCAAGGTGTTTAAAATGAGCAAACATGCTTAAATTGATCTTATCAACATTAACAGAGGGTGAGAATTCGCAAAAGGAGCATTTCTGTACCAGTTTGAGATTTATTTTGAATGCCAATACAAAAAGAGGATTTATGCACAATGTAAAAATAGAAAGTTCATGATGTATGCTATAGTATCTTTGGCTTGTGCATATAACGCTGAGATCACTAACTAGAAAAGATTAAGATTGAAAGTCCGAAATTTGTGACTTTCTTTCTTTCTTTGTGAATTACATACTTTCTTTTTAATGAATTAAGTATTGTATTTCTTTCCAGGTTACGAGAACAGCTTACTCTCTGACAACTGGTGCTTAATATTTAAACAAGTAAGCAAAGAAAAGGTTATGGGCTGTTTCGAAAGAATTTCAGTATGAACATTGAATAGTTCTTCTTTTACCCTTTTCAGAGGGTGAATATAAGATATGTTAGAGGACAGCGCTCATGAAACAAATAGCTGAGGTTCTCATTATGAATCTTGGACAGAGAAAGAACTTTATGGACAGCGAAAGAGCTTTATGGTTCTTCTTTAGATAACAAGTAGACCTTGAACATTTTATGGCCTCGATTCTGGTATAAGTATTCTCTGCCTGATTTTTGGGATTAGTTCATGCTATTTCAATGCAAATCTTTTGACTTCTCTGAAGAATTCAGCTTCATTTACACTTTATTTCCACTGACAATGCTTCAAGGATACGGCAAAGAAAAGAGTGCAAAAAAGCTGAGCATGGAACATTTTACAAAATTTCCACACCTGGAAAGAGTAATACAGAGCGTGATATAGAGAATGGGCAGTGAATGATACAGACAATGATACAGAGAGTGATACAGAGAGTGATACAGAGAGTCATACAAAAAATTATACAGAGAGTGATACAGAGAGTGATACAGAGAGTGTTACAGAGAGTGATACAGAGAGTGATACAGAGAGTCATACAAAAAATTATACAGAGAGTGATACAGATAATGATACAGAGAGTGTTATAGAGAGTGATACAGAGAGTGATACAGAGAGTGATACAGAGAGTGATACAGAGAGTGTTACAGAGAGTGATACAGAGAGTGCCCATATTTGGTATTTCCGTTTTTGCGTGTTCTTGCTTTTCTTCGTTTACTTCCGGTAGCTATAAAGGATTTGCACCCCACGTTTTGGGTGGTTATTTACTCGCCTTGCATTGCGCTGTGTTGGGGGCAGTTTTTCTATCGTTTACATGCATTTTTGGCCTGGTAGTTTCTACATGCTGTGTTTGGCCGTCGTGCAAAATTTTTATGGCTACGAGGACTAATAGATTGTAAGTTGTATGTATTATTATGTAGTTATCTTTCACTTTATTTATAAGTAGCTCATACTTAACATTTTGTAGTCTAGTTGGGTTTCTACGTAGTTCTATCTTCTGCTAACATTAATTAACCTTTTATAATTATTATTTTTCATTATATTGAAATATTAAGCTTCTTGTCGTATTCTCAACTTATAATCTTCATGTATGTTAATTGCTAACATTTTTCTTTAGCGAACCACGTTTAACACATCACCTCAGAACCTGTGTCGTTTCTTGCTGTGTTATCTGCTGGGGATTTAGGTGTGGTGCGTTCGATATACCAAAGTAGTCAGAATTACAAATTGTGGACTACAGAGAGTGATAAAGAGAGTGATACAGAGAGTGATACAGAGAGTGTTACAGAGAGTGATACAGAGAGTGTTACAGAGAGTGATAAAGAGAGTGATACAGAGAGTGATACAGAGAGTGTTACAGAGAGTGATACAGAGAGTGTTACAGAGAGTGATAAAGAGAGTGATACAGAGAGTGATACAGAGAGTGTTACAGAGAGTGATACAGAGAGTGTTACAGAGAGTGATACAGAGAGTGATACAGAGAGTGTTACAGAGAGTGATAAAGAGAGTGATACAGAGAGTGATAAAGAGAGTGATAAAGAGAGTGATACAGAGAGTGATACAGAGAGTGTTACAGAGAGTGATACAGAGAGTGTTACAGAGAGTGATAAAGAGAGTGATACAGAGAGTGATACAGAGAGTGTTACAGAGAGTGATACAGAGAGTGTTACAGAGAGTGATAAAGAGAGTGATACAGAGAGTCACACAGATAATGATAGAGGGATTCATACAGAGAGGGTTAAAAAGAAAGAAAAAGTAAGAAAAACCATGTTTTATTTAATGATAAAATAAGAGGTAGCGAAGGAAATCTAACAAATCATGTGTGTTTACAAAATTATTGTGAAGTCCCTTTACTGTTCGTGTCCTTTATATGGTCGTCGCCAAGGAAACCTACATCACGGGGGCAACGCAGGCAAAATTGATTAAAAATTCTGATGTAAAGAGCCTTGTTTTTCGATTAAAATACAATTCAAAGAAGATTACATTCAAAAACAAAAACTTAATATTAAGCATGATACCAAAGCCAATTGAATGTTTAAAAAACTTTGAAATTTGTGGCGTGAAAAATAAGCGTTGTGATTCTCTTTGAAAGAAAAGCAACGGCAAGAAACAAAGAACATAAAGAAAAGGATTTTCAGTGTCATACGAAAGGGCAGTTGAGGATATATAGTGGAAACAAAAAGAATGGGAATTAGTTTTGGAAACCAAACTTCGGAATATAAATTTGAACATCTGGACAAAAAAATAAATCATTGTTCGGAGAATTCGTAGGATATTATGAGAAATGATAAAAGTATTTAAGTTGCCAGATAAAAGTATTTGTTATGCAAAAACATTAAATGTTTGCACTCTGTACTAATTTTAAAAGGGAATCGGCGGGAATCTGGTGTAAAGATGATGATTATATCTGATATCCTATGCTCCCCACATGCTTTATACTTGTTGTAGCACATACTTGGGTTATACTTGGGTTACAAACTGTGGAAACAACATGAGCGCTGGGTCAGCCAATACACTACACTTGTTGAGAAACTTTTTAAAACCTTAACAAGAGCTGGCAAGGGGGAAGATACTGGGATGAATGAAGGTAATGGCCCTAACACGAAAAAATTAAAGTTTATGCTGCATAACTACAGACCACACTAAGATCTGCCGAAAAATCTGGAAAATGAGAAAATGGCGAAGTGTGAAAGTGCACTGACCGACATATTGATTGCATATAAATGAATTATGTTGGCCTTAACATTTGATGCAGAGGTTTGTACAAAAAGAGTTAAAAGTTACTCTCTATTAAAAAGAAGGAACGAAGAGTAAGGAATGGGTAAAGGCCATTTTAGAATGAACTCCTATTCCTAAGCAAGGAGAACTTTAGTTATGATGTTTTGATTTCTTAAACAACTGGGAAGTAATTTACTTAAGCGTGGAGTAGAAGCTAGAAATTTTCAACAACACCCAACAAAATCCAATAGATCAAGGATCCTAAAGAGATGCTAAACACAGTCTTTGGCTATTGCTATGACTTTCATTGAGAGAATCTGTAAGCCATCACTATAGAGACGATCTACAAGAACAGCTTTCTACAAAGACGTTTTATTAGATTCTTGCGACGATACTCTGTGTTAGCATTCTGCTAGTAAAGAAATGGGTGGCAGCACTAAATCAACTTAGGTATGATTCAGATTTGCTCGAGTGTTAATTTTAGCCCCTAACCATCTCAAGAGTTTGACGAAACCCATAACTTATGTCAAAACTGAAAATACAAGAGCTCCAAAGGATCAGAAAAAGCAAAAATTGCAATGATGCTTCTTGTTTTCGATGGGATGAGTTTAGAATCCTATTGACTGCAGGAAATAATGTCTTTTAACCAGTATGTTTTCACAATAAGCACTATCATATAAGCAGTATGTGTTTTCTCTCCTATAGTTCCTTTTCTAAATAAACCCTCCACATATTGTAAATGAGATTGTCACTACATCACATATACATGTGTTTCTATTAAAATCAGTTCCGAAATGACTCTCAAACCTTGTTTACGTCAGATTGCAAGCTACATCATAAATTATAAATGGCATTATGTGGGAATCTGATTACTATTCAGCATGATGCGAGTATTTACATAACGTGAATCAACCTATTTAGAAATATAACCTTAAACGCTGGCAAACTGGCTTGCATATAATAGTACTTATATAGTATAATAGTACTATAATAGTATATGGTACTTTTCAAAGGCTAATGAAAAAACATTTTGCATGTGTCCAAGCAACAATAGACAAATCTGGGTCTGAAACAAGCTAAAATTTGAATCTCACTAAGGATCTCATACGCGGGGTTGCCACGATAGAGGGGCTTGGGGGAGTCACACAGTCACATTGGAATAAGGATCTGTCTTGCCTTTCGTTGTCAAGTCTCGCCTTTCGTCGGCAAATCTAGCACCAACAGAAAACACTAGCGGACATCTAGCAGACAATTTCTTATCCTACAGCTCCTCTTCCTTGGTAAAATCTATTTACAACGGCCCTTCCACTTGTCAATAAAACTGTGGTTGCGAATGATAAGATTGGAGTGCATTTTGACCCATTATCTGAGGAGCCCGTGGCTGATAAGACAGCACGATATGATAAGGTGAACAAATTCAGAATATAGTACCCACAAACAGGATGACCGGGAAAGGGGGTTGGTTGTTATTTAAGATACTATTATTGTTGTTATTAAAGATACTACAAATAAACGTCTCACTAATAAAAGATTTGACCACGAGTCTGGAAACTATTTGACTAAAAGGGCAAATTTCACATGTTTTAACAAAAAGATGGAATGACACGTGTCCGGCCCTCCTTTTCTGGTACTTTAATCCAGATCGCTTACAAAAATGGTGGCTGTATAATTTCATTCGCATCATTATGCGAGGAAAAATCCCTCATCTAAGTAAAATATGGTATTTCAATAACACCAAAACCGATTTGAATGGCACTTAATCAACAAGCCTTCTGGCCACCTGCAAAAACAATACTAGCTTTTGATTAATAAACAATAGACTTCTCACATTCTTGAATTGCGTACAAGCAACTACCAGATCACTCATCTAGTAGCAACAATAAAAAACAGAACTACTCACTCAGAAATTCTCCTGAGTTGATTTTGTCGTCTTTATCTTTATCGAAAATTCCAAAAAGCCTCTGTCCCAACATGCCATCAAGTGGAAAATAGTGCAAGCTAGAGTAAGATGGTAAAATTTAGTTCAACCATAATATTTCCGAATGAAAGAACATGGAAAGGCAATCAAGACGCAATTTGTGATCATTTAGTTTTGAAAAAAACGGTAGATTTTAGTTTCAAAATAAATGCTTGCCATTCGCATGAGGTAAACTGTTCAAAATATGCCAGTAAAAAATGAAGTGATAACATCAGACCCTAGGCAGGGGCAGCGCAAAACAATGAGCTGCAATCAAATACAATGAGATGCAATTGAAAAAGAATAAGTTGATGGATGATAAAGAAAATAACCAAACATTGATCCACAAACTAATTTCACAGATATTCATTGGAGAAATATTTTAGCAAACATAAGACCAGGGTTCCCAAGAGCAACACCTGGTCCAGGGGCTGGTCCATTGTCTGGGTCCATTTCTACCCTAAGCAATAAACCTAATGTGTTTAATAAGGAATTAAAAAAGTACTTACTTGTTTTTGGCTTTAATAAAGCACATATCAATAATTAGGATTCAAAAAAAGCACAACAAACTTTTTTTGTTTGTTTTCAAATTACATTCCTTACACATTTTAAAATATTCCCAGTACAGATACAATTTTTATAAATCACCATGTCATAAAGAAAGAGTCTTGTTTTAAAACAGAGACCGATGAATTGCCCTCTTTGTTTATGGGTCTGAAGGTCAATTTTCCCCTCTTGCCATCCCCTCTAGGTGGATCTGTACAAGACCCTATCTTTTTATAATGTTGGTTAACATGGTGGTGATGATTGGTGAATTGGTTGGTGATTATGATGACACATTATTGTAGTTGATGATGATGATGATGATAATGATGATGATGATGATGATGATGATGATTATGATGATGATTATAATGATGATGATGATGATTATGACAATGATGATGATGATGATGTTAATGATGATGATGATGACACAGATGATCACGATTGACAATTCTAATGATTATGATGATTATGATGAGCACAATTATGATAAGGAAGATTTCTTTAACATTGAACATGATTTTAAAATATTTACAAGGTCTGCTTGCTAATACACTGGTCCTCTGGAGAAAGCAGTGCAAGCCTTTTGAAGACATCCTTCAGTTCCAAGATCTCTTGAATATTTACTGTTAAGAAAGAATGTGGCTTCATTTAACACACTATACATCTAGTAAAACCAATTAGCTTTAGCCAGGTGGCTTAACAATACAAGAATTACTGAAACTTAATCAAAGTTGAAACAACTTTCTCTATTCTTGCAAATAACATGGCTAATGGGGCAATAAAATCAAGAATAACCTTGAAAGTTTCGGTATTTTAAGGTAGGTTAAAAGAAAAGCCCTGCCCATCTGGCAGCTTTTCTTTGAACTTTTTCCAGCTGCTCAATTTTGTTTTGATGATTGGGATCCCAAACTGATGATGCATAATCAAGCATAAGTCTTGCTAATGATTTGCCTGCTGTAGCTTTGACTTAGAGTTTGCAGAGAGGTTTCTAGGTAGGAAACCCAAGGAGCAACTTTATTGATTAGCATTGGCTGTTGTATGCTGAGGCCATGACATAATTTTGTTCCTGTTTGACTCCTAACATAGGATGGCTCTAAACTGCTGACACATGGACATTGTCAATTGTTTATTGGAATTGAATAGGTTTATCATGCTCCATCATCTTACCTGTCACTGCTGTGAGCATCATTGGGCATTTCAAGCAGCTATTTAATAATACTGCTTATTCTTATATCAAAACACAAAACTTATTTTTCTTGATTGTTGGCTGAATTCTTGTACAATTAAATTAAATATATGATGAGTTTCTTTGTGTAATAACTTGTCAATTTTACAGTCAGAAAGGCTTATTATTTTTAGGTTTCTCAAAAATATAATCATGCTTTTATCCCTTCTTCAAAGGAAATTGCAAGAATCTTGGCATATCTAAGGCAGTGGAAACATGTGGGGCTAATAGCTTAATCACCAGCAAATCTAATCCATAAAGGGTCAAGGTCAAATTACTCTACAAAAAGCCCATGTTCAGATGTCATGATAAAAACACTGAAAGGGAACTTGAATAGCTTACACTTAATGATTGAGTCAGGAAGGCTCCAGTCTGAGCCAGCTGCATCTTCAATTCTATTATGTCTTGTGTTAGACTGTCCCATATCTGTCAGTTCTACCTCTTGACACAATTCAGCAGATCCTCTGCAGTGCCTTCTTTGTACCACCGATTTTGAATTGATATTCTTGTCCTCCCTATGAGCCAATAAAGGCTCTACATCCATTTTTAACCGGCAACGTTTGACTATTCGTTCATCTTAGTTAAGACAATGATTGATAGAAAACATTGCTATCTAAGTAATCTGAAAAAAAGAATTAAAATAGATTAAAGACAAGGAAACTGCATATCAACATTAAAGTTGTAGAAGTATTGTACTAGAAAAAGTCACTTTGCATTTCTTTGTCAATACAAAGAAAAAATTTGCATTGTTAAGAAATACATAACTCTGCTGACTGGCTAATACCCATGTACAGCCTCTGCCAAGATATATCCAGTGGCTGTTTTAGGGACTACAGGGCCCAGGGCCAAAAACATCTGCAGGTCCTTGTTCTTTACAATTTCTATCTTTTTTCTTAGGAGTGGGGCCCCTTTTGGCTATCATTAGCACAGGGTCTGGGGCCATGGCCCCCTTGACCCCCTTAAAACCATGGTTATCATGTTGACTTTTGTGCACATCATGATGTGAGCATGCAAGTTAAGATCATTTACATGTGATTTCCAGATATTTTTTGTTATGTTTTGCCAAAGGTGCTTATTTATGTGGACACGCTTCATAATGTAAAAAGCCACAGTTAATCAGACTTGCATTCCAAGCTCAGGTACATCAAACCCATACTTTGGACATTACATCATATATCCCTTTATACTCAAACATTCATTGGATTTGTAAATCATTCATACAACATGAAGATGACAATAACCTATGTTAAAGAAATCTCTGTTGTTTCGCACCTTGCCTTTTGCAACTGAAGTTCAATTTTGGCAATAATATCTCAAACTTGCATGAAGACTTTCACACAGATAATGATACCACGTTGTCTTCTTAAGTCCCTCTACGTATTTGTTACCATGATAGCAAATCTAGGAATCTCAGATCGAGCTGCGACTTTCTGCATTATCATCAAAGGACAAACACAACCACAGCATTGACGTCCAAGCACATGAAAACCCCATCAAGCATATCATTCCAGGGAAATTTTGAATGGTGACACAGTAATCTATAGAAATATTTGCAAGCAGAACGATAAGGTTTCTATGAAACACAATTATTCCGCACCGGGGTAGGAATTATCTGTTTACCTAATGCCTAACCAATGGTTAGGCCATTATCGTAATTTACATACCAGCAACCAGTCAGCAAAGAACTTACCTGCAGATTTTTTGCCTTGGATTTTCTACGTAAGGTAAACATTCATAAACACTGCAAACCGGAAATTTTCTTGCGAAAATAAACCAAATGGTTTTACCCTTGCCAAATGCATTATTGCAGGGACCTAAAGAAACTAAATGTTCCCCCGCAGCAGCTACAGAACGGAGAGAAGCGCAGTCACAATTCAAAACGGAAACTCTAATCTTTTTGCAACATGTGCAGAGGCATCGAGAGGGGGTGGGGGTGGGTTAGGAGGTGTGAAAGGTTCGGGGCCCGTGCTCTGATGGGGCCCGTATTAATGTAATAAGCTCTATTTATAATGCGGAAAAAGCTACTATTTCAGCTACTTATATGGAACCAACGCCTGTAAGTTTATCGCAGGGAAAACATGTCCTTGATTTATGTAAAATGTTTTTGCTCATTTCTGCAAAGATCCTTAAAAATATTTTTCACCAATTGTAACTAAAAGGGCGTTCCCCTAGCTCTCCGGATACGGAAGGGGGTGGCCATGTACCTTTTGTTAAGGGGTCCAGCTTTGTGAATCGCCTGGGGCCGAGTTGGCTCTCGACGGCCCTGGCCAAAAGAGAAACCAGAAAAAATTTTTTGGAGAGGTGCAGTATGCCGAAAAAGCCTTGTCTCAATCTCTCAGGGTGTGTTCATAAGATAACTTTTCTATTTGCTGATTTAATGGGTTTTTTTTACTTGAATATTAAGGATTTAATTTCAAGTATTTTCAGTGCCAAGCTTTGAAATATTAGCTGCTACAGAAATGTTAATACGTTTTGATTCTTACAGAATGGTTGCAACTATCCAAGAGGATGAGAAAGCAAATTTCTTCTTTTGCCCGACAAATGTCCTTTACAATCCTTCCAACTGTGTCGAATGCCTTTGATTACAGTTTCCAATTATTCATAATGATTATGGTATGTTTACGTCCAGTTGCAGCAACAGCTACTGCAGGCTTAAAAGGTAGCTGGCGTGGCACGTGAGACCACGTCCTTTTTGCTTCATTTTAGTGCTCTATACCAAGTTTATTTCCCTTAGCTGTAAATCTTAGAAAATATGACCTACTCTTTTCATTGTGATGAATTGTGTGGACCATGTTCTGACAAAGGTGGGGGATAACTAACCTCCTATTAAAGAAGCCACCCCTTTAATGTGTTTTTCCGTGCAAGTGGCTGCAATATTTAAAACAAAATAAGTTCTGAACCCAAACTTTATAAATGACATCATTATCCAAAACTTGACTCAGAACTGAAAATTTGTTTCAGCTCCCCGAAAGTCGAACTACTGCATTTGATTCAGAATGTATCTCTGTTCTATGTTGCAGATGAGATAAAAGGTGCATAATGTAATCGCAGGTTGCGTAAAAATTACAAGCAACAAGTGGGCTTCAGTGATTTAAAAATGCAAAAGTCGCTAAGTGTGAATGTGAATTTTATTGTCGTTTCTGCATATCATTAGATATTAAATGTTTTAATTTTACCTTGTCTATATGTTACGAATTTAACCATTTTAATAGGGTTTTATTAATTGTAGATAAGCTTCTTCTCAAAGCAGCCTACTGTAAATAGATTAATAATAAAAACTTCAGCAGGTTAGAGAAAATATTACCTTTGTGTTTTATAAACTGTGCATTTGGTCAGAAGAATGATTTTCAAAGAGCTTTGGAATGATAAGCAAGGCTGACATATGACAATAGATATACTTTTCAATAAGGATAAGAGATTCACATATAACTGCTGACATTTTAAGCTTGCCTCTTGAAACAAAAGTAATGGTACCAGCACAGTAGCTTGCGGAACGCCAATTTTATAATTAGCTATTATCTACACAACCTTTTATCAGATGTCCGTGTCTGATCATTTGGATAGTATACAGCTATGAGTTGCCTATTCTGCGATGCCATGGTGTTTTGATCAATTTAATAAAGTTTCGTGATTGAAAGAATCAAATTCATTTCAAAACTCAAGAATCGATGTATTCATGGAAATATATTTGCTTTTCTGTGGGAATATAATTATAAGTGAGAATTCACACATGGATATAGCTTTTGCCACCCATTACTTTCCCGGCAAGAACTACTGGAAATGGAAAATAACCTGGGAAAAAAGCTGAAAATGGAAAATAACCTGCACATTTTCAGGTTTAAAGTGTCTTACTTGTCAGAAGACTTTGTAACTTTAAGATGTAACTATTTGATTCTAGATTAACACAAGAACAATTAGATCTCAATTAAACCAATTAGAAGTACTTATTATTTTGCCTTTCAGTTTGGACCTGCTCAGATCTATGTTCAGGCTGGTGTCGCAGAAACCAGAAGTCAAACAAGAAAATTCAGTTTGAAAGCAACGAGGAAAAACATTAGTTCTTTCCCAAAAAGACAATCCAGTGTGGTAATGGACCTTTAATTCAAATGATATAGAGATTTGAGTAAGCCATGTTGATTATTTAGTGACTAAGATATATACGAGTGCTGTACCATCTTCTTCAAAATAACTGATAAGAGCATTCGAGACGAGCTTGCTGAAAAATTAAAGGAGTGACATAAATATGTTTGATATTGATAATTGCAAAAAGTGATCGAAAGTTAACGGAAAATTAACATAAATAAGGAAAGATCATGGTTATTTACTGCATCAACAAGAAGGTGCAGTAAGCTAAAACAGACGCAGCGGTAGAGAAGGGCTTTATTGATTACGTGTGGGGCCATTCCTTCAGGGGCGGTGCTAGGAAAGTTTCTTAGGGGGTGCCAAGGCCACGTTGCCGATTTAATTTTTTCAATTATATGAAATAAAGGTAAACACTGGTGTCAAAAATAGAAGGGACCTTCTCCCATCTTGACTAATAATTGACTATGTGGTTCTAAAACAAATTTCCAACTGTCAATGTAAATAAAATTTTTAAATTTTCTTTAATTTTGGAGGTCGGTTCGTTACTTAAAACCTTAGAGTACCATTCTGAACAATATTTTAATAACAGCAGTCATAAAATTGAGCGTTGGCAAATCCGCGTAGTTTTTAGTATTATCTCAAACGCAGAAATTAAATACTCAAATGCAGAAGTCATTAAAAGAATTCTGTTTTATGATCCCTCGTGGATGAAGAGACACATAATATGATTTTCCCTTTCTTGTTGTTACCCAAGTTTTGTCTACAATGACTAACAAGATGGCGTGATGTTTGCCATAGTGAGTAGTCTGGCAGCAGATGAACAAAGGGCAATGTAACAGCCATTTTAATATCTATCCTACTTCCGTATTTTCTATTTCATTATTCTTTTCATTAGTCCAACCATAATCATTTGAAAGCAACTTTCTATATTTTGTAAGATAGTCTAGCATTTTCTTACTTTTCCACATAAAGCGAATGAATACATTTGAATCACATACATAAACACGTAAACAATTTTGTCTAGTGATACGATCTTCAAAAGAGAAGTAATCAAATAACGATGGTTTGAATGAAAAGACCTGCAAGTCCTTTAACCGCAGATACACGAGCCTTTACGACAGCAAACCATCTTGAACCTAGAAACATTTGTTTTATACATGGTTACGTCTGACTTTCATTTCAGAAAAACTGATACAACAGTAACGTGAATCCACGATTCTCCATGTATAGCTTGGTGTTTTTGAAAGTGGAAGTAACCCATTAATGTGACAGCTATGACAAATACTATACCACCATCCACCATTGTATTCAACTGCACAGTTGGTTAAAAAATTGTCCTCATTGTCACGGTCAATCGTCGTAAACTTCATACCATCGTTGCCCATGAATATCTGGAAATTGGGTCTATTCTGTGCAAAATCTTCGGAAACACTCATATTAAAAGCATCTCCAGCCGTTCCTGAATACCCAGAAACACGCAGTCGGTATCCGTCGGTCTCATTGCCGATACTGAAGGTGTCATAGTTTGAGAAAAATATTTTTTCTCCACTCAGGCGATCCTTTATTTCTATACGAAGACTGCTGCTAACAGTAGGACCAGCGAGCAAGTGCATGTTCTCTAAGCCAATCCACATATTCTTGTCGATACTGCCAAAGCCATGTTTATAATCAGACCAGACACGTTGGAAATCGGTCGAATTATCAATACGTCGTTGTAACACAGTCCAACCTCCACCATCTGTTTCCATATCACAGTTAACCTCAAACAATTCTTTATTAGGTCTGGCTATATGGTAGATGCCACTATCTCTTTTGCCACTGTCATACAGGTCCTTGCAATCTGCTGAAGAAATAATATTGCGATACATATGAAGTCTGTTTATATCAAACCTAATTAGCACCATATTCAGTAGAAGTGATACATCTCCACTTATAAGTAGTTTTTGTGGCTAATGATGTCTATATAATATTCAAATCAGTGTATTGACGTTGATGACGATAAACTGAAGTAGGTATTGATTTTTCTACACACAAACGAAAAAAGACTCTTTCTATATCTATCCTCTCCTATTTTCAATTTCAATTACTCTCTTGACTAGTCCAACCAAAATCATTAGAACGCAACTTCTTATATTTTGACAACCTAGAATTTGCTTACTCTTTCCACATAAAAGCCAATACCTTTTTTATATTCGAAAACTAAATGTAGGAAGCAGAAATAGTGACAAACCACACCTGTTGGTTGTTTCACTTTTTGCCACAAAACACCCTCAGTTTTGTATTTCAGCACAGAACGACGCTCTTTTGTTAAGTGGTAGTTCATTTCAGTATTCTTCTCTTTGAAGACAATAGAACAAGTTTCTGTTCCACTGCAACTTAAAAAGTTTTGCGTGATAAATGTTTCACCTTCCTCAAGGCTGACTTCATCGTCGACTTTCAAAGGCACAAAGAAGTTGCCTAAGGTAGAGAATTGGCTTTTGACAAGCATGATGCAAGTCTGAACCAAAAAAGCATTCACTACGTAACACCTCTTCATTGCCATGGAGTGGACGTAATCCCAGAAAAGTCCTTGCCACTGTCATATCTCGATCTGCGCTTCTAGCTATATGACCAATGACTGCAGGTATTTACAAATCGTTTAGGTCGAAAACAAAGAGAGCAAGAAATGCTTTGGCAACCAGCCTAGGCTTTGGGTCATCTGTTATAGTGCGAGTGCTTCAAAGCTCTCATCTTTTCACTGAAACACCAGAAGATTTGGAGAATATGTGACAAATAATGATACCAACATTTTTTTTAATATTCGGGAGAGTTACTAAAGGGAAAGTGTCAAAGCAATGAAAATATTGCAAATAAGTTTTCTCACTCTTCAATACATTCGGAAAAATGTAAAACTACGTGAAAGCTGTGAATGATTACTGTAAGCGAGTTCAGGACATTAATATTTCATAGATACTTTTAACATGTTACAGCTTTCTAAAAACCAATACAATGTAATGAATAGAAAATTGCCTTTAATTTGTATAGTCTAGTCTGGGTCAATGCCCTGTTTTTACAAATAGTTGCCCATTAAGGCCGTTAAGACAAACATCTCAGCTAGAAACTGTCTTACCTTCTCTTTATTTCCATTAAAAGCAAAATTTCAATAAGAATTAGAAGTTAACGCGATGCTTGTTCAATAAGAATAAATTAGGCATTCAATATCCTGATGTCACAGGATTTTGATTCAGAGTAAATTTTGACTTTGTAAATTGTAAATATCATGTCAAGCAGATAGCTTTAAAATTTTCCACATGAGAATATCTCATGGCACACTCAGTGTTGTTGTTGGTTGTTGAAGAGGGCATGCGGTTTGGGGTGCAGTCAACAGGCAACGTCCTTGTGGTGGACCAGGGGGTGACAACCCGTCTGCTACTGCTCTTTAACGACATCTATAGTTAAAATTGTCTCACTTTCGTGATAGGGCCTTCGTGAGATGGTGTTGTCTCAACCTTGTTATTAGACCAGGCGAGCATCCATCGAGGGAATTTACAATGCTAACTCCGATATTCGGGGAAATTCGGTACCAGATAACCTTTATTTCATGTCCAAACCTACTTTTCATCACAATTGGAACGTCTAGCAATAGTTTTGCAAAATAATTGATTATTATCTTTTTCGATATGCTGAGTTCAACGGAATTGTCTAGTTTCCATACTGCTCGACCTGATAGTCATAAATAAGCACGATTAATAGTCATAAATTAGTATGATTAATTATTTCAAGTAAAGATTTAGGGCTAGGCTAAGGGTTAGGGTAAACTGATTACGTCATCAGGTCGAGCAGTATGGAAACTAGACAGCTTAGAGTTCAAAAAACGTTCAGAAAAGAGTTCAGAAAAATTTGGTACTAGTGAGCCTCTATTCTATGTTGAAACCTCGTTTTACCAAAGTTCGAACGTGGAAAAAGGGTATATTAATCGATTCTTATGAATTTCGATATGTTTATTGCGAAATCTCATACCGAGAAATCCTAAACTTAATTTTACCTTTTCGTGCAGAACATCATTTTCATGAATTCCAGTAAAAAATCAGCTGCACAAAGGTATGTTTTAAAAATAATCTGGCATAAGACAAGTTAGTCCGGCTAATAAAAAGAACCTAGGTTTTTGTGGCAGCCTGAATAGGTTCTTAAATAACAGGCAGCTATTCCAAATTCCAGTCTAAAGGCCGGTTTCCACTTGATTCGCTCTGGTCGCGCGCCTAACTGCAATCTGAAAATTTCTTGTAATGTAACCAACCTGTGAATATAACTAATCAGTCATTACTATTCGATAAGTAAGAACCATTAATTTTTTTTGTTTTCCTATTGATATTTCCTGTTTTGTGCTGCAAAGCAATTTTTAAAACGATTCTTTTTCAAAAATAAATGTTTTCTCTAACCTTCCCTAGCATTAGTTGCCCCTAATGGCCAGAAATTCAGTATCAAATTTACAAGAAACCATAGTCATACGTTTTCAAAAATGGTCCTTTTCTAACATTTTTAAGAGTGAAAGGCTTTCTAGCACGGGCTGCAACACAGGTTGGGAAGTTGAGGGGGGGGGGCAAAAGAAAATTTAACAGTCACAACAAACGATTTTGTGAAAAGTTATATTATTCTGCAAGATAGTGGTAGGGCCATAGCCCCCCGGCCTTCCCTTCGTCGGAGGCACTGTAACACAAAAATTTCCCGAGGAAAAGCCCCATGACCTCCACCCGCAACCCACGCTCCACTCCCCCTGCCCCCTTACAATCTTGCTTCATTGGCTTTATAAATATCTCTTGGGTTTGCGATTATTGAAGAAGGTCCGTATCCACGAAACTCTCTCCAAGATTGAAGATAGGAAGTTGCCTTTCTCCTTTAGAACAATCCTTGCTATTCGACCAGTCAGTGCTATTTAATTCGGTTGGCAATTGCTATTCGATCAGTCACGGCTATTCGATCAGTTACGGTTATTCGAATAGTTACAGCTATTCTATCAGTCACAGTTATTCGAATAGTAACTGTTATTCGAATAGTCAACGCTTATCGATGAGTCACGGCTATTCAAATAACCATCGTGGACCTCCAACAGTGAGGTTATTTGCACTATTCGCTTGTAACCGAATATTTGCTTTGGACTTCAGCTAACAGAATAGTGAAACAGGTAACCGAATACAGATTATTCGACCTTCGGTGGACAGGCCTAGTTTCTACTGTACCTGAAAAGTTTTTGGCATCATCATCAATCGTCAGAACCTTCGTTATACACATGTGTATCGTCATTTATCAAGATAGCAGATTGATTCTCAATCTGATTTTGAAAAGCAGCTCGGCAACATTATATAAATCTATGTCTTTACTCCACAACGCCTTACCGACTGCATTCTGAGAATGACTAACTGGACTGTCAATGCTGAACCAGAACTTTTTCGTTCAACTTAGGGTTTTTCAAGATAAATGTTTGCAGTGTATAGTGGAGAAATGCAATCGACATCTTTAGGATGCTCTCATTAAAGAGTATTTAGAATATAGAGAAAGTTCGCGACAAAAATTTGCTCTTACGTTTTATGAGCACGATTCAGTTAAAATTTTTGAAATCTATCGTAACAGATCTTACACCGGGTAATTTTAGTGGGTAGCGCTAAAATTAATAAAAGTGGCCTTCGTTGGCATTTGTTTACAGTTTTCCGTTATCTGATTGGTCAGAACTCGGGGATGTGTCTGCTTTATTAACCAATCAAAGATTTGAAGCTCATGCTATGCTGAAGTCAGCATTATACAAGCAGCACAAGCTGATCTAGCTATGTGCGAAGAAGATTGGCAGAGCACGGATGTATTAGTCAATAAATTCTTCTTCTTATAAAAAAAACTTCCAAACTCTTCCAGAAACCACCCACTTTACTTTTAAGCGAAAGTTTAATCTAAAGAGGGAGCAACTGTCTTACTTGAGGGAATGCGGTCAGAATTCCGGATACAAGAAGCGCCCCAAACAAGGGTTCATAGCCAGGGTCACTGGTTTCAATAAGCAGATAACAACACAGCAACCCGTTGAGAACAATTCAGTTAAAATATATATTTTAAAAATAAGGGTTAATATTTCAAAAGCTGCATAACCTTGAAGTGCATAGCATAAACAATACAAAAGGTTTTACTGAAGATTGTAAAAATTCTTCACAAAGTCATTAAATGTGGTCATGCACTTAAAAAGGTTCTTGGTGAAAATTCAAGACCGAGCCATCGCCATTCCACCAGGGGCACCGCCGTGAGCTTTGACTTCCTAGGAAATGAGGAAGGATTCACATTAAAATTAGTGTAAACAAAAACATGACAAAATACCTACATAATTCAGTGGCGTAAAGTAGTTCAGGGCAACTCAGAACGGTTAAAAAGGCCACCGACCAAAAGGGGTCCCAAAGTATTTAGCTATGTGTTTAACTTCGCTCAAGTTAACCTTTTCTTCAAAAATTTGCTTATCGAATTGTGTCCTTTTCTGCTCCTTTTCTTTCGATGTGACCAAACAGGGGCGGCTGGCACCAGAAATAAACTGTTTTTTAGTCAGCCAAGCAGTGGAGGCATGGAGGGCTTCCCGGGCAACGAAAATAAGTATCATTCTTTATTTGTTCCCCGCAAATCCATGGGAATGTCTCGTTAACACTGTAACGATCTTGTTTAGAGAAGAGAAGTCTTTAGGTAAGCCATCGTTTATAAGCGAAAGAAGTTATTCGTGCGTTAGACTTTTTCAAGCTGAAATCACGGAAAAAAAACTCGAGAAACAACCCAGTATGTTTCACAAAGTAAGCGGCCGATATCCCGGAATGCGTTATTAGACTGAGGAGGATAATAACGTGCGAGTAAAATGCAATGGCTTTGTGCCCTGTTTTCTATGACGATACGTCACATACACAGAGTAAAAACAAAGGAAATGGTGATTCGCGTTTTTAGAAATGAGTCCTAGTGACGGAAATGTTAGCAAGGGCTATTGTTGACATTTTCTAAGGATATTGAAGGCGAAAGAATTTCAATAAAAGTCTATTGACTTGCGGTGCCTTGAGCACGAATCCAAGTCAGAGTCTATGAAGATAAACAATGACGGTCACTACATGCTTAGAGCTGTGGAAAAACTGTTTTAAGACTAATAACACTAATAGCCCTGCAAGCCGCCCCTTTCACCAAAACCTTTTGCTCTGTGGGTAAAGTTTTTCGATGAAACCTTCCTACTGTCTGTAAATAGCCTTAATTTTTATTTACGAAAAATGAGTTTCCTTTTTCTAAAAGGACCCAGACCCCTCCGTGACACGATTCGTCGTTCAACGAAGAGTAAAGAAAGAAATGAGTAGAATGGGGCTTGCTAATTTTGAATCAACAGACATGAGAAAAAGATTCCGACCTTTTGTCGTAATCTTCAACAACCTAGTTTGACCCACGATCAACATGTAAACATTACAAAGCACAATAGTTAAATCCATGTTCAAGTAACTGAATATCCCATCCCCCCATAACAGAATTTGCTACGCACTAAAAGACATTCACCGACCGGTTTAGCTGTTTACAAATACTTTTTCCTATGGACTATATCCCATGGACCTTTTCAGGCAGAATTTTCCAATTTAGGACTTTTGCAGAATTAAATTACTCGGATAATTTGTTTCTGTCCTACTACTTATATTTGTTCTTTTCAGCCTTTTCAGTCGATATTTTGCGTACAGTCCTTTGTTTTATATAACTTAGCAATGCTACAATATTAAAACCAAATGCAACGTACCAAAGAAATTCTTTTCAGGAGAATATTGCCCAGTTTCTCTTTGAGTTTTAAAGTTATTCAAAGGGCTCATGCTTTGAAATATTTCCTGCCTTGCGCAACCTACTTTTATTTCCCCTGTTCATGCGCATTTTGGCCTACGTTTGTCATTGGTCTGACCTGCTACTGTAAACCCCTAGCTGACAAACCTGATATTTCCTGCCACACAGACAATATTAGAAATAAAACATTCAACGTCCTGACGCCATAGAAAGACAAGCTTTGAAAACTTTGAATTCGGAACACATAACCTTAAAGTTTCTTCTTAGAAGACAATGGGCTATTCCATTTGATATATTTACATGGAGAAGGAAGTAAAATTCCAGGGGGGTCTGGCACGAAGGATATTCCAGGGGGTATCAGACAAATGTAAAAAGAATGACCTGAATTTTCCGGGGGGTTGAAAGAATCAAAATCAGAGTGATCATGATCTTCAAATTCACTTTCCGGGGAATATATGATTAACAGAAATCTTACTTCCATCCCCCTGTATGGAGAAAAAATGGAATACCCCAATATAAGCCCAGCGTTGTGACAAAATTGATGAAATTTGGTCTCATGAACAAATACTTTTTCACTAGGTACCAAATCACGTGAGTTTGTTTTGGTTATAAAATATCTTTCAACTTGGCAGAAAACATCGAGTTAATCTCTTAAACTTGAACTTGAAATCTACACTAGTAGTTGGTCTATACAAAATAAATTGGGAAAATACTCACATTGCTCTCCTGTACGAGCGAGCAAAGAGGGCAGCAACAATAGCACATTAGATCATTCACGAAACTCCCCTGTAAAAAATAAACATTTCGTCAAATACTGAGCTGAAAAAGAAAAAAACAAACAAACATTCAGAGAGACATGAAGACAGGAATTGATTCTTTTTACAACTGACAAGACTACAAAATTGGAAATATGTAAACACTCTTAAAGGACTGCGTATACCCAACTTGTCAAGTAATATAAAACTAACGACTTGTTATTGGTTAGTATTCTTGCGATGCAAAACTGCTCACATGAAAACCAAACTTCACAGCAGGGTAAATAAACAAAATGACCGCAATGGCTGTGGCGATGATATGAAAAATCACGTTTCTGAAAACCCCCGCAGAGTTGCTTGCTTTAGCTGGACACATTACCTTTAACTATGGGTCTTGTTCGTTAGTTACAGTTAAGGAAAACATTGGGCTTTGAATGGTAATGATACAGAATCGACGCAGCTACTTCACAATAAACTTGAAAGTAACTGGTAATGCGAACTCTAAACCATACTCATAGAAAAAACCCCTGTTTGGAAGTTTCTAGCTTGCTGTTTTACTTCATGTGACCATATAAATGAAAGAGATACATGGGACTTTCCTTTACCACCAGGATGCTAGAAACTTTTCTTTTGCTTCAGTGCATTAATATAAAGGTCGCAACGTCGAACGGGGGTTCACAAAAAATCAACCACTTCCAATCGCCACAGGAAGGGCGTCTTTCGTGTTTTCTTTGTTTTGCCTTACCATCCACCGCCTCCACGAGAAAACTGTGCTTCAAAAGGAAGGTTTTATAGCCTGGAAATTCATTGAAGGTATTAAAGTCTTGAAATTCAAGGTTTCATAGCGCTGAGCCCCTAAAAGGGAAATCAAGGTTTTGTCCTGGTCGTTGAAAGTCCTTAAGTAAGCGGACATGGCAAATGTGTTTTTCCTTGAAATTTTATATTAGCAGATGATTCCTCTAGCAGATCGAGTTAAAGTGCTTTCTTTATCGAGAAAATTCCATAGGAAAGGATGCCTGATACGATCCTGAAATGGAATCACACAAATGTCCCGACGTGCATGATATGGCGCCGATATGTGTTTTGTGAGGACTCATTGCTACAAAAACGATTGAGAATAAACAATTTGGCACAAGGAACGAATCCTGAAGGATGTATAGTTAATTCACGTACCTGAATTCCGTATCTTTCTCTGATTTTCTGGCGAATAGTCGACTGCGTGAATAAGCCAATGCAACCAAGCGTCGATAGGAATCCGTAGAGTACACAGTTTTCGCCCATGGCTTCGGCGTTCTTACCTGCCACTATACATGGGCAAAAGTATGCGAAACAGCAATTACCAATGTCGCTAAAGCAACCAAAGGTGCCATTTTGCCAGTCGTTACTCATATTGTAGATTTTGGTCGACACAGCGAGCCTTACTTTCACCAACAATAATCAACTTCTTCCACACGAATAATGAACACGCCCCAGACTAGTAGTTTTCCTCAACCAGCTCCTGTCAATCAAATTGTTTATGGGACATACTAACCAATCAAAACGCCTTCATTCATGCGTTACCAAGGCAACATAACCCTCTACCTGTCAGTAAACAGAAGATAGCGATGTTGTTGCTAAGTGCAAAGAATGCATATTTTGGAGAACAAACAAAAGAAACCTAACACGTACCCAACAATTCATATTATGAATCGCTCAAAAAAGACAATTGTTTTGGGGATCTGGGAGAGGAGGATATAAAAAGGAAGATAATGTGATTAATCCATAAAGTACGTACGCAGTTTGAGTTTGAGAGCAACATTTTGCCCCCCTCCCCCTTATAATCACATGTACGCTTTTCGTGTAAGCTCGGGGGGTAAACTGAGCCTAGTTTTTGACGGGGACGTGCCATTTTGGTTAAAATTTGGTCCCATAATCCCGAAAATGTCTGAAAAAATGAGACCCATAATTCCGCAAACATGATGAAAACTATACCCATAATTCCGCAAAGCAAATAAAATTTTTAAAGCACATAAAACCATTAAACAAATTTTTGCATGTGTGAATAAAGAAAAGGTCACTGTAGCAGGCTGCTCGACAGGCTCCAAGGAGTTCTTGCGGCGAAAAGTCGATAAAAATGTAGCAAATAAGAAACACCGCAATACGCCGAGAATAAACAACAATAAATACAAGTAAATCAGTGAAGGCTTTGCATGTCCTTTGCCCCAAAATCTCAATATTACACTAGTTTTATTTCTAACAGTTCATTCATTTTGTTAATGCTAAATATCCCTCCTAATAATTTTTCAATATTTAATCCCTCCTAAATATCCCTCCTAATAAGAAGCTTCGGGCAGGAAAGGCCTACAGTGTCGTCACTTGATTTATACAAGAATCGTGATATGGTTTAAAAATTATCTCATAGTGGAAACGCTCATTAAAAATTATCTCATGAAAATAAACTCGTGTTAACTCACGTTATCTCATGAGCTTGGAAACACAATTTTTTGATTTCAAGCTCATGAGTTCACTTGAGATAACATCTTATTAAAAGAAGCCGATGCGTGAGAGGGGAATGTGCTATAATTTGCACTGAGGTTCTTACGCAACGCACTTATACTGAGTATTACTTTAGATGTTGAAAACAGTTTTCTTTACTCAAAAAAAATTAATTGTGAAATAAGAGAAACATTTTCTCATTTCTAAGATCCGGTTGAAAGTGGTCGTATTCACCAAACGCATATCTTTTTTAGTAGACTTCCGTACCGAAAACCTTGGCGCAGATCGCGAACGGCACTTCTAGCAAAAAAAATATTTTCCTTCTACGTATTCTCAAAAGCAGAAGTAAAATAAGTTGTTCTTGTAAGACGCCTGCCATAGCTGCAAGATTCAAATAATATGTGATTTCTGAAATTTCCATACTTAATTCTATCTCAAGTGGAAACCGAATCGGTACATGGGTTAATTTTGAGATGGCTCGCGTTATCTCACGCTATTTCACACTATCTCAAGCTAACTAAGCTAATTTAGACCTTGAGTTAATTAACATTTTAAACAATAGAAAAAGTTTGCCGCCGCCAGTGGCGGATCCAGCCAAAAACCTGACTACCGCCGAAATGAGAAACGAGAGAATCGACCACACCCATTTCCTGGTCACACCCGGTTTTCTAAAATGATTATTGCTTTCTATAATTTTACAGACAACAGGATTTCGAAGATAATTAATAGAGAGTGCGGGAAAACACTCTCTATAAATTTCTATAATTTCTTATGTAGACCATTTTCAAGAGACAAACGGTGGTTTACCTAAATTTCATGTATCCTTACAACAAGCTTGAGAAGAAATAAATAATTTTATTCAATATTCTGAGGATGGATATTTTAAAAAATTTAGCCGAGGTACACCATAGAATTAGAAACATTTGGCAGAATTTGGAAATGTCGCCTAAAACTCGCATTTAGTCTGACAATTACTTATGAAAATCAGACCTGTTGGAAATTATAAGTTTAAAAAGCCAGATAAAATTTGCAATTATTGAGGGGAACTTTTATTAAAGAAATAATCATACTTTTGGCGCACTATGTGGGCCTGACTTTTAATCCTGATGCCTTCTTAACTTTTAGAATATTTGAGTCTAAATATTGTTATAAAATATATTCCTACCAATATTTTTGTATTGTACAAAATACACATCGTCTTTGAGGTTACAGTTTGCCCACTTGCAGAATATGAAGTCATCCACCCATCTTTCTGTAACGTTTGAGCCGTGTTGAGCGGTTGTCAACAAAATTTGTATGCATCCCCCCAGGTTGGCTGTGACTCAACCTCTCCAGCTAGCAAGCCATGATTTCATCATCCCCCCAAGCTAGCCTTTTATTTTCAAACATGTGACTCAGCCAATTGGCACGCAATTTCCATAGCGATAAGGATTAAAAAGTATTTCTTGGTAGTCTCTTTGGAAATTTCAGGCATGTTTCTAGGAAGGAATGCTTGGTTTGCAGCGCGATCAAATATTTTCAATTTTTAACTATGGTTTAATTAAAGTAGTAAGAAAAACATGAAAATGATCATTGTTTTATAACTTTTTGAATAATCTGACTACCGCTCGAGCGGTAATGGCGGTAGTCTGGATCCGATTTTTTTGTACCAGGAAAGTCGAGATGTAGGGGATGCATGACAGAAAAAGGGCTTGCTTAAATTTAATTTCAGCAGTTCGTCATCTTATTGCTGGGAGCTTTTGTACTCGATGACTCCGATTGTAATGTACTGGCAAGATGTCAGGGGTCTCCTCTGATATTAAAAATAAATTAATTCAAGACCTTAGCTACCATGCATCAGACCTATCCATGTTGTGACAAATTATTTTTACTTTTTTGAATAATTTGCCTCAATTATATTTTTCGTATATATTAGAACTGTACATGCCTATTTGTACAAGCAATTTTTCTTTAGTTAGTGATTTCAAAAATTTTATTTTATTTATTTTTACTTATTTTAGAAAGAATTTTTGTGATGCTCTTTTGACTTCTTCAACGCAAGGCAGGAGGAACTTGAAAGGATCCGAACCCTCGTCCCCTTTTTTCCAAAATGTGGCAGTGAAAAATGTTTCACTACAATCTTGATTTTAACATATCCGAGGGTCTTTAGGGCGTGGCTTCACCCAGTCCCCCTTTGGGCAGGACCACCTGTTCTTGGTCAGCTTCGCCACTGCAGCTTAGAAATTGGAAGACATGGGCTCCGACACAGGTTGGAAAGTGGGGGAGAGGGCAAGGAAAAATTTAACATCCATAAACAAGAGATTTTGCAAACAGCTTTTTTGTTTTGCAAAAGTGCGAGAGAGGGCAGAAGGCAATGGCAATTATGTCGGAGGCCCTGGAAAATGAGCTCTCAATGTAAAAGGAAACAATCAATGTTGATATTGAATTGCTTGGAAAAAAGAAATGATGGTTAGCGGTTAGTGCTTCCTTTTAAAATCCTTACTGTTACTCTTGGAAAAAGCGTAAGAGAAAGAGGCCTCCACCCAAAACAAAAAGATTTACACTCTCTTTTTTTATAAGAAACCAGTAAATTTAAATTTAGGCTGACTGTTTTTAATTTTTTCAAAAATCGGAGATAGAAATTCAGTTCAAGATGAACAAGAGGAAAGCAAACTGGTTATGATTCCAAGGTCTTCTCGATCAGTCAAATTAGGAAACACTGAATCTACAATCTAGATTCCGGTATAAACGATTACAAACCGATATCCCTAATATATTCTCTAAACACATCCAATTTTAAATTCCATACACGCGTTCGTGTTCCAACCGAAAAAGAAAACAATCTACATTCAAGCAATCCAACAATAAAAATCCTATTAACGGATTTATCGAGTTTCGGGGAGGGATTTGATTGTTTAGTTTATCACGGAAATAAACTAAACAATACTCATTATTCACAACGTGTCCTGCCGCAGAGTCTTCGTGTTTTCTAACACAGCTTGATCTGACAGTATTTCATAAGGCAGGTATAAAAAAGCTATATTTCTATCCATGCCTTTCATTCCCCCCCTCCCCTCTCCTCCCAATCCAGTTTAGCTGTCTACGGGCATGTATATTGCACGTGTTACATACTATGTTCTAGACTTCTAGTTATATTTGTAAATAATAGCGTTAAATACGTATATATTTCAATCAGAGGCGGATCCAGAGTGAGTTCCTTGGTGCCAGAACTCAGTCAGTTTTCCAACATATAGCTAAAAATAGTGTTGCCTGAAATAAGTAATATTTAGGCTAAAAAGTGAAACCTAGAAATTGTAAGCTTTATCGACGTCTCTTCAAAATCTTAAAATTGCCAGTTTGATATGATTCGTTCGCCCTTTTCCTTCCTTCTTCTCTGTCGTGATTTTGAAACGATTTTCCAGACGCTGTGGAGGACAACAGCAGTCAATCTTAGAACTCGGAAATAAACGTTTTGTGCCGCGGGAGTCAATGAATTGAAACAATGAAATTTTTGTTTGGAACACGGATGAAACTCAGTCAAAACAGCATCTGGAACTCGGAAATGATACCATATTTGTAAAAGAGCTGTACAATAGCCAGTAGTTGATGGGCTACCTATTGTTTCTAATCCGTTGTAGAATTGCAAAACTTTGAATTCGAAATGGCGACTGCAGATGTCTTATTTTCACGACCCTCGCAGCATTTTAGCAGATTATTAAGCGTTGAGATAAAACCAGGAAGTAATTTTCCAGGAGCATTAACTACCTTTATTTTAAATTGCAGTTGTTGATGGCAAGAGAAACCTATGATCAGACGGAACACCATATTTTGAAAAATAGGCTGGTATCTACGTGGGCAAAACAACAAAGTGCAAGTAAAACTAAAGGGAAAACTTTGCTGTGGAATCCAAGACAAACAAGAGAAAGGGAGGGGGTTGCAGAAAGGGAGGCACTGGCTTCTGTCGGAAAAAAATCTATAATCTAGATTTAGTGAGTGGATAGTACCTACCAACCAAGTTATGAAGATCTTTTGTTGTTTGCCTCTAAATCTTGATGGAAAATCTTAAGAGTTGTGCTTTTTTCAAAATTCGATTGTTTCTTTTTGCATTAAGCACTGAAGTTTTGCAAATTTTTCTGAAATTCAGTCGATTTTTTGGAAGCAAGTTTTTAACTGTTACATTCTCATTTTGTTGGGGAACTTTGTGCTGCGCAGCATCATATTCCCACGAACGCATCACAATAGGTGATATTCTTGTTGTTATTTTTTAGCACTAATGACGAATCTGTTAAGCTTGTCACTTCGTCTTGAGATTCTATATAATGGCGGCAGAGCAATTGTGCAAATCACATAATACTAATATTGAGCTCATTAATACCTTTTATTGTTATGTTTTGTAATTGAGAGTGTCTTTAGAGTAATTATTTTTACAGTAAACAGATTGGGAGTGTAAAGTGTAGAGTGCAGACGTAGGTTGTGAACAGAGATTGATGAATATGATGATGAAATTGAAGATTGATGAAATGTTTCGAGGGTCTCTTATTTCCCTTCAATCTTGCTTGTCTTTACACTGATTAGCCTTGCTCAAATGTCCGTGCTTTCAGGCACCGCGCAGCCATTGGGCTAGCAGGGGCTATAGCCCACCCACTTTTTGCAATAATAGGCTAGAAAATTTTTCGAAGGTTTACTTTAACGAAACTTTTGATAGTTTACTCCTATGAAGTAGCATTTCTCATTGACTGGGAACCAGTTTTGTTCTTTTTCTAGGTGTTTCATCTTGTTTAATGATATGATGTCTTTTCTAACTTCGTTAGCTTGGGTTTTTAGTACCCTCGAGCTAATTTTATCTATTTCTATGGTTATTGATATCTTCTCTGAACCAGACTCTTTATAAAAATTCAATAGAAATAAGCAAGCATTTTCTAAAAAGGACATTTTCCGGCGTTCTAGAGAGCGTGGCCTCAAAAAATTTCGGTCACACCCATTTCAGTTCTTCCACTTTTAGAGTAGTGCGCGGTCCCTGCGTGCTTTGTCCAATAACTTTGGACTTGTTGGTTGGAGGAGACAGTGCTATCTCTACCTTTCTTTGCAGAAGGAACTGGTCCAGACGATGATTTGGCTGTTTCAATGAACGTGTCAACGATCCCCTCATCTGCACCTCTTTCAAACTATGCTACAACAAGCATATAAATTGAAGATTCAAAGATATTATCAATTTGACAAGAACCCCATTTCGTAAAAGTTTATTCTCGCAAATCATAGAATTTTCGAAAAACGCGAAAGTTTATTCCCGCGAAATTTTCCATTTTGCTCAATTTGCGAAAGTTCATTCCAAAATATTCGCGTTTTTCAAAGCTCACGAAAGTTTCCTCCTGCGAAGCTTTACGTGCAACCGGAATCGTGCAACAATAGGGTTGGCAAGAACAGTGTCATAGTTTGCCTACAAGGAAACTGTTCATGTTCTGAGAAAATGTGGAACAATAATTATTTTTTGTTCTGTTTTGATTCGTATCCTATTAGCTGTTTCACATTCAATTCCTGTTGCGCAAATGCGGTGTTAGATGTTAAATGTTGCTGGGTTATGTGTTCGTTATTTTTTTATGTTGTCAAGAGTGTAAGTTCGTGATTTCTCCACGCTCTTTCTGCAAATTCGACATAACTTTTAACAGATAGTACTGCACTATGGCGCGCCGTTGCGGCAAAAAATGATTAATTTTTGTGCATGCAGTTTTCAAAAAATGTGCATGCAGTTTTCAAAAATGTGCACGAGTTTTAAAAAATGTGAATGCACATAAAAAATATTGTGTATGCACAATCAAAAAACTGTGTATACATAAATTTTTGTGCATCCAAGTTGTTAACTGTTGTGTGTGCGGACTTCGCTGCGTTTGTGTCACAAATTGATAGGTGTGTGTATGTTATGTCTGTTGCAAAAATGGTGCGTGTCTCATGTAATTCGATATGCCTTTGACATTATGGCTACCCGCTGACATTTGTTCGCATTTTCCTTCAGTCAAAATCCATTTTAGATGCAATTTTAATCCATAATTCTAAACTCTTTTTCTTCCCACCATGGTTGGCCTTTCATAAGCCCTTTCAAAATTTTGATACTTTCGAATACGTTTCGCTGGCCCTGAGCTTTGCAGGGGTTTTTTGGCCCCCTCTGACTCTGACCCTCTCTATCTACACCTCTAGCTGTTTACGAAATTAGCTATTTGGGGCCTTAAATTTTACATTTATCTTTTCTGCGTGTTTCTACGAACGTATGAAAAATATGAATATCATTATCTTATCTTCATTATCATCAGGGACGACGGAGCGACGAAGGGGAAAGGGGGGGGGGCAGAATTTCATTTTGAGCTTGAATACTCCGGGCCACTTGAGCTTTCGCAAGCCTCTTGGATTAAACGGTTAGCTTCCTTCTGATGTTTAGCCTTTTATGTCTATACCTTCTGAATTTCTCTCCGAATCTCCATGAATCTAACTAACTACGTAGTGCCGTCGGAATGAAATTCATATTGGGGGGGGGGGGGCTGCCCATTGTTTTCCTCCTCGTTCAGTACACTGTTATAAAGGAAACATACTACAGTTTGACAATTATTGGGGGGCTCCAGCCCCCCCCAGCCCCCCGGTTCCAATGGGCCTGCTTCGTATATTTATATGTACAAGGAAAATACCAGAAAAGCATAACTAAGCATAAAATGTTACCCAATATAACTAATGACTACGCAACATAATGTAATTCTAATGAGTGGTAATCCTACGGAAAGGAAAAGTATAGCCGCTCGCAAGAAACCGTTAAAGTATCAGTCTTCGGATCATCTCTCGCGATTTTAAACCTCCATTTTACAATGGTAAAATCCCAGCCGTATGGGTGGCACTGTATTTAAGTTAATATTTTATGATGCTACCCCAACCTCGCCCCCCTCCCACCTAGGAATACTCGATATGTTAGTAGAAAAATTCCAAGATTTGCCCTCGGCACCAACACTGCCCCTCCTGCCCTTATCTTTTGCAGGCGTCCCTGTGCGAAATTATGGGTCACATTTTTTCAGAAATGTGCAGAATTATGTGTCCTAATTTTTTAACCAAAATGGCACATCCGTGTTCAAAATAGGGCTTATTCAATTCTCACCGAAGAAGTTGAGATTTTATATATCTATTCTATTCACTAAAACCACAGAATAGAGATTAATCTCTATTCTGTGCTAAAACACAGTGCCAATTTCACAAAGACACAGTGCTGCCCCCGCTGAGTCAGGGCAGGAGGGGCAGCTACCCCCGTGCTTCTGGCGCCCCTGATTGAAAACACGTTTTTTTTAAAAAAAACGGTATTCAGTTCAATTCTGAGCCCTAATATTCTTTGAAAAAACTCTCAAAAAAGAATATACTGGGTTTGGTGACGACGTTTACCTTTTTGAATGAAGCAATGTAAAAACGCAAGTATTATTTGGCAGCTGTTAAAAATGACAGGACAAAGGAAAAAAACCCAGCGGGTAGCCATAATGTCAAAGGCATATCGAATTACATGACGCACGCACCATTTTTGCAACACACACACACATACACACATCGATTTGTGACACACAGGCAGCGAGGTCCGCACACACCACAGTTAATAATTTGGATACACAAAAATTAATCATTTTTTGCCGCAACATTTAAGCCTAATATTAGCTTAATCTAAAGCATGTAACTCTAGGAAAGGAAAGGGAAATCTCTAATTTTCCACAAAAAATAACCGAATATAGACTAAGGTTGTCCTTTAGAAAAACAATGGTTTTTGTACTTGAGTCTTGCCTCAAAAAGAAAAATCAAAATTAGAATCTACCATCCTAGAGGATAACTAAAATACAAAAACTCTTCAGAACGTCTTCAAAAAACTAAAATGCAAATAAAGAAGGACTCTTTCTTGAATAACCATGTAAAACAGAAAAAAGCAAGGTATACTATAACTCTATTTACAAGCACTTAATAAATAATAGCCAGAGAGTTTGTAGCTAGAGCTTAAATAAAACGATTTGTTGTCTAGCATTGTTACGAGCGCCAAGCGGAGAACGAAGGTTGCTCGCTCGGTTTGTCTTGCTTTGGTTTTACGACTTTGCCAAGATTGTTCTCATTCGATCCAGCCAAGACGTCCCCGTTTACAGCAGCATTATAGGCATTAACACCTGGAAAGAGAGGAAAAATATCTTTGCAACAATCGACTATACCACGAATCCAAGACTTATCCACCAGGGCAGGGCCTATTTTGCATCAGAAAATTTGGACATTTGTGATTCAATCATGTATTTTAATTACACTATTTTCTTTTTATAAGAATAATTTTATAAGAACACAAGCCTCAAAATTGGTCAAAAGCTAAGAACAAATTAAGAGCAAGCTGAGGCTGAGCTTCTGCAATATGCAATTTTGAACAACATCTTATCTAAAAAACGAGGATTTTAGCCATGTGTGGGTGCTTTTACGGTGAATATTCAGACTTGTCGGCAAATGAAGGTTGTCTCACTCCCATTGTTGCCAAATGAGGTCTGAATACCTCCCTAGAGCGAAAAAGCTAGCAATCGCACTGCTTACACTTTATCAAATTAAGAACAATCCAGCCTCAGATTTTCGAAAAAGTTAAGAACATCCAGCCTGAGCTTAAATTTACTGGCTCTTATAAAAAAGAGTGTAATAATTCAACTGACATCAGTAAAAATGTTTTATAGTTAATGTAAATGTCTTTCGTGAGTTAATTTCCATCAGAATCCTTGTTTGTACAGAATAATTGATCAGCAGTATTCTGAAACAAATTTCTCGAATGCTTAGACAAAAAACGTCAATTAGTAAAAAAATCTCATTTAGAATAAATTAAACGCACATATTGAGCAGGCATATCTAAAATTTAGAGCACGCGATCAAAAACTGATTTACCTGTATTCAAACAAAAGTGGGACACAGAACTATAATATTCTTGCTATATATTACGGTCGTTTGAGTTCGAAAATAAAAACAATACCTAATCGAAGACATCACACTGGCGTCGACATCACAATAGGCACTAACTTTCTGATGAAAAAATTATTCGCAAAAGAATAGATAGTTTCAATATACTTTTTTTAACAGCTGTAAACAGTTTAGGTGTAAGGTCGTGGAAAATTCTAAGGGTTTGTCTGCAATACCAAAACATGTAGCTACAGCTACATTTATTGTGTAGAAAGGAAGGAAGGCACCGCATAGCAGGACCGTACCTCATAATTGTTGTTGTTGGGGGGAGGGGCTCGAACTGCTTGTTTGGCCCCAATGAAGCAATTTAAGGTCATATGAAGCTCGAACATATGAGGCCCCAATTATAGTGTTTGGAACCTGCGCTGGAGCACGTTGCTTTTCGTGTTGATCGTTACACAGATTTGTGCTTGCTGCTACATTTTCAGAAACGATAAACATTAAGGCCTGGATCAAATGTCGCATTTTACAGGTGTCGAACACAATAAGTGAATTAAATGTATTTAAAATGTATTTTAATTATCTGCATGTGCTCAATTTTATTCGACCACAATGACACTTTTCGCAATACCAAGGACACCCTTTCGCACTTTGCGACATTGGTGCGACTCCAATTCAAGCGTCGCATTTTACATGTGTCATACAAAGGCGTCACGTCAAACGTCGAATTCAATGTGTCGAAAAAAATAAAATATCGTATTTCCTCTAATGAACGCCGCCGCACCTTCAGCGAAACATTTGGGAAAAAAGGCCGCCCTCTATTGAACGCCGCATCTTGAAAAGCGGCGTTCTTTAGAAAACACACCACTATTCGAAAGCTATGAAAGTTTTTATGTCATAGAGACGTGACATTTCCATAACGTAAACAGTGGCGTTCCCAGGTCTGCAGCAGTGGGGGGGGGGGGATCTGGGGCTTAGCCCCCAGAAATTTTTTGGACCATGCCCTTCAGACACTCGCAAATGCGGGGAAACGCCCTTTTTGCAAAATTCCCCCCATTATTTGATTCATGTTAGCTACGGTAAATAGCAAAGTATTTTACAATTGTTATTGACACAAGCATACAGTATACTACACACCCCTGTCTTTCCAATGAGTTTTACATCGTTTTTGGACAAATCTCGAGGATCATATCTTAGAAAAGTGGGGCCCCCCCTATTCCCCCCCCCCTTGGGTACGCCACTGAACGTGAAGACCTATTTTGTAAACTTTCAAAAATTGTTCACACAATCTCTATCACATGTTTCTTGGGAAAAGAAAACATCGTTTAAAGTCTATTTGCATCTTTTTTCATCGAATCTAGAATTCGAATTTAGAATTCGAATCTGGATGTTGAGCGGGTGAGAGATGATGCTTTTCTTATACAGGGGGGCTTTGTCCAAAAACTGGAATAAGCCTCTTAATATCTTATGAATAGATCAAGTTGTATTTAATCCATGTTTAGCAAAAATATCATCTCCAGTGGACCTAGAGCAGCACTGCTGCCAGCGCTGGGGCAATTGACTTAGTGAAAGATGAAATATAGGGCCATTTTGCTTGGAAAAAGGAATTAGTTAATCATTTTGATCTGTGATTTGTCTCACAACGTTCTAAGCTGAAGCCATAACAGACTTACATTGGCTTCTATTGTACATATTATAAATTCAAGAACATAAGTTGTCATGTCGTTAGCATTCTCTTTCATCTGCACTGTCTCTCGATCACTGTACCAAGCTAACTGAAGGTTGCTAGGAACTCCTGGCTATCTTTCAGTGCATTCCAGAATACCCTTTAATGCGAAAACCTTAATATTCAGACCAATAATATTTGTGAAGATATTTTAATAGTTTTGATTTCGGAAAGGATGGTTATTGAGAAGAAAAATATCGGCAAGGCGCTCTTAGATTTTATGTTGGCACACAATAAATCTTGAGAAAGCGGTAGGGGATCATGCTGCGGGGTTAATACCCTTAAAATGAACTAGGAACTTCTTTTAGATCGAAGACTTACTACTACCCTTTTGATTTAGATCCGAATTTTTCCATGGTCCATCCAGCATACAGGGGATGCATTTGTCATATTTGTTGACCATCAAGGTATTGTCTAAAACCTTTGTTATTCAGTTACCCAGCAACAGAAAACCAAATATTTGGATACAGTAAAATTGCGTATTTCAAATGTATAAGGAAGGATATTATGTTAGCTTACCAATTGTACAGTTATGCTGGTAATTTTGTCGAGGATTAGCTTGGCTGTATGACTGCCTTATGTTTCGGATTGCAAACAAGTATTTTTAAGAAATTTTTCTTCCCTTACACGAAAAGTCAAAGATGAGGGATTACGGAGACTTTCTATGTTAAAATTACACCCTTTACATCTTGAGGTTCCGCGGGGATCGGCACAGTTTTTGCCTCAACATTGATGAATAAATTCTCGTTATCTGTTCCGGGTCCCAGGATCAAAAGAGGACTTCATTAAATATCCAGCAATAATCTTTGAAGCTTCAAAGTTTTACTGAATTTCATCCGCCAAACGGCAAAATAATCATTCCACTTTTGAAACGCCGTACCGTTAATGACAATTCATTCTCCCGTCCTAAACATTTTTAACAAGCCTCCTCACTTCTTAATTTTGTTTTGAAAATTTGTCAGCTTGCGCTTTTGGCCACTGTAAGCCGCCATTTTGATCTACCATTTTTGTTCTTTTGTACCCTAGCTGTAGAATGTTTCGAAAGTCCGTCTAAATTATCTTCGAACTATCATCAACTAAATCAATATATAACACGTTAACCATCAAATTAAGACCTGAAACATAGTCATTCTTTAACCGAAAACAACCTCAGTTAAGTCTATTAAGGTAAGCCAAGGGAGTATTTTATCAAGTTGAGTAGCAATGATTTAGTAAACAGGAAACTTTTTCAAAGAAAACCTAACATTAAGCAAATAATCGGCAAAATGTCCAGTGAGGATGTATTGCTTCTATTCCCATCAGGTGCTTCTATACCCCTTATTAAGGCACATGTCACTTACCTTCGGAATCGGTTGGAATTTGTTCGTCATCAAAGCGAAGCTGAAAAAGACACAAATGAGGCACAAATCACACATACGAGGCAACAACCAAATTTTAAAATTAAATAAAAAAAGGAAAAAATCATCGTTATGCGACGAGACCAACTTCTGCCGAATATTAAAAGATTTCTACAGAAAAATTAATGAAGCAACGTTGTTCATCAGTTTAGGAAATAGAATGGGCTTATGAAACGGGCAAAAGAAATCTAAAAAGCAAAAAAATTACAAAAACTACGAAAGTTTACTTCCTTGCAGTTATCATTCGGTTTTGAAAATTTACCAAGGTGAAAAGTAAGGCGAAATTATTGAAAATGAAACTGGAAACAGATAATAAAAAAGGAAACTCGGCTGTAAATAAAAATTTGTTATCAGACATAAGTCTACGTAAATCAACTTCAAAATATACCTGAAAAAATTATATTAAATACAGTAAAAACTCGCGTATAAGAACTTGGTTTTTTTCAATTAGTCTAAACAGGTTCTTATATGAATGGAACTTGAAGTGAATTTAGGCCACCAAGGTTCTTGAAATAGGATCTTATATTTATGTAATAAAATCATAATTTGCATCACTTTGTAACACAATCATTATGTCAACATTGTCAGTGAGTTGCTGTAACCTGCAGGATATTGTTTAAAATCATATATTCTTTACTGACATCTGCTTCAAAACACTTTGCATCATCAGCGAACAGAAAGCTACAAGATTAGTAAGCATCATTTATGCAACGACGACAAAGACCAAAGGACAAAAGAAAGAGCCTTGGGGTACCCAGATATAACTGGGAGTAGATTAGAACTAAAACTACAACAGAGGCGTTCAGGCTTCTATTTATGAAGTAAGAATTAAAAACATTGGGCTTGGATTTTCGCATAGAACCTACCACAGTGTTCAAGTTTGTCTAAGCAATTCAAAAGGAGATTCGACATACTGCACATAATGCTTTTGCTGTATGAAAGTCCCTCAATTTTCTCTGCCATACTAATCAGTGTATGACATGCACAATTGTTCCCATGAAAAAACCGTTCTATAAATTGATGCTAAGTAATGCTCAAAAGCCAAACTTATTGTCATTTGGTTGAATTTGTTTAAGACATTTTGAAGCTCACATAGGCCATGACCTCAAATAGGGCATTTAAATAACTCTGCTAATATTAACACTGTCAGTCCTTTAATGGTATTTTCGCTTACCAAGGTTACATAATTATGAAAAAGTATTACAA
Organism: Rhopilema esculentum; assembly: GCF_013076305.1. The sequence continues at coordinate 12,624,983 of NW_027019306.1, forward strand.
AAGAAGAAAAACCACCCCGATAAATTTTGTGACGGGACTGGTTTTTTACGAGAAAATACATTGCTGTATGGGCGTATTGCTGCCATACCAGGGCCTCCAATGCTTCGATCGCAAAAGCAGGTATATCGAAAAAGCAGGCGTGCAAAGTAGTTAAACCGGCAGAGCTAGATACAAACATGAAAAAACCCGGAAAAACATCATGCATAAATTTCCTGCAAGAATGGGAAGATAAACGAAGAAAGGGTCAGGTTTCAAAAACCTTAATGACATGTCACCAGTTTTATGTAAATGAAGGCTTCAATGAACGTTTATTAAGATTAAAGTTAGTTTACTACCACTTCAAAGCATTTTCTGTTTTGGTGACTGAAAATTATTCTTAGTTCGTGAATGCCTAAATTGATCTGGAATAGGGGCTTAGTGCTAATATCAACCTCCTAACTGACGAGAAAATTTACAATCAGAATATTAAAGTTTGCTAGAATGCATGTGGAACAGTACAAATGGAGATCAAATTGGGCTAGCTGTTATCTTTACGTGATGGGACAGGCATTAAAATAAACAACATTGAAAAATGAATTAGTCTAAAAAGATGGATCATATGATGTCCTTGTTTCCATTGACGTTTTGAACAAACTATGTGATGAAGATATCGGTAAGAACCCAGAGTAGAAAACAATTTCAAAAGTCATGAAAGAAAGATTTTTTTTATCAAAAAATCACTGTGATATACAATAAACAGTATAGGCCTTGGGCGCATTTCAATCGCAAGAATTTGTAAGTATTTTCAAGAACTCTACAAATTTTAATAAAGATTCTTTAGTCAGATGAAAAATTTGAAGTTTCTATCAACCAATAATTTTCAAAAACATTCTCAAGGATTCTTAGGAAAGAAAACCATTTGAATCTGTACAAGGCATCCACATGAGATATATTGCTTTTGTCTTCATGTTTTTACTTTTGATAAGCATGAAAGAAACAAAGGCGCTTTTTGAAAAAGAGTATATTTTAAAAAATTTACTGCAGAACTTTATTCATGAAAAATTTCCTGCGGCCGCTTAGTCACATGGTCGGGTGGGTTTTCATGCCCTAGCTAGATGGCTCACAAATTTCTCTAACAAACACTGCTCCACGGATAATCTCGACTGAAATGCTAGTATCAACCTCAAGAGTATTACGGGGGTCGAAATAACGTTCCGTAGGCGGACGTTTCCAGAGGGAAATAGAAAACGTCTGGATTCATGAATGTCAAATTTGCAAAGAAAATCCGGATGCTTCTTTGAAAAAACCAAATCCATAATTCCTGTTACTCATGGACTGTAGAATTCGCGATCTTTGTCAACCCGTCTGCCGCCCTTTAATAGAGAGTTTCCGATCGCCGACGCAGCTACGACGGGGACGTTTGCGAGGCTTGGAACTAGCGCGGTGAGAAAAAATGGCATACCCCCGTGATTGCTTCTCGTCCGGCCTACAACGCAAAATTCGAAAATTTCCGTCGGAGCAAGAACGCTGAGTTTGAAAGGTAAGAACTAATTGTTTTGGGTGTAATCGTTTCGAATTGAGATCTTTCTGGCTCAGCAAAGCCGCAATTTACCTCTTCGAACTAAAAATAGGCCATTTTACCAAGTTTTCTTTTGTATTTCAGCCTTATCAATTCGACCTATTTCTGAAGGAAAATGGCAACTAAAGTGACACCAAAAGACATGGAAAGCCGGCCCTAATTCTTAGACACAATGCATTAAAAATAGTTGCAACTGACTTTATGTACATTGTTTGTAGGTTTTATAAGTTTTAGTATTTTTAAACCTTTTATTTGTAAGAAACAAAGTAAAAATTTGACTAAAGTTTTTTAATCACAAGAATGCTAGCTTCAGCATGTTCAGGAAGCTACAGTTTTCAGATCTATAGTATCAAAGGGGTGTTTCCCATTTTTGTATAGACAACTGAACTAATTCCTTGTCCTATGGATTAAATTTAGGTAGGATTTTCTTTTCAGAAAGTACTATATGTATTCATTCTTTTATATATGGAACTTGCTTATGAAACAAGTGCTGGGAATCCCAAAAATTTAAATAACTTTATAGTATTCAAAGGAAAAGAATTTATAAAAATGGAGGGCTTGAAACATCTAAGTGTTGGCATGAAAATGTCCGACCTAGATAACTAAGATTTTTAAAAAATTCCACAAATTCTTCAAAGCATTCTATTTCTCTCATTGTATGTAATTTATTTCATCTTTCTTTTGTAACCTGTTGCTGTATTTTAAAAAATTTGAAGTATGTATGGATTTTTAAAAAAAGAAATGAACTGTAACTGAACAGCAAACTTCATCAGTCTCCTATCTCCTGTTTATGTGTTAAACCTTTTCTGCAGCCTGAATAATAAAGGACCCCAATGTATGAATAAATGACATGAAAATTTGGAAATTTAAGAAACAATGAGTGCTAAAAATTGCTGCATTCAGAGACTTCAGTGTGTTCTCAATGTTGACCTTTGTTTCTGATAATAAATGAATGTAATTCACTTTTTGGATCAAAACTAAATGTCAGTGTAGTACTGAATTAAAAACTGCACAGCACCAAGTTTACTGTCATATAATTGGTGAAGAGGGGTTTGCACAGATACCTTGCTTGAAACTACTGTTCACATGGGAGATCTCTTTAAAAGTGCGATTCTCTGCATACTGAGATATTCTTACTTACATGAAACATTGTATTTTTTAAGTTTCAGATATATCTTTATAGAGTGACAAAAGTTATTGGCTTGTTTGCCTTGAACTCTTGACTTGGATTCAACTGTAGTTCTTCTGTAAATAAATCTCCCTATAGCCAGATATAATTGATATCTGAACATTCCTACTTTTCAAGTAAGGACACAGTGTCTATAGTTAGGTAAAAACATATTTTTTTTATGTGAAACATCTTGACACTTTTTGTAATATAAACTGCCTTTTATGATGCACTAATTGCAAAGATCGTGATGTGGATAAGAAATTTTTCCCTTTCTTACAAGTTTAGCCTGTCCACTCTACTGGAATCCCACTACAGGCTGGTAGCTCCTTTTAAGTTTTTGGACTTTAAACATTTCTTATTGAGGGCTTGTTTTGTGGCTGCCCTTGAACTACTGTAAAATTTACAGTATACATTTAACAGACCAAAAATTAATTTAAAACAGAAATTTTTATAGTACTGAAGTATCATTTTCTTTCACCAAGCATTTGTATTTAGATAATCTCTCATGAAACATGCAAGCAAAATCCTGCATGCTGGTGACATTTGGAAATTATAACATTTGAATATATTGCATAAAGAATAATCTCTTTGCCGTCGATATCGCCCTCATCGTGCAATAAAAACAACATGTCGTCCATTTTTAGCTTGTTTGATTTTGGCGCCATTCTACGTCCCCGTCGTAAAATCGGAATCTCATTTTTCACATGTGCAGGAGGACGGAACGGCCGCGCTATTTCCAGGCCTCTCAAACGTCCCCGTCGTTGCTGCGTCGGCGATCGGAAACTCTCTAATGAAGAATCGAGACCGTACTCAGGACGATACATGCTCTTCCTTTCGTAAAATTCCAGCCGTCCAGAGCAGCTTCCGAAGTCCGCCCTTGTTATACTTAAGCCCTAGCAAAACGACTAAACATTTCACTCAACTTTTGTTTAGTGAAAAAATTTGTGGAAAGTTTATTCTTTTGTTTAGTGTTGTTTAGTCGTGTTCAGTGCTGTTGAGCAAAGCTTGAATTCTAGTCAAAAATGTTTAGCGTTGTTTAGCATTGTTTAGCAAATTTTTAGTCGTTTTGCCACCAATTAAACATTTGCTGTGCTAGCGCAGGCGCCGTAGCTGTGGAAATCCTAAGGTTTTCGTCAGTTTGTCTGTCTCTACGTGAACCAAAATCTCTAGAATGCCTTCGTGAAACATTTGCATCATTTCGTTGTAGGCTACTGTGTTATTTTCAACAGTCAACTTTGTTATCGATGTGCTAAAAAGTCTTTTCTTTTCCCGTCGCTTCATCCAATTCTTATTTTTACCGACATGTACTTGAAGTGTTTATGCTAACATACAACAAAACAAACAGAAAGAAAATTCTTATGCAAGATCCCCTGCAACTCCACAGTGTCCTATAGCTACAGCTCGCAGTTCAAAAAAGTTGAGTGAACTTTAGCGAAAAGTTTAGTCACATTTTGCCAGCCTCGCTAAACTTCGCTCAACTTCACTAAACAAAAGTTAGTGAAATGTTTAATGAATGTATCCAAAATTTAGCCAAGAACCCCCCTTTCCATAGTTTGTGACTCATGAGTTCGGTTCGGACGCATCCCCGCGCATTTTACAAACCCAAAACCTTATGCCAAGTACTCACGAAAAACTTGCATAAACCTTTTTCGTTCCCAAAGTGACATCCAGCCCTAGTTTTTATGCACCGAAATTTTTGTTTTGTTTTGGCAATATTTCGAAACAAAAATGACCGATTATTTCAGTGAAAAAATCCTTTCTTAATGAAAAGTTTATTGGGCGGTAATGACAGACCGTTCCGCAAAATTTTGTGTAATACACCTCGAAAGGGCCGTTTTAAGCGATCCAGAGGGTGCAAATTTCAAAAATTTTCAACCTGCCCAAAACTATAACCGGTGATAGCCATCCATAATAAAGCTGTGAACTCGCAACAAAAATACTTACAAGGGCGGATGCTGTACTTTTTCTTCCCTGGGTGAAATCTGGTGGCGCTTTAAAGCCATCATAACTCTGAAAAACAAGCTGTTTTCAAAACTTTTGCTTCCTAGAAAGTAAAACATGAAAGCAAAAAAAAATTTCAAACTAGAGTATGAAGTGGGGATATCAACAAAGATAGAAACTTCGTGATTCTAGTCTAGATTTCAATCCAAGCAGGTCGGTTCCTTTGCAGCAAGTATAGAATTTTATTAAGTAGACAAATAACAAGCAGTCAAATGTAGTTTAAATCTCATAGAAAACATTTCTAAATAATTAAGCGAAATGGTAGATGGCCTAGTAACTCTAGTGAATTGTTAAGAATTTAAATTTTTGGACAATAGCAGGAAAAAGCAAGCACATACATTAAATTTTCAAACTAGCTCTAACCCACCCTAACTTCGAATAAGGGCCCATATAAAATATTTCTAGTGCAAATACCCCCCCTCCTTAAAAAGCCCCCCCCCCATAAGCTCCAATGGTAATTATTTGAGAATTTACGATAACACTGATACGCACTTTGTTTCCTCTTCTCGTGTTTTTTTTAAATTTTGCTATAGGGGAGGCTGAACTAAAATTATCATTAGAACACGATTACAATTAGCGAAAAGCTTACATTTTGAAGGATTCGTTTTGAAATCAAATCTTGTCGGGACGTTCTTTGGCAGCCTTTCGCTACAACGATAAATATTGCATACTACATAAATGACAATTATACGTCCTTAGACACATGCTCGCATTCGATCACGAACCTTTAATGACAAAGATCTATATAGTGATTAGTGGAAATATATCACCATGAACTGTTTTTAGCACACTTGCAGTCGATAATCAGTATCGTGCATTTTAATGACTTGGGCAAATATATAAGATATAAACATTCGTGAAGGACAGAAAAACGACATGGTTGCACAAGGCTGGGAAAAAATTTGATCCCTCCAAAACGAATTAAATATGAATTGACGGATGATGGTTAAAATTCACTAGGTCAGACTCCAAAAAGCGGATCAATTGAACCAACTTACATTTCCCGTTCTAACCGCATGGCATTCATTAGAATTTCAAATACAAATTGTAAGAAAACTACGGTAATGGTTCTGCACAATAGGTCTGGCTTTTTGTTGAGCCTTACTCAGCGCTTGGGAATTTTTTTAGGCCACAAAAGAGACAAAAGAACAGAAATATGAACGGCCCATTATAACTTGGTTTCTTTTCCAGTTTACCAGTATTCCAACAATAATAACTCCAGATTTTTACTTAGTTAGAAAAGGATGCGTGAAAATCTATATACCCTATTACCCCGCGTATAGGCGCACCTCATTTAAAGGCGCATGCGCTTATAAGTGAATCTTAATCTTAACGATTTTGCGAGAAAAATTAAAAAAAGGAGAAACAGCGATAAGGCTATCTATATTCCCTCTGACAACGTCCTAGATTACGTTTCTTGCATTACCAATTTCTGTAAATTGTCCTTTTAGAATCAACTGACATGATGAAGAAGACAACCTTCTGGAAGAACAGCTGAATGAAGAAGTAATGATTACCGAAAACGATTCAGATCCTAAAGAAGTTGACATTGAATAACTGTTAAAATAGCCAGTTTCTATTGTTAAAACATTACGCAAGCAATTTTATTGTTAAATACTTTTTATTTATAGGCGCATGCGCCTGTATCTGAATCGCTTTCTCGTACCCTAAATTGGCAAGATCGTAATTTCCATTGATGAGCGCATGCGCTTTAAAGCGAGGTAATTGGGTAGCTACAACACCTGGCAAAATAGTCTGAAACACCGTTCACACTTCAAAAGTATTGTCAAAAACAAATCATCACTTGTGAGAAAGTACTTGTGATGAAAAGCCATAGCTATCCGGCAGAAATAAATATGAAAACTTAAAAATTACGCACATCACTATAAATCTGGCAGTCAGTATTGTAACTGACTAGCAATCTGTTTAGATAGCTGGCTAATAAGAATTGTATCCCTTACATCACCATAATTAAAAACCCTACCTGCAAAAAATGACCAAACTTTGTCTGAGGCAGAAGCGAAATCTTTAGGTGTCCTAACAGACAAATGGAACGATATCTCAAGATCTCATCATCATGAAATTTGTAAAATATACGGTTACAAATAGACCATTGAATAATAAGAATTAAAACTGTATAACATTTTTATGAAAAGTGCTATCAGAAAACATCATCAGGCTAATTGCTTCTTAACATATGGACATAATTAAGGTCAATGTTATCAAATTTTCTTGACTCTCTGACACAAAATAAGAAATTGTATGGTCTCCCTCTCCCTTATAACAAATTGCTCCACTTCTTTTACTATTGAGCAATTAACAAATTCAGAATAAATTGAAAATAAACTTTTTGTAACGAATGCTTTAACTGACAAAGAGGTAAATAGGGAATTTTGGAGGCCTCATTGCGGACTTAAACGGTAATGGAAGCATCACTATATAATCAAAATGAAAATTAAAAAACAAATGCATAACGAGTCATAACAAATATTGCTAATTGATTGCACTTGGCAAAAAAGCAGAATGTTATTGCATGCATAAGTAGCTTTTCAAAGATAATCATTATAGTTAAAACAGCTTACAGCTATTATACGATGAATAGAAAAATATCCTCGTGTTTCCTATTTGAATTGTAATGTAAGTAAGAATGATGGTGACTAAAAATAGGCCCACTACTTTGGTTCTGGTCAACATGACCTACTTCTACTATACTTAATAAAGCACAGTTCTTTAAATTCCTAGCTCTTGCAATTCATAGGTTTACAGAACAGTCTTGGCAGCGCAAAAATATTACGGTGCCTTTCAGATGACGTTTTCACCGTTATGTTTAGCTCTGAGATCTACAAAGTAGTGAGAGGTCATTTCGAGCAACATTTTAACGACAATGGTGTTAGCATAAATCCATTCTAGGGTCAGCCAAGAAAAGTGAATAAAGAAATATCAATAGAAAAGGTTATAGCCGGTATTAATAAACTGAACAATAACAAAACCTCAGGGATTGATAATATATCTACCGAAATGGTAAAAAATGGCCCCTTGACCCTGTCCAAAGTCTTCAAAAATACCCTCAATGAAGCCTTTGAAAAAGAAATAGAACTAGAATGGGGCGACGGCATACTCGTTTTTTTACAGAAGCCTGGAAAAACCAAAGGCCCTGTCACCAACCTACGAACAGTAATATTACTCCCAATACTGAGAAAGATCTTGTCAAATATAGTTCTGCATCGCATTCAACCTAAAGTAGAACAATTCTTGACAAATTCACAAGCAGCATATCGACCGAGTCGCAGTACTTCAGATACAAATGAATTATTGCAAAGACACAAATGTCACAAATTAAAGTTTTCGTCACTGGCATAGATATGAGTAGCGCTTTTGATACAATCCGACGTGAACAGCTAATTGATACTGTAAAGAAGTTCCTCGACGAAGACGAAGTAAGAATTAATCCTCAAGAGTAAAGATGACGATTGTGATTCGCCCCCAACTACTGAAGCGGAGAAGAATACCATAACAGAAAAGACTGGAGAAATTCTACTTAGAGATAATTTGAAAGTATACAACAGCAAAACAGAGCAAACAGAAATTGTTCGAGGAGACAGAAACACAGACCGATTGAAGACAGTTAAAATGCTTGGCTTTCTGTTAGGTCATACAGAAGGTACACAAAGAAAAAACAGTTGTCGATAGCATCCATGGATAGATTAAATCACATCTGGATTAGAAAAGACCACATCAGCGAAAAACCTCGCCTCAAGCTTTATCGAACTATTGTAAAACCAGTTTTGATGTATAACAGCTCTATTTGGGGACTGACACAAAAAGATACAAAAGGTCTAGATGCTTTTCACGGACAGCAACTGAGACAGCTAATACAAAAAAGGATCCTAACAAGATTTCCAATGATAACTTGTACAAAAGATGCGAAGAAGGACCAATTTCAATTGACATCCTCAAGGGTAGATGGCGGCTGTTTGGTCACATATTACGTTTGTCCGGCGATACACCGGCTGTAAAGGCAATGAGATTTTACTTTGAGGGATCGGAGAGGGGATTCAGAGGCAGACCTAGAGAAACTCTCGTGACAACTTTAAACAAAGATACCGCCAGGGCGAGAGCAATGGAAAGGTCATTTCCACTACCGAATATTGAAAAAATGTTTGAGATAATTTCATATAATTTCCTTTCCCTGCTTACATTCATTGGAAAATAACGATAAGTGCGGTCCCACTGTTTCCATAGACTTTCAGACACAAATTAGGGTCCATGCTTGTTATATTTATTATGGATTGAATGTAGATTCTGCAAATGCCTGTTTAAATTAATGTCCACTTCTTTGTGATTGAAAGGGCCTCAAAACGATGACTTAATTGTTTTTTGGCTTTTACCTTCATAGAAAATTTTCCCAGTTTCCTGACTAAACAGTAGCGGAAAGCGTGATGGCTAAACAATGATCTAAGGAAAATAAAATTGTGCTGGGACGAGGCCCACCAAAAAAATATCATACCAAGCTTGAAGTAATGTCAATTTTTGCAACAAATCTACTTCAGTTTCTCTTGCTTAGAAAACTTAATACGTGACTCTTGCTAGCAATGCGAAATGAAAAGGGTACCTGGCTAAACTTTTTAACTGACTGGGAACAATAATTCAACGAAAAGATCGCTGGATTAAACAGTTTGCCAAGTGAGTGCCTCAAAATAGCTCATTTCCATTAAGTAAGGCGTTTGCAAAAAAATAAACCGGTAGGCAAACAACCACAAACGGAAGTTCAGAAAAAGATATTTTTCTAACCTGTCATAAAGATCTTCTGCATCTGGGTCAGCACCAGCATCCAATAAAAGCATGATCACCTAGAAATATAAAAAAATTAGAGTTGTAAATAACTACTGAGCCTTATTAATTCACTCTTGCTGTATCCTAAGCCATTGATCTCTTAAAGACTCATTGCTAACAATGAGCCATTGCGCTACGTAAGCATCCCACAATGCACTTTTAGACTGTCTAAAATCAATTTTGGTTAATCCGTAGAATATTACTGCCATTGTTTGGGCCGTCACCACAAAGGCCTATTGTTAGCAATGAGTCTTTAAGATTGCTATCAATAAACACCATTTATTCCTAAAAAATCGAGAGAAACCCGTCGAAAGTCTAAATGTCGTAGAAAAACGAAGGAGGGTTCTTTTTAGTGCACTCAACAATAATAGAAACTGTGCTTGTAACTTCTAAGCTTTTACCAATCAAGAAACTACAAAGTAAAAATAATAATTTTTGCAAATTTAAATTTGATTAAAACATGGAAAATTGTCTAATTCTATGGAATAGAAGAATGATTTGTTGCTTAGCCCCTTAAAGTTGGGAAATCAACAGAAAATTGGTGGAAACCTTTGTTGGTCTTGTAAAAAACCGTTTCAAACGCCAACAAATGTTGAATTGCAGCTATAGGGAATTGGTTTAACTATCAAAAAATTAACATGTAAGGGCGTAGTGGAATAGCTTCTACAATTCACGAAAAGTTGTACTAAAATTTGGTTGGCACATTGGATTACTGCATATGATAAACAAATGTAAAGATGTATTCTCTCGTATCTCACACTACAATCCAAAAACCTTGGATATTGACAGAAATATGAATGATTTTGCACCATTTGCAATATATACATGTAAACCACGCATTGTAAATTGTATTACCTTCCCATGTTCCTGGAAGGATGCTGCATGTAGAGGGGTCCATTTGGTTTGTTCATTTCGAAAATTTGGATCTTTGAAAAAAAAAAGAAAATATCAATTGATTCGAAGTTAGTTCTAAATCAAACATCACTACAGAAAATCATCTATCAGCCTTTTTTGCGGCCGGATCTACTTTAACGCCGGCCTTTTTACGCCGGCCCTTTTACGCCGGCCCTTTTACGCCGGCCCTTTTACGCCGACCCTTTATACGACGGCTCTTTTACGTCCGCCCTATCAACGCCAGGCCTACTGCCCTTTTTGGCAGAATTTTACGCCGATCAAAAGGTAAGAAAATGTTAAGAAAATTATTAACGGTGTTATCTGGCATTTTTTGAAATTTTCTTATCAATTTCAACCACTACATCGTCTTCATAACTTTACGATTCTTCTCTTAGTTTCATCGCAATCTCTGCTATCAGTTTGCTTTCAATTACTACACTTTGAGATGAGATGCAGTTCAAACCTTTTAAATGAGATGATTTTAACTGGCAAATGATGATTATCGATACAGAAAATAAGATTAGAGGAATAAATTCTAAAAGGAAGGAAGTCGAGCGATGGATACTGTAATTGTTTACTGTTTTGGTGCATGATATAAAAGATATTCAAGATAGGTAAGCTTGGGTCTTGAATTAATATTTCCTTTCTAAAGACCTTTAAAAATTTCTGGTACTTGCAAAAACAGGGGTTTCAAAAACAGAACCGTTTTTTGGAGGTAACGTGTAAAACTTTAGCCCTTAAATTGTCTGCTTTTATCGTGCCAGCTCCAGTAATACTTAGCGATTAGCGCCCGAGAAGGCAACATTTTTGCACTCTTAATGAGAGGACAATTTAAACGCTAAATAATGACCTAACATTTTCCCTGCTACTATAAACCTAAGCATTTACTAAATGACAATATCATGGTTCATTTGACAAACCCCAACCAAACTTGCTTTTTCTTAATTAAATGGCCAACTGGATTACATCGTGCTTGAGTATGGTGGTGGCAAAAGTACAAAATGATTTTTGAGATAATTTGCAAGTATGTTTAAATACTGAGCACCCAAAATGTATACTTTTGTCAAAATTTTTATCTAATATGACCTCATGAGCCCGTTTATTTTGCCTGCGAACGCCAGTATGCCAGGGCGAAACATTAGCTGTCTGTTATTCATTTTCGCTTGCTGTTATTGTTTCTTGGAGCATTGCGGTGTTTCTTACTTTCAACATATACATAATGCTATTACAGCCCTTGCAATGATTGTGGAAAAAGAAAGAACATGCTGATTTGGCTACTATTGCATGGAGCACTAAGAATTTTCCTTAGTCCATCCTTAATAAATTGTGGAGGCCGCTTTGATCTTTCAGTTGAGGCTCTGCTGGAGGAAATGATGAGCACTACATGGGTCCTGTCTATTTATATTCATTGGTGGTTCACAAATATGGATTTTTTACTCATCAATGACGGTGGTCTGTTTTTCTTTAAATCTATCTATGAATAGAATTCTGAAGCTAGAGGGTGATTATAGAGATATTTGAGCGGGTGAGACAGCATGGTAAAGTGTCAGCCAAAAATAGAAAATGCTGTTAAAGCTAGAAGTAGCATTCTCAAAATTGGACACATCAAACCTGCTCCACTTTGTAACAGCTCCTTGATTACATCATGAAGTCCCCAGAATGAGGCTAAAAGATACAATGAAAAAGTTTATTTAGAAAAAGGTAACAATAGCTTCGGGCTAGGAAGCCGTGCATCTAAAAAGTTCCCAGATTAAAACCTAAAAAACTAGTTTTCAGAAACATATATTCATAAAAAAAGTATGTAAGGGATCTTGTAACAGGACCAAAACATACATGTGACCCTCTGGCTTTCGCTTTAATTAAGAATGGCTCAACTGAAAGTAACAAGAAGTAAAGTTAAATGCTAATTGATTGAGTTAATGGTTGAAACCTGAAATACCATATTCTCTCTTGCATTCCCACTGCAGGTTTATTGATTCAACCTCCTAACTTAATGCAGGATATTTAAAGGTGGGATTATCAGAGAGATGGGATTAAATTTTCCATTGTACTTTTAAAAAGAAGGCCTACATTTTCAACATGTTCTCCTGTGTTTCGGCAAGGAAACATTGTTCACCTGCTGAATGTCTACAAATGATTCACAACTCCAAGCATATCGAACTGAATAATAAGTATAGAAAAAAGACTCTGAATTATTAGCTAGGTGGGGACAGAAGAGAGGGCAGGAATACAAGAGAAGATATGGTATATAAGTATAGCCATCCACCAAAACGAAGGGATCTGGAGACAGCTTTAAATGTTGCTATTTGGAGATTTTCATTATCTATTTTCAACGAATAAATGCTAATATATATGAAAAAACTAACTAAAAGTATAATTTCTTATTTCAAATGCCTTTTTAGAGTCCTTTATACTTCTTACCAATATAGAGTTGACTCTGTGTTGTCTCATTTGCTTTGCTTCCAAGATTTATGTTCTCAGTCAGAAATTGCTCTACAAGCTGCAAGAAAGCATGAAGATAATTTTCCAATAGATTAAAGCTACTTTTATTTTACTCTAAAAGCTGTTCATACTTTACTGACATAAACACTTAGAGAGCAAAAGTACTGCACAGGCAGCAGCACTGTAGCACCGAACCAAATTCAAATGGCAACAGAAAGTTTCATAAAAGTTATGACGTTTTAACTGGAATATGTTGGAAAATTTATCAAGATTTGATGCTGAAAATAGCAAATGTAAGAACATCTTCATTTTTGTCCATTTCTAAACAATATCCACATTTGCAAAAACATGAAAATTGAGAAATGGCGATTAAAGTACCTGTGAAACATGTACAATCAAAAAGTTTATCTTTGCACCAATTTGCGATATCTTATAAAAATTAACTCGGAATAACAGAGACATGGAAACCGGGCCTAATGGAAAAGAAGTAAAGAGTTAAAATGCCTCCGGGAATGCCATCAATATAACCCACACAAAATAAATTTTAAGAAACAAAAGAGAAAAAGAATAGTAATTCAAAACGTGGAACTGCGCGTGCCATAGAAAGTACGCCTCGGGAGTTCTAGGAGTGTGTGGAGGCGTGCGTGTGCAATCGCATGCCTAATATTACCAGGACTGAATAAAATGTGCCACCAATTGTCAAGCCCATCTTTTCGGACCAATTGCAATGTTTGCAAGGGAACAAATAATAATCTAAATTGCTTGAAACAACTTTTCGTCTTCTCAGTGAATAAAAAGACCAAAATTCCCACAATAAACAGGTACACTCAAGGGCCTCAATAGCTGCAAAAGAGTCAACATAACAAAATGGCATAAAACATGCCACTTTCCACCAAATACAGAGCCAATAATGTCCAACTTAGCACTCCAACAACTAAATGTGATCTTGCAATGTTTTTCTGAACCTATAATGTAGCGATTAACAGAACCTGTTACTAAACTTTTTAATAAGGTTTTAGCAAGTCTCATAAGGGTTTCAAAGCTGCGAGACTGCCCAATACAAAGTTAATTTTTCTCACTTTTAAAGAAGTAACTTTTTTCAATTTTGATGGTTTGATGTTTGGTTTGAGTGGTTTTTAACTATAAAAAGGTGACACCTGATGGTTTCACAAAAATGGTTTGAATCTTGATAACCATGTTGTCTTCAACGCATTCGCCATTACTGATTTGTCAAACCTGTGCAATACTTTTGCTCACTAAGTGTAGATAAACCCATCTTTATACACATTATCAGTGGGTAAAGGTATGAAATGTGTAATGCCCTACAGCAGAAGGCTATTTATTACTTGTAGGCAGGTAAACAGAATTTAATTAATTCCAATTGTTAAATAATAATTGAATATACCAATTCGACTTATGGCCTCATTTTGAAAAATTCTTCTAATTTTTTTGTACAAAATTTTTGACCTCAGATTCAGATTGAGAGCAATGATTTTAATCTACTTGGAAATTTTCATTATGGTATTTCTCACGAATTTGATTTTATAACAACATAAAGATGAAAATTTTATAAGGGATTTGACCGTGATTGGCAACTAGGGGGGTAAAGCCCCCCCCCCACAAAACGATTTTGGCAGTCAAACCCTTACAAGTTTTCAAACTTCATTTCTCCGGAAAATCTAAAGTATAGGCTCAAACAAAATGAAAAATTGTACTCAGCCTAAAATTATGGCAATAAAACCATATCTGAGCCTAAAAAAGTCGGACGTATAATTAAGTTTGGAGAAATTTTTAAAACAGGGTCGCAAGTCGAATTGGTGTATGATATCTTATTACCTAATTACATTAATTCATTCATTCTTGAAGCAATATTTTCTAATTCAACATAGGAGATGCAGCAAGTGCTTGATTCATTTACATCACTCACTAATCTGTTTGACTGAAACATTAAAATTATTTCCATATTATCTAAAGACTGTCTGTTCATATTTTGAGGTAACATACATCTACATAATTATAGGTATGATAGTGATAGCATTGACATACTGTGAAAATAACAAACAAAGATGACTGACAGCTAACATTCAATTTTAGTTTGACCAAATACACTAGGTGAGCAAAAGTATTGCACCACTTTGACTGATGAAAAATCGCACCAGCCTTGTGAACAACTTGCCCTTCAAAATTCAAATCACTGTTCTAAAGCCATTAGGCATTATTTAATGATTAAAACTCAATCACACAAAACTTCAAACCATTGGCAACACTTTTTCCTTTATCAACAAAATGTCTTTTTAAAATATCAAAAAAGTAAATTTTTTATTGCACAGTCTTGAAGCTTTGGAAACCTTGTAAGACTTGCTAAATTAAATCAAAAATATTTAGAATTGATAATTGGTTACTATTTATTGCCACATGATAGATTTAAGTCAACTTTGGCATGGTCAGATTTACTGTTTGAGATCCCAGAAGATCATTATTGGCCTTGAATTTAGCAAAAAGTGACACTTTTAAAGCCATTTCAGGCACTTGCATGTCACTGTTTACGACTGTTTATCACAGAAATTTTTTTATTTTCATTCAACGAGGAGATAAAAGCTGTTTTGAGCAATACAGTTCTTAAGTGTGACCTCATAAAAAACTATTTTTAGAATTTTTGAAATAGACCACATAGCATAAAATAACACTATATGAAATACTTCCATACATGCAAATCAGTTAAATTTGTCAAAAATCGGGTGAGCTATGGGCAATAGAAAATATAGATTTTGCTAATAGATTACTGTTATTTTGGCTCAGTTCATAAAGTTAGTTCATAAAGTTATGAAATGAGACCAAATTACAGACATTTGATAGGGTCAGAGCTTGTGCTCATCTGGTCATATCTCAGCCAATTTGTAATATCTTGAACTGATTTTGCAGATGCTTTTTCAGGTTATGGGAACAAATTTTAAAAATTCTAAAAATATATTTTTGTGACGTCATCACTTGACAACTTAATTTACAGTATTATTTGTTCCTTGAACAAAATCGCAATTGGCTGGAAAGATATAATTTAAGGCTACTGGCATGCTCTATCAATTGAATTCTGTTGCAACATGTTACAAAATGGTGTCCGATATTAGGCTATTTTCAGTTAGTGAGTAGGAACCATGCGACCAAGACTTTTCACAAATACTTTAAAAGCACTCATAAAATTAACAGCTTCAGGCACCCAAGCAGAAAGTAAGTATTAATGAGTTCGCCTTACTGAAATCTTACAGGTTTGTGCAAGAAAAAACAGTTTTCATTGCAAATAAAGTGCAGGTACGCTGATCATAATTGCTCAGTTTTCGTATTTCCCAGTGGTTTATGTACCTCAAAAATAAGAAGAAACAAAAAATATTTTGCCTTGTTCAGTTTCATTACTATACCTTGATAATTTTTCCATTATTTTCCACCCTAACAGTCATCTAAGAAATTTTATTTAACTTGCTATATAGCCAGTTAAATAATAGAATACAAACCTCATCGTCGCCTTTTTGCGCTAAAGTTGACAAAGTTGGCTTTTTTAGATCCATCGACTGTAATTTGTCTTGAATGTTTGTCATAACTGCAGTATTCTTTGACTCCATATTCAAGTATTTGGTAAAAGTTAGTTCATGTGTGTCGCCATTTTTAATGCCAGAAGATGTGTTTCAGTGTTGTTGTCGTTGCCACCATGGAGACCACTAATCAAAAAAAGTTTTGCAAGCTCTCCTGTTCGCAAACTTAAAGGGCCACTCCAGCCCAAAATTTTTATTTCCGAATACGATGAAATCAGACCTCCTGAAAACGAATCTGTTATTATTTTTTTCATATCTTCAGCCGTTTTGTAGTTATTAGCGTTTGTAAATTGGTCATTGAGTTGAATTGTTTTTCAACCGTGTTATCGGAGATCTTCGGATTGACGTCACAGGCATTTTCGGCCTCTGCATTTTTGCGGCAAGTACCATCGGCTGTCCAAAGGATCAACGAGAATGTTGCGAAATGGCAAACAGGGCCTAGCAGCGGTATGTTTGTTAGAAGGCCAGACTTTTATCTATATAAAGAGACAAGTATCGTCGGTCAGTCTTGATTTTCAGATCGAATATGGAAGTATTATATCGCACGAATCTGCCTGACAGAGCAGTCAAATTGTCAAAGTAGGCCAGCGAGACAGAGACATGAGGATGTTCAAGGTCTGGATAATGGAACGTTGCTTTTGATGCAGTCTGTTTTGGCAGGCCAGTTTTCTGATTCGCGCTTTTTCATCAGCTCTACATTCAGTGCAATAACCAAAAAAAGCCATCACGCAATTTATTCGGAAAGACCTAAACAAAACCAGTATACCAGATTGATACTATAGATTCAGCAGGATAAAGAGCTTCATATCAACATGAATTATTGAGAAAAAAACAGGACAATCAAGGACATGGACATGGAAGTATACAAACTTTCAAGACAGGACTAAAGACCTACCATTAGTCATGAGTCAAACAACTTTTTTCAAAAATTATACATTTGTTCTTATATCTATAGACAAAAAAGTGATTTGAGATTATATTAACATTTCATCTTTTTCAATATACTTGTGTAAAAATAATTTTTGTATTGAATCTTCAAGCTATTGCAGTGGCCTTGTCAGGTCCTTTAAGCTGTCAGAATTTTAACCTGCTATATATCAATGAATAATGAATACATGTTTGTATTTAAATACTTAGCTACATTGAATAATATATTATAAATATATATACAGTCAGGCCAGTGAACTAGCTAGCAAATTTGTAATTTAAATTGCACATGAGAAATGTTCTTATAAAAGTATGCTGAAACAATAATCTATTGCAAAATTTATAGAAAATACCTATATGCTGTTACTAGTTTGAAATAATAGCTGTGGATTTGCAAACTTTATATAGAAATGACCAAATTATCTATAAAATTTTGATAAGTTCAAAAATAGTCTGCTTTGTAAAAGTTTTAATACAAAAACAGAACAATGTGTCAAGGTCTTTGTGGTAACTCTTGCAAGGAAAAAGGGGTGAGTTATCACTCCCCCAAAGCCAGTAGCCAGATAACAGGATACATGTAATCTCCAACCTTCATCTAGCATTTTTGGCAAGATCCTTTCTATTGATCCATAAAAGTGTTTGTTACCTTTTTGTATGCCTAGAAAAACAATGTTGACAGGGATAAATAATAACCTACCAGTGAAATTTATTTTAGAGTCACTTTATCACATAAAATGATCAAAGAAATCATAACCTTGGACACTCAGGGGCAAAGAGAAATTTGGGGATGAAAGGGTAACCACTGTTGCTATAGCAAATAACATCTAAGGATATATTTAGGTAACACAAAGATAAATTTAAATGATATAGGCCATGCTTATATGAATCAATGCTAGAATAGCAAAGGTGTATTTAATATAAACAATTCTGCCTTTAAAACATTAGAATGAGGATATGACACATCTGTTTTCAAAACCAAGGGTTTAAATTCCATGTTTTCTCTTTGGGGTAGTAGATCTTTTGCCCTGGATATTGATCTGGCAAAATTTTGAAATTGTGCATCAGTTTTATGATGAAATAGGCAGAACTCCAAAATTGAAGACGAAACATGGTAGAACATGAAAACTAAGGGTTGAGGAGAGAAACCCTCAAAAATTTTACACATCTGTACCTCGGGCAAGGGTGTACTGCACAGATCATTGGCAAGGATGTAGTGCTAGGAGGCTCAGGCCCCCTTGTTGGTACAAAAAGTAGCAAACTTCTACTTTCAGTACTATTTTATGACATTTTGCTTGAGAGCCCCTGTTGTACTTTTCTTCTTAGTACCACACCTGACACCTCTAACCATTTGGTGGACAGTTCATGAGACTGACTGTTAGAAATCTTACATTTAGAAGATAAAATTTTTCTCAAAGCCTGGGAAATTGCATTGCTTAGGGGGTGTGTGTCACACCTTCCCCAAACCCCCTCCAAACCATGGTAAAATGATAACAGGCACCATGGAGCATTGAGAAAAGTGGGGGTCTAACAAAGTGGGGGGAGACTAAAACCATATAAAAAGAGGCTTTACTGGTAGTTTATTACCTAATATTTAGCATTTCTGCAAAAAGTGGGGAGCTAAAGCCCCCCTCCCCAGCCCCCGTCCCTGCTCCGCGGTGCCTGAATTAGGATGGATTGTGACTTACGGGAAAGCTTCCATCTTGTGAATGGGATTCTTCTTCTAATGCGGTAAGACATGAATTATTATTCACCTCCCTGGAAATCCCTGAGATGAGACGACGATAAGAAATGCCTTCGGTCAGAAACCCATTCACATCTGAAAATTCGTGAAGCATTCCATGTTGAAAAGCTTGCTGCGTTGCCAAGATGAGGATTTGCATTCAGGTTGAAGTTTCCATCTTTAATTTATCGAATTACTATT
>NW_027019306.1:12644413-12747823 GCF_013076305.1 Rhopilema esculentum
CTCTACATTCAGTGCAATAACCAAAAAAAGCCATCACGCAATTTATTCGGAAAGACCTAAACAAAACCAGTATACCAGGTTGATACTATAGATTCAGCAGGATAAAGAGCTTCATATCAACATGAATTATTGAGAAAAAAAACAGGACAATCAAGGACATGGACATGGAAGTATACAAACTTTCAAGACAGGACTAAAGACCTACCATTAGTCATGAGTCAAACAACTTTTTTCAAAAATTATACATTTGTTCTTATATCTATAGACAAAAAAGTGATTTGAGATTATATTAACATTTCATCTTTTTCAATATACTTGTGTAAAAATAATTTTTGTATTGAATCTTCAAGCTATTGCAGTGGCCTTGTCAGGTCCTTTAAGCTGTCAGAATTTTAACCTGCTATATATCAATGAATAATGAATACATGTTTGTATTTAAATACTTAGCTACATTGAATAATATATTATAAATATATATACAGTCAGGCCAGTGAACTAGCTAGCAAATTTGTAATTTAAATTGCACATGAGAAATGTTCTTATAAAAGTATGCTGAAACAATAATCTATTGCAAAATTTATAGAAAATACCTATATGCTGTTACTAGTTTGAAATAATAGCTGTGGATTTGCAAACTTTATATAGAAATGACCAAATTATCTATAAAATTTTGATAAGTTCAAAAATAGTCTGCTTTGTAAAAGTTTTAATACAAAAACAGAACAATGTGTCAAGGTCTTTGTGGTAACTCTTGCAAGGAAAAAGGGGTGAGTTATCACTCCCCCAAAGCCAGTAGCCAGATAACAGGATACATGTAATCTCCAACCTTCATCTAGCATTTTTGGCAAGATCCTTTCTATTGATCCATAAAAGTGTTTGTTACCTTTTTGTATGCCTAGAAAAACAATGTTGACAGGGATAAATAATAACCTACCAGTGAAATTTATTTTAGAGTCACTTTATCACATAAAATGATCAAAGAAATCATAACCTTGGACACTCAGGGGCAAAGAGAAATTTGGGGATGAAAGGGTAACCACTGTTGCTATAGCAAATAACATCTAAGGATATATTTAGGTAACACAAAGATAAATTTAAATGATATAGGCCATGCTTATATGAATCAATGCTAGAATAGCAAAGGTGTATTTAATATAAACAATTCTGCCTTTAAAACATTAGAATGAGGATATGACACATCTGTTTTCAAAACCAAGGGTTTAAATTCCATGTTTTCTCTTTGGGGTAGTAGATCTTTTGCCCTGGATATTGATCTGGCAAAATTTTGAAATTGTGCATCAGTTTTATGATGAAATAGGCAGAACTCCAAAATTGAAGACGAAACATGGTAGAACATGAAAACTAAGGGTTGAGGAGAGAAACCCTCAAAAATTTTACACATCTGTACCTCGGGCAAGGTTGTACTGCACAGATCATTGGCAAGGATGTAGTGCTAGGAGGCTCAGGCCCCCTTGTTGGTACAAAAAGTAGCAAACTTCTACTTTCAGTACTATTTTATGACATTTTGCTTGAGAGCCCCTGTTGTACTTTTCTTCTTAGTACCACACCTGACACCTCTAACCATTTGGTGGACAGTTCATGAGACTGACTGTTAGAAATCTTACATTTAGAAGATAAAATTTTTCTCAAAGCCTGGGAAATTGCATTGCTTAGGGGGTGTGTGTCACACCTTCCCCAAACCCCCTCCAAACCATGGTAAAATGATAACAGGCACCATGGAGCATTGAGAAAAGTGGGGGTCTAACAAAGTGGGGGGAGACTAAAACCATATAAAAAGAGGCTTTACTGGTAGTTTATTACCTAATATTTAGCATTTCTGCAAAAAGTGGGGAGCTAAAGCCCCCCTCCCCAGCCCCCGTCCCTGCTCCGCGGTGCCTGAATTAGGATGGATTGTGACTTACGGGAAAGCTTCCATCTTGTGAATGGGATTCTTCTTCTAATGCGGTAAGACATGAATTATTATTCACCTCCCTGGAAATCCCTGAGATGAGACGACGATAAGAAATGCCTTCGGTCAGAAACCCATTCACATCTGAAAATTCGTGAAGCATTCCATGTTGAAAAGCTTGCTGCGTTGCCAAGATGAGGATTTGCATTCAGGTTGAAGTTTCCATCTTTAATTTATCGAATTACTATTCCATGTTGGCTGGAAGCCTCCGCTGGACATCAATCGCAATGAAGGAAAATAAATAAAACGACAACCGAGATTCCGACATGAATCGCCTCTTCCGAGCCGCTACCGAGTCGTGCGAATTTCAGTGCGAACGTATAACAATAGCGCCGAATGTTGAAACAATGGTCCCTTCATACGTCACAAGGTACTTTTTCCGAAAAAAATTTTGTCGTATTTTTACGGCGATTCTCAACTTTGAGCGTCTATATCTGGAAAACGAGTTAAGCTTTTCAAAAAAAAATTTCACGATGGCTTCTTTTTCTCGACTAACTACCAATTTATGCAAAAATCTCAGAAAAAATTTTTGGGCTGGAGTGGCCCTTTAAAAATGTGAAAAAAATTTCAAACTTTGAATCTTCTCTTAGTAATAACAGTTTTATGCAAGATAAAGAATATCAGGATGTAAATCCGTGTCTACAGTTGCCTTTGTGAAAAATGTGTGGTTTTTTATCATCAGCCTCATGCCCACGTCGAAGATACCTAGCCTCGAATTAAAACGGCTCCATGAGTTGCAAAAATGGCAGTAAGTTGAAAAAATACCAAACCCTCCAGAAGACATGGCGACAATTGGGCAGGTTCATGGGCGAAAGTTTTTGAAGAGCTGCTATCTCTCAGGTAGATTTTTTTTACCCAATTTGAATTTTTTTCTAATGCCGTTCTTTGATGTGATGTAGATCCTTTACTATAATAACACCAGAAAAAATATCCTGATCGCTCTGCCTGCCTTATATATATTATTTCATCGTTATTTATAAGAGCTACTTAATCAATCAATATTTGATACAGTAATGCTTCATATTGAAATTGAAGCAAAAACTAATCTTCAGTTTCCAAAATTGTTTACTGTATGAAAAAGTCACTTCTTAATGTTTTGTTCAGTTGTAAACAGATCGAGTCCCTGTTTGTGCGATAGATCATGATATGGACTTTAAATGTATAATCATGATTCTGATCTTTGGTATATGGAACAGGACAACCTTACTGTGAATTTCACACTTACTTTTTTGGCTGCGCTGTTCGTAAGGCATTGAGCACTATATGACAGACCATTCATTAAAGGAATGTAGTTTTTAATTCATTATGAAATCTGTGATATTGTGCTCTTGTTTAGATATATAGCATGAGTCTTATGATACCATAATAGCTTTAAAATGACATAATTTTACTAAAATTATATTCTCTTCCATCGTTTTAATATCATAACATGAAATTGTTATTCTCTAGCCCTCTTTGGTGCATCTGCAGGATTTATGTACAAGTATGTTAAAAATGAACCAAAGAAGCTTAAAAAGATTCTTGGATATGCAACAACAGCAGGTGAATTTTGTCATTTATGTTTTACTGTGCATTTTTGTTAGACAATTTGCTGGAGAATAGTTATAATATATGGGCAAATCAACGTTTGGGCAGAACTTCAACATTTCAAATTTTCTTCAAATTTGGCTCATTTTTTAGAATATATGGGATGTGAAACTGTGCCAACCTTTTTCGTCATTATAACGATGCTTTCCAAAATTTCTGGTTCACTATTTTTACCCGATTCTGATAGGTTAGTAGCCTTCTTTCAGAGAAAAAAAATAATTTAAATTCTTTGGTAAGTGTAATAATAATTAGCATCCTAGACTGCAAACTGGGACCCTCTAAAAGAGTTTTCCTGGTCCAATGATTTTATTTAGATACTTTTTTATCAGACTTTGATGGGAAGTACCATTTTGGTTCGAATGACTTTATCATCACATGTGTGCTGGACTATAGTTTAATTGGGGGTCAAGTTGTAATTATGACTTTAGTAGAAACATTGAAGGGAAAACAAAATCTGAATAGTGAAATTTGAGTTGAAAGAAATTGCTATGATCAAGAGGTAAATAAACAATTTCTGTTATTTATCCTAAATATCATAGTGTTGAGGATTAGGATTTTATAATCATTTGAAAACACTAATTAAAAATAAAAATGTATGGAAAGTATAGAAAAGACTATGTGATCAGGTTTAAAACTGAAAAAAAACAACTTAGCACTGCCCACTGTACTTTGGAAGATTTGATTCAAATCAAACAACCAACTATGGATGCCCTTGGAGAGAAAAGAAGTTGCGAACCGTGCTGTTAAAGTATACTTGGAGAGGAGGAGGAAAATTTGCAGTGATCAGGTTTGCAAAAGGCCTGCCTGCTGAAGAAGAAAGGATTGTGTGTTGATCAGCATTATATGAATCATTTAATGATGTAGAATACTTGTTAGACGATTGAGCAAGGCTATATATAAAATGATTAATTTAAGAACATTATTTTTCTCGATAGAATTTTTGCGATGAATTCATGCTGGGATCAAAATGAGAGAAGCTTATTTTGTGACTGTCTTAACACTTAAAAGATGATAGTTATATGCTATTTTGGTTGCACAGAGCTTAAAATCCCGCCGAACATTGCCATACGAGGCACACAAACAGCCACACACCTGCTAAAGTCTTTATGGAGAGGCCTTGAGCTGTATCCATTTCTCACAGTATGATAATTCTTTGGGTTTCAGTAGATTTTGTAAAACTGTCCTTTGATTTTATGTCTAAATATTGCAGGTGGAGCTGGTTGCATTCTTGGTGCATTATATGGCTATAATAGAAAAAGAAATCTGTTCCCTTCTGCACTGAAAGGCACTGCTAAATTTTTCATCATTTCTGGAACTTTTTTAGGTAAATTCCTGTTTGATGTTTATTTTTCAGCAAATCATTTTTATTTGTGTACTTTTTATTTTTAGATAATTAATATTAAAAGGATATTTATATTTACAGATAATTTATGGACATTCCTGTCTAACAGGTGACTCAAGAAAATATGTGAACCTTATACTTTCTTCCAAAACCATCACAACAACTTTTAAGAGACATCACAACGACTTCCAAATTTTAAACAAATCTTAGGAAAATTGAACTCAGCTTGAATTTTCAAAATCATCAGAAGCTCTGATATAAGGTAGATATAGATTTTAAGTTGCTACAGTTTGGCTGTTAGAGCTAATTTGTCTTTTGGTGCTTCGAGATTTGATAGAAAGCCTATAAAAACTGTCTCCATATTCTTCATTGACATAATCCTTTCTTGAAAGGTCATATATTGAGTTCTAATGTCTGTATTAAACTTCACACAGTTTCTTGTTTTCCATTTCTAAACACAGTTTCTTTGGACAACTTCAGTTTTTTTAACAAAAAGCTGCCTGTTTTCCAACCAAGACAGCTGAGAGTGTTTTTGAATTACTAAGACACCAAACAACTGAGAAATCCAGTCAATGAAGATTAAAAAAAATTTGTTTTGCCATGTGATGAGCCTACAAAAACAGACACTTGCTAGAAAAGTAATGATATATTACCTTTTAGTTCCAAAATGTTAAATAAATTCTAGAATAACTTTCCCCAGCAGCTTTCCATCAAGATTTAAGACACCTAGTTCTTGATTCTAACAGACTTAAATCACCCTGATAAACTAACCCAAGAGAGAAAAGAATTGGAGTATTTGATAACCATTCTATGTTTGGTCTAAGACTAGACCAAAATATCAGAATCATAAATTCAAATGGTATAAAAGAAAAGGAATAACAATTTGCTAGTAGTCAGAGTAATTAAGAACAAGTAACTTTTTATTTCAGGAATGAAAGAGGCAATTGTTTCAAGTGAAGTTGTGAAGAGTCAGGTTGGGCAAAGCAAGAAACTTAGATTTGCAGAAATGTTTACAGTTGGGGCCGTTACTGGGTTTCTGATAGGATCTGCATGGTGTGAGTCGACTCTTTCTACTTCTATGAGTAAATTTGTAAATTTGTATTATGTACAACACTACATAATATATGATATTAAGAACTTTATGACAGAACGGTAAACAGTAATTTTCATTAAATTCCATTTAAGTTACATAAACAATTAATTAATGTTCATTGTGTTGCTTTTGTTTTCATATATCATGACTCATTATTTGAAATCATTTGATCATATGATTAAAGAGGCACTGACGCAAGTTCTTGCATCCAAAGATTTCAATTTTATAAGCTACAGATTGGTGGTTCATGGTACCTGAAAATATATTTTTTTGTCTGTACTCACTGTGGAAGTAAACTTTCGAGACTTCGAAAATAAGGATATACTATTTTGACATCCTACTTCTTTTCTAATCTGCTGTGCGGAAACAAAGGTTGGCTTGGGCTTGTTGCTCCAGCTGTTTCCATTGGTGGCAATAGTTTCTTTTCTTTTGATTGTAAAGATAGATGGAGAGTGCAATGGACCGTTGTAGTGATGGTGGAAGGTGTTTGTCATTGGTGTAAACAAGTAAATCTTGTTTTTTGTTACCACAGAGTCACTCACTCGCACCATTTCCCACACCATGGCTTTCACTGAAATCATATCCTCATGTTTCTGCCCCGGTCTTACTTGACACAAAAAGTCTGTACCCACAAGGTACATGATCTCTATACAGACCGACCTCCATGCCTTCTGGAAATCACTCAATGACTACAATTTTTTGCTATAGTGCCTCTTTAAATTGACTTGAATATTAACTTGTTTATAACCATATGCCTATGAATAAGAATTTTTCTTGTCATGCTTCACTGGATTGATATCTTTAAAATTTGCTTTCAGCAAACAACCCTTTAACTTTTTTGGTTGTTGCTGCTGGAACCGGCAGTTTATCTGCTACAGGTAAGCCTCTATCACAATCTTTTGGCTAATTGTGTTCATCTTTTATCATAATTACTTGACATATCATACATTATACTTTAATTTGTTTAATGCTACTTTTTTTAACGCTGTGTTTTGCCTTGTATAAGGGGCACTTTCTACAAACTATAATTTGATCTGTTTGAAGGTGTGTCTTAAACATGGTAACAGAGGCTTTTTCATTCCCTTATGTGACAACCCCAAAAACACAAGGGACATCTGAATTTAATTTGAGAAATCAGTTGCATTCAATGAAAAGGCACAGGTGAAACATCCAACATAAGACAAACTTGTGCAGAGTACCTTTGTCAGGCACGTAAATAATAGGGGGGCGTGGGGGGCGTAACGCCCCCCCCAAAGTTGGGAAAATCCAGTTACAGTTGGAAACTTAACGGTTGACTTTGAATTTTTTTCTTAGGACCAAACTTGTGAATTTTATATTTTAAGAAGTTTTTTGATTTTAAATGTAAAAATTCTAAACATTAAAATTCACAGGCTGAAGCTGACCTATCCACTAATCGTTTTCTATTGTGAATCCCGTCTCCACTGGATCCAAATTGCACAATTGCCCCATTTGCTTTCTTTCTGACGGGAGTTGAATCAAATTACGAACAGGCAAGGTGAATTGCCGGATAATGAACTTGAAAAATTATAGTTTGGAATAATAATACCCGTATTGATCAGAAAATATTAGAGTGGGAGTTTTTTAAGAAACTACGAGTAGTTAATTCAATAAAAGATTAAGAATCTTTCAGTACTAAAAATTCTCAATGCTTCTTATAAAAAACGAGTTTGTGCTAAACTCCCCCTGTTATTTGTCAACGTCTTTGACTCCTTATAATAAATTCCTATGACAAAACTGCTGTGAAGCAATAACACATTGCAAAAACTGCAGTAGTAGTATTTGATGAAAGAAGAGTGTTTCATCTTTCGAATCAGGCATATGCACAAGTTTGTTCTCAAATCATCATTTCAATTGTAAAGAATGAAAAGGCATTTGGCCCTCTGAAAATTGTTAGTAGTTTTCTTCGATCAAACAAAAATAAAAGGCTCAAATTCTTGGTGCTTCTATATCGTTAAAAAAATGTATTTTAGATAAAATTGATCTGCATTAATTGATCAATTGATCAATTTAGATAAAATTGATCAATTGATCTGAAAGAATACTACTAATCATTAAGTATATCTAACCCTGGTTTTGCTTAAATGTTGCTTTACTTCTTACAGAAAGTTTAAATGTTTGTTTCATTTTAATCAAAATTTAGAGGTTTAGGCTTTTATGCTTTAAGCTAATTATTGAGTAAAGTTTTGGTAATTATAAAGAAAATAGAACTATGGTGTTCGGGGTATTTACAAATATCAATTTGGTAGGTGCAGTAGATTTACAGGTCGAATGAAGAATTTCTCACTTAAAGTTGGAATTTTCATCCTTCCACGCCCCTCCAAAGTTAGCAACTTGTTTTCGTCCCTGACCTTTGTTAACCATTTGTATCATAACATAATACACCTCTTCCCTTGTAAAAGTTGCCTTAGTGCATTGAGATGGAGAAGCTGGGAGAAAATTTGGAATTATGAAAATCAAAGTTAAAAGGTGGTTAAAGCAAAGAATGATTAAAAGCAAGTGCCAAAAGTGGATTTGTGCTAATTGTCCGAAATCTGCTATGTTTCCTGAATTATGCAGGACCAACAAGCAATAGTTGTTGATACCGAAGCAGGATTTTGGAGATCCATAAACCCGTCATTTGTAGTTGATAATTTCTAACATAATTGTAAACACATTGGATTTGAGAAAAAATTGTTTAGCACATAAACACACGATCCATGTAACCTGTGTATTTGATATGCTATTTAAAGGCTGCTGGCAGCTCAGTTTACAGAATGCCAAAACAATTATACCACCAAATGTTATGAAATATCGGCAAACATCATCAATAATATCATCAATTTTTTAGATTATGTATTAAACAGCAGAAACTCACTAGGCTCTTGATCAAGCAAGCTCCTAAAACTCTGTTGGTCAGTGTTGGGATGCTTGATTGGGATTGAGCACCCCTCTGTACAAGCCCTGCTACCTCCATCAACCATCAATAATAAGAACAAATGTTGATAAGTAACTTTCTCTGACATAACGTTGCTTATCAAACTGATTGTCTATTTCCTCTTGTGTTTCACAGGCCAGTTTATAAATGACAAAATTTACAATTGGAGATTAAAAAAAGCTATTTTATTGAAATATCCCGAATTATTGGAACTGGAATGGGAGGCAATGGATAAGGAAGAACAGGACATAGTCCGAAAGGTAATAAACTTACACTTTGTGTTGCAGGCTTTATATGATCTATGAACTATTGATAGTGAGGGACATCTTATTATCGCATATTGTTGTTGCATTATGATACTATTTCATACCACAGATTTATTTGTGGCTAGCTGTGGTTGTCAAGTTTGCTAAATGCACTTAAGGAGAATCTGTTCCTGAAATGGTGCTTCTCCATAGACAATTTATTATGTCATTATTGGTGTCTTTATTGTTGTTCAACTATTTTTCAATTTTGACAATGGATCTTAGCCACAATATGGGACAAAAAATGTTGACATTCTATGGTCTATCTCTCCCAGTTCAATGCTGATACCTCTGCTTTTAAACATATATTAATTGGCTTTTTGTGAAAGGATAGGGCTGAGAGGTTGTACAGGACTGTATTTTCTAAAAAAAAATTCTTATCATAACACTCAACACACCTGCGCTTCCAAATGGATGTGTGATAATGAGCCTGCTTTTAATTCTGAGTCAAGCTTTAAAAACCAGATTAATATTGCAATGTAGGTTTAGGCTAATGGCAGGTCTGACCATAATTGAAATTTTTCCAGGCTACACCGCTTAAGTGTGATGTAACTTCGTTTTTCATTTTCCTTTGTCATTTGCCTTACCGTTCGTACTACAATCATTCCCAAAAGTATTTGGAACATTCAGCAATATGCGTTGTGTTTTTATATTTTTCAATTCATTTCCCAAATAAGCCAACTCTCGCACCACTTCCTCAAGAAACAATGTTGATAATTCAAAAATAAATCGTACAAGTAAATGGACAAAAGTATCTCCTAGTTCCCTACGTCGTTTTGTAGTAAACAAACATTTTTCAAGGAGGAGGGAGGGAATGGCTGAATTTGTCCTTGAAAACTAATGTTAGTGTACCAAAACTTTTGGTATGAATTGTAGTTCACACTGCTTATCAACTATTCAACAAGTTTTTTAAAATCATTCAGTAACAAGCTTTCACTTGACTTAGACTGTATTGTCAAAGATTTCAACTTTGGGACTTAATTTCTAGAAACAACAATCATGGTTCACTTGGGCTATAGAAAGGTTACTAGATCGTCCATACATTGGCAAGTTGAAACTGAAGCATCAAGCATTATATGAAGAAATTTTGGCATTGGAAACTGAAGAACATGAATTGAGAATCAAGTTAGGACTTGTAGAACGTGAAGAAAATGACTTCGATTCTTTTAAAGAAGATAACGTTGGTTGAAAATTGCATTTTCGCGCTTTTGTTTGTGGATGAATTTAAGTTTGTGTCGCTTGGAAATAAATCCAAGTTGAAAAGCCTAAATTCATTTATCAGAAATTGAATTCTTAAGGAATTTCACGCAATTCTGATGAATTAATTTTTCGATGTTAGTTTGAATATGTTATGTTTTGCAATTGTTATATATTTTATGTTCTTCATGTTGACCAACAAACAGCTTCATGATTAATTTATTATTATAGGGTTTACTGTCGCCGCAACCTTTTTTTTGAAAAATAAAGCAAAATATAAACAATTTGAATTCGCAAGTGAACAATGTACTTTTTGAGGTAACCATAACTTTTTATAATTTTCGTGTAAGATAATCGAGCTAGGTGTTGTATTGTACCTACCCTTACTCGTTCTATTGATTTTTATAAAAAGTTCCTCTTTTTAGAATCTTGTATCCAGATCACAAAAATATCGAGTAAACTACCTATTATGACGAAATAGTTTTATTTATCAGTTGAGAATGGTCTGTACTTGAATTAGCTTAGATCATTAACACGCTCTTGCTCCAGTGCGTCCACTGAATTTTTGTGGCGTGAAGTTTCTTCTTTTCTTTTTGCTTTTAGCATTTGTTCTGCAGACTTTGTTTGTATTTTTCAAAATCTCATTGTTGTTGAGTTTTCTTTTCACTTGCTTACTCTTCTCTTTCAACTGACCGAGCGGTGTTTTATCACATGGACGTAGAAGCTTTCCCATTCTACGATATTTTGTCTTTGTAACTTGTTTTCTAAATTGTTTATAATGGTTTTTTGAGCTCCCAATGTCCTCATCATGCTTGGAGTAGCCAGAGTTTATGCTAGATAATTCATTTATTGTAACGGAAAATGCTATGCCTATTAGGCTAAAAAATATGTCTTCCATAAATTTGAATCCTTCAAAAACGCACTGGGGATTGCTTTCTGTGACATTTTGTCCCGCCTGCTTTATGGAAAGAGGCTGTTTCAAGATGCCAAGTAAATACTTCAATGTTATTAATTCGTCAGGAATGGTTAGGCCAACATTCCAAATGATGATGTTTTGATTTTTGATATGATTTTTCTTTGCAGAGTTTTTCTGCAGCTTTTGCTTGCGTTCTTTGGCAGACTTAACTTCATATTCCTCTGCCAATCTGCATGCCAATTTTTCACAACTTTTCTTATTAACCTCGTTATTAATCATGCTTTGCTTAAAAGATTTTGTGAATTGTTGCTTTGGTTTGACATTGTCAACGACCGTACACAAATCCACCAACCTTGTTGATTCCAATATTGAATTTTCTCCGCGCATCCTCAGTAAGTCGATTGCGCCATTGGAGCTAACATCAACAACCAGCCTGCTTGTTTTAGGATATCTTGCAAGGTACATCTTTGCTGGATGCTTCCTTTTTCTTCCAACAATTTGCCAGCCACATCCAACAGAACCTGGCATTTTTGTCTCTACCGATGCATTCGTTGCATTTAGTATACGAGACACCTTTATTCCTAGCGTTATATCTCTAAGCGGTAAAACTTGCCTATTAAAGATATCACTTGCGATATTAAAGTTTTCCATGTTGACAATTTTCGCACTCTTAGAAAACGGACTGTACCTCCCAATGCGCTTTCTTTTTCGCTCCAACCGTATTTTGCTTTTTGTAACGTCATTTATGCAATATACTGTGTTCTGTGGGCTGATGAAGTCATTGCTCTCCTCCCTGCTCTTCCTTTTCTTGGCCACTGTTTTTTCTTGCATCTGACTTTCTTCTCTCTTGCATTTCTCAAAAGACAACTTTACAATGTCTGCATACGACTGTAGTGGTACGCTCGTCAGTTTCTTCTTTTCGAAGAACTCCAAGTCGTCCTGACTTAATTTATCTTCTTCATTATCCACCCATATCCAGCGGTCTTTATCGTTCTCTGCTTTATCGCCATCTTCTTTGTTGTCAACCTCAGATCCTTGCCACCACTCATAACCAAACCAGCCAAATACCATATTGTTCAATGCGAGCTGCGTGCTAGTGCCGCAGGTTCTTACAGACGCCCAACCCACGATACCGCATCAACAAATGAAAGCCAAATGAAACGATATCCGAAAAAAATTTGACGTCAAACTGTATGTTTCGAGCTAATCAAACGTTATATCTTTCTTTTACAGCTTCAATGACTTCTTTCATGTTTTAAAAGGGTAATCTATCTAAAAAGGCATTAAACTAATAGTTACAGTAATAAGCTAATCAGGGACTTAATCAGAAGTTGCAGCTCTTGCAGATAAATGGTTTAGTGACAGTTTCATAGTACTGAAAAAGACAAGTGCAGGCTCTCAAGCTAGACTTTGTAAATCGAAGACAGCTGAAATAAAAAAAATTAATGATGGTGCAACAAGGAAATTCTTGTGCAAGACGAACATTCAAAATACCTCTGCTAAGAAGCACTAAAAACAGTGAATGTTCCACTAAGACTTTTACAGAAAAAAAACTTGTCTTCTATCGCCAAAAAAATGATACAATGCTTTCGAAACCGTAGTGTACCTTGCATAATAAAGATACCTTACTACTGAAATTTAGAGATCATTAATTGTTCAAAATCCAGGTATGTAGAGCAAATGTTCTCACTGACGGGATGTATAAAACGGCCTAAGGAAAGCAAAATTTTAAAGCATAAGGCCAACAGTTTGTAATTATAAGCTTTTTGGGTTTGTTTCTTTGTCATATAGATGTAGAAAAGTTTGAGCAGCATCCCAAATGGGATTAAGTATCTTTAATACTAAGATGCTTATTTTAAATTTCAAATTTAAGGCTTTAAATGGCTTTGAAAAAGAGCAAATATTTTGAAGCATACTAAACACAGACAGCGCCACGAAATTTAACTTGAGGGCTAAGAATCAAGTTTAGTGGCATAGGAGGACCCATGGGTTGGGTCCGATGGGGAAGAAAAATTTTGAAAACAATCCTTCTAGAATGGCTGAAAATGCATCTCCCAGCTAAGATTTAACAAAATACTATATTGCTCATAACAGATAATTCGAAATTTTTCTCAGAAAAACATCAATTATTATTTTTCAGAAAAATTTTAGAGGGGAGGAGTCACCCTAAAGCTCTAGTGACAGACATTAGGGGAAGAAAGAAAGGGTGAACTTTGGCTCAGGGTGTACATCGATGTGATCAAAACAGAAAGTTGTATTGATTGAGAGAATTTTACTTCTTGAACAGAATTGTGCATCTTCTTTGTCTGGAGTATTTTCAGTAAGCCATGTTTACACATCCAAAATGCAGACATTGCAATGATATAGAAAATTATCTACTGAATCGATGCAAGTGATCTAAGTTCGTAAATAGATAAAATAAAATCAAGCAGTAAATAAACTGTTTGTTCTCTTTTTATTTTGTATTCTGTTCTTAAAGTTAATAAAAAGACGATCAAAAATTTTCATCTCTGAAAAAGTGGGAAAACCCTAGCCCCACACCCAAAGCCCCCCCCCAGTGGTGCAGTGCCCGAACAAAAGCACTTCCAGGAGAGTTCTTCGGTAAACTTTTGCTAACCTGGAGATCTTTGAGAAGGCAATTCTATCATATGCAAGCAGCTCTTCGATTTTTAAAGCTTCGAGGCTCAAATGCAGCTAGATCTCGCTATATCTCTTTGCTTCTCATATAAGGGCCTTCTTATACAGGCGTATGAGTACGGGGCCCTGTATGTTTGAGTTCATCTCCAAAGCTCTAGTTCATCACTACGACCTTGAGTGTTTATTTAGATGAAATATTATTTCACCAAAGAATTTATTCCCTTAAAACATTTTCCTGGGTTTTACAAGGCCACTTGTAAGGGGCCCGTCGGGAAATCTCCTGGTGTCCCGACTAGCTACAACGCCACTACGTCACTCTTTTCAAGCTAATATCAAGGCAAATAAAGGTTTCGTAGAGAAAAAAAGTTGTTGTGTTTGCCATAGGGACGCAAATGGAAAGGAGGTTCCATAATTCTATTCATCTCGGCAGGCGTTCTTAGAAACATGTTGTTGTCGAGGCAATTTTCACACTACATTACAGAAGACGATAAATAAATCTTTCTGGACGTTTAGAGCATTTAAACGCCAGTTCAAAAGTTTGAATCCTGGTAGGTTTAAAGTGTTAGGCAAATGAAAATTCGAGAAAAAGATTGATACAGTTTTGAAAACGCGAGAATGGCGGACGAAAATATCAAAGTTGCTGTGAGAGTTCGGCCTTTTATATCCTTTCGTAAAAACCAGAATAATAAATTATCAAGTTGTTGGCATGTAGGTGAATAATTTAGTTTGTCATTTGTTCAACATTGACTGGAAACCTGATCACTTATCCGTCATCATGATATTATCGATGTTCTTTATTCCAATGATATTGGACGCCTCTGAACAAATTCGAGCATAGAAGCCTTTTCAGCAAGAAATTAATTCATTGCAATCACTGGATGATTCACTTAATGACTTGTTTGAATTTTTGATTGAAAATTAAGCCCATTTCTCCCACTATGTTGCCCATTCATCAGCTTGTTTGCCAA
The DNA here is from genome assembly GCF_013076305.1 of Rhopilema esculentum. The sequence goes on from NW_027019306.1 coordinate 12,659,363, forward strand.
CTCTGTATTGCTAACGTCAACATTAGTGGTTTTTAAAGTCAATATCCCATTGTGAAGTGAATCGCTGCGTGAGCTTCTTTGATCAACAAGGTAGTAAACATGAAGTACAAGCACTGATTCACGAATTTGACCAGAAATGTTTTATTTCTCATTCAGTACACTCTTATAAAGGAAACATACTACAGTTTGACAATTATTGGGGGGCTCCAGCCGACAGATCTGTATTATTATGGAGGGGGGGGTTTTCTTGGTTGTTATTTGCTGCAGTTGTGCTCTTCAAAAGAAGCAATGTTCCTTCTCAGAAACATTTCTCTGCAGATTATAAAACACAATAACCAACAAAATAGTCAGAAAATGTCTTTAAATACCAGATATTCAACTTATTAAAGACCCAAGAAACCCCTAAATGATAGCACAAATCAATTACCCAGAATAGTAATTTTGTATCTTTTCTTTTTACATGGATTGCATGGATTTGTAGTAGAAAAATCACAAAGTTCAGCAAGATAAGCCAGCTATTTCTTTTAACATTTTATGACTTACGGATGTTAAAGAACTTTATTCTGTAAGTTTCTGAAGCCAGCAGAAGATGAATGCTACCTGAACCCAACAAGATTCCTATTTCTGAGGGTAAAAAGAACTTGGATACTTGAATAAATAATTCTACGTTATGTTCAGATGTTTCTTGAAGAAAGGCGCAAAACAAAAACTTCAAAATTAGATTTAAAAGAGACTTCAGCAAGAACTGCTTAAATGATACTGCATTGATTTTTATTATCTGGGTCATTAGAAGTATAGACATTATATTTGTTCTTGATATAGCACCCTTAAACACAACTTACCTGCAAAAGTAGAAATGGTGGATAATGTATTTACATTCCCAAGGGGGTGTTAACTTGAACAGTATTTCTAGACCTCTTTAGGGAGCAAACAAAAGTAAATCTAAGAAGCTACAAAGTTATTTCAGAAAATTTTTATTTGAAAAATGTTTGTATGGGAGCAAACAAAAGTAAATCTAAGAAGCTACAAAGTTATTTCAGAAAATTTTTATTTGAAAAAATTTTGTATGCTTCTGGTCAACTAGAATGTTTTTGCAATTGAAATCTTATCCATTCAAACTAGCTCTTTTTGTGAAACAATCACTAACCCTGCAACCTGAACCCAAAGTTGAAGTTTATAGCCAAAATAATGTGACATCCCCCTTGACTTAAATTCTCTGTTTATAGTGCAAGAAGAATTTTCAAAGCAGAACTGCCAGGCTTCTGTTCCCCTCTCCTCTGTAAATTTAAACCCAGTGAAGCTATGTTTGTATTTATGGTGTTATGATCGCAGCTTTTAGTCCTCCTATTTCCTTGACTTTTTCTTACAATGGCCGTGAGAAAGGTCGCAATGCTTTCAACATTATAGAGATGCAAGGGCAAAACACACTCATCAAGGACCCAGAAAATCTTAGTGCTGAGCCAAGAAAGTTTACATTTGATTACAGTTATTGGTCCCATGATGGCTTCAAAGAGCTGGAAGATGGGTATTTAGAGCCTGATGACCCCAAGTACAGTGATCAGGTATAACATCAAACAATTTTTCTGTGTTTGCATTGCTTTGCAAAGCTAGAGTCCTAAAAGGTTGTTTTAGATAAGAATTCAATATTTTGCATGTAGCACAGTAAATAAATACATATATATTGGAACATTGGACTTGTGCTGCTATTTTTAATTCTTTTAAGCATGATGTTTTTATCCCTTAGTTAGATTCAGAGAACATGACAGTGTTGCTGTAAGTGTTTGAGTTTTCCTTATCTTAGCATGCTGGTAATATCTCTTATTGTTAATTTTCACTTTATGCATTCTAGAAAAAGGTGTTTAATGATCTTGGAGAGGGAGTTCTAAAGAATGCCTGGAATGGGTATAACTGCTCTCTGTTTGCCTACGGACAAACAGGATCTGGTAAATCATATTCAATGGTTGGATATGGAGCTAATAAAGGTAAATTTTTGATCTTATAACCTGATGGCAAATGTTTTTCTTTACTTAAAAGTATAAAAAGACTATAGATTTTATTGAAATTTGTTTAATGCTCTGCAAGTTTTTTGTAATAACCAGTAACACTCTTTGCCCTTTCTTTAGGATGGAGCCATATTGAATATGTAGAATTATTTTACATATTTAGAAAATATTGAGTGCTCTTGCCTTTTTTCAGGTATAGTACCCATCACTTGTGAGAGACTGTTCCAAGGTATTGATGCTAAAAAGGAAGAAAAATCAGATAAAGAATATCAGGTTTGTCAACTGTTTCTTTGTAGGCACATTGTGCAAGATTGTTAGGGGGTTTGCAGGGGGAAAAGAGGAGGTCTTGGCCCCCACAATATTTTAGAAGGTCCCAAAAAACTTTTGCAGATTGCACTGAAATTGAAAACATGCCCATGTTGCCTCTTAACCCTCTCTCCCATGACTGTGCTGGTTTGTACATATATTATATTTGTATGTTATTTTGAATAAAGCCATTCTATATGTTGGTTAAAATGTGTTGGGCCCCTGACGTCCAAACTACCCCATCTGCAAGATTGTATATGGATTATTGGATGATTATGATTATAGCATATTGTTGGGATTAAAATTTTCTTGTCTTTCCAAGCAATCATGACATTTTACAATGTATCATCATCAACATCATCATTCTCATACTTCCTTTTTCTTTTTTATAGCAATGGGTCTGGTAGATTAGGGTTTTCTAGCTTAGGGAGTTTGAAATAATTGAAATAAGCCTAGATACAAAGTAGTAATTCCGTCCAAATTCTTGTACAAATATTACTGCTTTACTACTTAAGGTTTCAGGCTGGAGGCTTAATTAATTGGTGAGAATAATTTAATTAATTGGTGAGAATAGTTTAATTAGTGTTCTCACTTTTTTAATTTCTATATTTGGATTTTAGGTTACTGTTAGTATGCTTGAGATTTACAATGAGCAAGTGAGTAATTTAACCATATAATTTTTTGTAATTTTCTATGAGTTAATGGCATCACTTATTTTCTAGCTTACTTTAGAAATCAGTCATTATGATTATGTCTTGGAGAATATTTAATTTTTTGCTAGTTGGTTTTTTTGTCACATTTAGAGATTTTTCCTTTGAAATGAAAACATTTTTTCTTTGTATAGGTCAGGGATTTGTTGAATCCTGCAACCCTGAAGCTTAAAGGAGGCCTCAAAGTGAGACAACATCCCAAGCTCGGTTTTTATGGTAATTATAATTTTCTGCTAATTCGTGCAATTATTTTTAATTCGCTTTCTTATGATAAACAATTTAAAGATTCTAAAGGCTTAGAGATGAATTTCATGTTTTAAACCATAAAATGCAGATAGGAGCCGTAGAGTTTTTTAATTTAACTCAATATTGAATTTTTGAAGCAAGTTTCGGAAAGACGCTATAGTAAGCATGAATACGAGTAAAGAAAAAAGGAAAGGAGCACAGCATATTTAATTGTCTAACTATGGAAATATAATACAATAAAATTTGCAGAGTAAATATTGCTTCCTCAGAGTCACTGACAGCCAGAAGCGGACTGGCCCACCGGAACACCGGGAAATTACCGGGTGCGGCCTTTGCCCCAGGGTTTTTTTCAAAAACTTGAAAACCTTCGAAAGGCAACTAATCTTTGAATAAAACTAAAATTGATTACAATCATCAATTGACCTCCTGTCTAAAGTACGTTTCCATAAAAATTTTAGCTTTGCTTTTAAGTTGAGCAAAATTAAGATTAATTGTTAAGTTCCCCGATCTTTGTTATTGTAAAATTCATTGAAGACGAAATTTTGATCAGTAAATTCTGTAAGATTTTTTGAAAACCTTCAAAAGAACATACTTTATTTTGAAAATGGCTTTGAAGAAAGCAAAAATTTTGACCATACTCAAATCTTTTTCATATGAAACTTCTGAGAGCATATAACGTCAGAATAAGGGTCCAAAAGAACATGATGGAAAATTCGATCCAGAAATTGGTATTTACTCTCCATCTTGTTCTTTATGACCCTTATTCTGACGTTTTATACCCTGAAGAGGTTCAGACGAAAAGGCTTTTCGTATGTTAAAAATGTTTGCTCTTTTCAAAGCCATTTTCAAATTTAGTAGCGCCAAAAAATTGTTCAAATGTAGCAGCCAGAAACCCTTCTCTCACTTCCAACCCTCGTTAGTTTTTAATTTTTCAAGCAAGTGCGCCACACCTGAATTAATTTGACATCTATTGAGGTGGCTAATAATTTTGTGAAACCCATGACAATGACTAACCATATTAGTTGTTTGACTTATGGCTAAAGCAAACTATTCCTAGTGCCTAATATCCAATAACTGAGAGCTCGCACTTTAGAAAGATAAATTTAGCACTACCCTGTTCTCTTTCCACTCAAAATGGTTATAACTGGATAAAATTATTGATCTGTTGGCTATTGGGTATGGGAACGTTCATATATTACGTAATCAAAGATGGGTTGAGCTATAAACTATCCCCTAATAGTGAAAACTGTTAAAGGTACGATAGAGGACAATACTTTCTAAACGTCCTGTCCTAATGGTGGCGAGCTATTTTATTTTGCAATTCAACTAAAAACTCAAAGGCAACTAAAAACTCTTTGTATGTTACAATCAGAAATTTTGTGCCCAAAAGAAATTATGACTTATTGGAGCCAAAAATCTTGACAACTTTTTAAAAACCTTTATACGGAATTTGTTGAGAATTCATGCCCTCATGTACGAACCTTCTTTAAAACTTAATGGAAAGTTAAACCGGCTGTTTTGAAAAAAAACTGGTTTCAAATTAACAACTATCTATCAAAGTATTCCAATCTTCCTTCAAACTTTTGTTCCGGAATAGAGACTGTGCCTTTTCTTGAGAAATTCTTTATCCTTTTTACCATGTCTACGCACAGTTTCTCATACAGAAGGAGGCTTCAGTCTGCAAAATCATAAATTTGCGCAAAAGGGACGGCAGCAGGGTTCTTTTAAAATCCATTTGCCCAAGATATGTTATTAGATACTTTTCGGACAAGTCTACAGTTTTAAGCATATGTTCAATACCTGATCATAATTCCGCACGCTGAAGCACTGGCAACATATCTTTTGTAAATGATTTGTAACTCTAGCGTAGAGGCAGGAGCAACACAGTCATTAGGCTAGCAGGTGCCGAGGCACCCCTTTACTTTTTTCAAAGATATGCTACAAAACTTTCGAAAATTTATGATAATGAAGTCATGTGTTTCGTCAAATTTCTAAAGATTTCGAGATCGATTTTAATCGAAAAGAATCTCGTCTCCTAGGCCAGAGAAATTGCTTTCTTTGTAAAATCTTGGAAGATAGTGTCTCGCTAGCTGAAAATCATCATTTGATACCTAAAATTGAGGGCAATACATCATTTGGTACCTACAAATTTTGTCAGCCGTGTAGACGTTTCAAATAGAGTCAATTTGACTGAGAATCTTCTTCATGCCAATGCCAATTGTAAATAAAAAACTTTGATTTTCAACATGGGGCATGTTCCGACATTCTGAATAGGGTGATTTCAAAAATTTTTCCGGGGGCCCTCCCTCGATCCCCTGTTTCCTTTTCTGTGACAATGCTTGCAACAAGCTAAAGCAAAGTTTTTCCGAGCCCATTTTTCAAGCCCTAAAGTTTTGTGACTTTAGCACCTATTGGCGCCCTTTTGGCTGCTTTTCCCGGTGGGTCAAATGGTTGCCAGTCCGCCACTGCTGACAGCTATCTCTGACAGTCAGAGTCAGAGATGGCTGTCAGTGGATCAGTTGTGAGGCTACATTCAGATCTCATCGAGAGCGATTTGGGCAGTTGATTCATCGGCGCAAATTGCTCAACCTACCTCTTAGACTTTAATTGTAGTTTTGAGCAGGGAACAGAGAGGATCTCCACTGTGAGCTGATTCTAGCCATCAGGTCTATCTTAAAGCATTAAGCTTTTCAAAAGATTAAAAGATGCTCAAAAACTGTGAATATTCTTAAAAAGGAACAGGATTACTGTGTGAGGATTAGGGAAGAACGTACAATGCACATGTAATTAAGCCTCACAAGAAAAAGTAAACTCACGCTTGTCAAGATATCTGAACCCCTGTGAGACCAAAAGACTCCTCAGCATTCGCATAAAAAAGGACATTAGGACTATTTCTAAGCATACTGCAAAAGACCATTGCGTTAACAATAACATATCGAGAAAATTAACTAAAGGACAAAAATGCTCTCCATTTGCAGTTCATTTAATCACCATTTTGATCGCATTTTGCTACCTTCCTGACTTAAGCCTATTATTCTTATAACGTTGCAGAACAGCAAAAAAACATAAAACAATAAAAGCTTTTGCACCATCTTTGGTACCAACCAACAATCGTGACCTAACTTATTGGACTGACTGGCAAAAAAGCCTTCCAACCCTACAGGCAATGTTGATATTCTAATTTCTAATTATTTTGATTGCTAGAATAAATGCATTTACCAAATTACCAACATTGCTGCAAGGGAGAGGGGTTTGGTATCGTTGGGGAAAACAACACCCTGTTGCAATTTAAATGGTTTCATTGTCTAGTCTACCTTGTCAATCTTTTGGCCTCGAAAGAAGACTTGCTTTGTTTAAAAGTGTTTTACTAACAGCTGGTACCTTATAAATTTTCAAATTTGTTGAAAACGTGCAATTCCTTCATTTCTTTGCTAGTTGAACAATTAACATCTCGACCAGTTGGAAGCTATAAGGATATCGATGCACAAATTGAATCTGGTACAAAAAGCAGAACAGTTGCCTCAACCAATATGAACGCAACTAGCAGGTAAGGTAGCAGTTTCATTTTTCTTAATGTTGTTTATTGTTTTAGAGACAACCACAAGAGATAGAAAGAGGGAGCTATTTCTAAAGTGGTTGTAATCTCTGAAAGATATTAATTTTTCTCGGCAAAACATTGAAGTTAAAATATTGCAGAATTTTTTACTTCACACTCGATTTAAAGATCTTCACCTAAATACATATAAAAGCAAGTTTTTTTGTCATTGTGGATGTTTTTCTGTACTTTCGAAAAACTCACTTGTGATTTGAGGCAACATTTTCTAATATAGTTTTTGGATACAAATGGATGATATTTGATAATGTCCTATAATTTGTTGATAACACTGTAAATTTGTAGAAATATAAAAATTGTAGAATTATAAGATTCTGGAATATATGATGACACTCAAAATATAAATATTTTTCTGTTTTGATGGTAAATTGATCTTTGCCAGACACTTCAGCTACAAATCAGAATGTAAAATTAAGACTAGTGGTCTTGTCTTATAATCCTTCTGTCAAAAGTTTTAGAAACTATTTCATGGCAAGTATTGTATTAAATGGCCTAGCAAAGATATTTATCATTAATGATCAATATGACAAAATAATTTGTATGGTAATGCTGGGCTAGCAATTCTTAATTCTTATCTTCCTGTATTTCAATAGCCGTGCTCATACAATTGTGGCGATCAGCTTCAGTCAAAAAGGAGCCAATGCTGCCGGCCAAAACACAACCATGACGTCAATCATCAACCTGGTCGATCTTGCAGGAAGGTATAGGAACATTCTTCTTTGCTCCCAGCTGCATAACGCTTTGCAGCTGCCTAGCATCTCTCAGTACTGTTAACAATTTTTGCTTTAAGTGTGTACTCGTATTCCTAATGCATTAGTTAAAACTCGCCTGGTTTTGCTCCACAAGGGATGTCAATGAGGCTATAGCATGTTGAATTCACATTTTGGAAAAATCAAATTTTTCTGAGCATTGGATAGTTTGTAATATCAGGATTCATCTGAGTTGCAATATTTTTATCTTTCTTGTCCGAGTTGACAGCCTCCTTTTAGATACGACATCTGAAGCTAATTCCCATTATGTAGGATAGATGTGCTCCGGCCTAACTGATATTTGCAATAAAATAGGTGCAGTTGGGATGCATACTTCTTTATACTTAGATATGCATCACAAGATACTGTAAAATTTCCAGCTCATAACTTATAAAGTAACTTATAAAATGGGATAATATTCAACAAAAATTGCTATTTGCCATCTATTGTCCGTACGTTTGCTGGATAAAGCCGTTCAAAAACTTTGGTAATCATAATTTATAGATCATTATTCGTCATTCTCTTTGAAGTGGATCCCCAACCTTCAGATTAAATTTCTTTCCAAAAGTTTTAAGTAAAGTCCACGCAATTCGAATTTAGGGATTTGATGTTTTGAGTGCTTTAGCGCTCTATATGACTACATGGCTTCAAACGTGAGCTTTCCGTTCTGACATCGCATTGTCTTTTTTGTAACAGTGAAAGAGCGGATTCGACAGGTGCTACAGGGGACCGACTTAAGGAAGGATCTGCGATTAATCAGTCGCTCTCTTCTTTGGGGAATGTTATTAAAGGTAAAACTTTTAGTGATGAATATTCTTTGTCGGATTAAGTTTTTATGATAATAATATTTGAATCAGCGAGTGAAGTGTTCTGCGGAACCTCTAAAATATCGTAACTATGAGTATTTTATGTTATATATGAAATTAATTTTATAGTGTGTTGTTCTCTGGCTAAAAGCTAGTTAAAATGAGGGTAGGGTGAAAAGTTAAAGGGTTTCTGGTTTTAGAAAAGTTTATCTGTCAAATATTTGAAATAAGCTTTAAATGACAAAATTTATTTTTTACCAATATAATTGGGAGCATGAGTAAATGTACATTTACGAAAAATAAGGTACTGCAAGTTTAAAATTTGTTTAAAATTTAAAAAAAGTTTAAAATAAAAATATTCTACTATTTGCTTAAAGCATTCGTCTCCCCGAGATTCTGATGATTCGGAGATATAGAATATCCAGTTAAATGAATAAACTTTACAAATCAATTGCCTCATCTTGAAAATAGCACAGTTTAGGAACTGGAGTTGAATTACTTCATTAGAAAACTGTTTAGCGTTTGACTCGCAAGTATAACAAAAACATTTTTTTCTATAGTATAACTGTTAGAAAGAGACTTTTTGAAAATTTTACGCATATCCTGTCGGAAAGGGTGCCCTGTCACCATGTCAAACCGCTGGAATATAATGAGAGCCCTTGAAAATGATCAGAAAGAGAGAAACTTCAAGATTTCACTGGTAATAGAGAACCTTCGCTGTTCCAAATGTCAGAAAGGTTTGACTGACTTATTTCCACCCCTTTTGCAGCACTGGCTGACCAAAGCACAGGGAAAAAGAATGTGATAGGTGATAGTGATAATATTTTTGCTTCCTAGTATTGTCTTGACACACATTTAGTGGTAGTTGGATGTTGATGAATTTACCTTCAGAATCACTGATATTTTTCGTATTTGCTTGATTCATACTTTTAAAAAATATATTTATTTGTTCAGCTTCACTGAGAGTATTTAATGTATGATTTTGAAAGTACTAGAAAGACGTTCGGAGAGATCTTCTTAGGAAGACAGCCGAAGACTTTCGGTTAATTTTACATCTGCTACATAGAATCCGTTTTGCGTTTTAGCCGTTTCATATCAAGTATTATGAATATTATATTCACCTGTAACTTATATCAGCAAGGATTTTTCTATACAACCATACGCATTTGCTTAACATTTTATAATCATTACCAGTATTAATCTTATGCTGTTTTATTATTTCAGTTCCATTTCGAGACTCCGTGTTAACGAGACTGTTAAAAAATGCACTCGGAGGGAACAGTAAGACAGTCATGGTATGATGAATGTTTGCCAATGTTTTGAAAGGCCCTATGTCACGACATATTTTGATGGTCGTTTAAATTCCCATCCGAGGCTGGATTTTACAATAGACCTTTTGTTACGTATCCAATCAGCCACGTTAGACGTTCTGTCAATCATAAACGAGACTATTATTTGTTCTGAACGGTTGGTCAACGGGACAAAATGCTGTTAACATGGCCACATAGAGAGAAAGAGGAAGAAGCAACTGCTTCTGGACCCTTAGCAATATAATGAATGTTTTAGGGTCCTTCAAAATATTTTGCTTTCTAAACTTTGTGAATCACAACATTTTCGGTTAAAGAGACCTCTGATATCTGTTTCATTTGGGCCTTTTTTCTTCAGGGAACGCAGAATTCTATGATACCAACACAGTGTGTCATAGATACTAGCAAAGTTTTCCTGATTTTTATGTAAGATTTCTTCTGCTGGGTGTCTTGTTTGAAGTATTCCCAGTTTGAATGGTTCCTCTTTCTGAAACGCCCGGTGTTAATGCTGTTGTTAATTACGAAATTAAATATCTTTTAGTTTAGAATTATATTTTCACATTCTTGTTACTGGCTGTCGTAGTTGAAACCTGATTTTATTATTTCCTTTTCAACTACGGCAGCCATAGAATATCTAAATGTAGATAAAGTGTGAAAACGAATCATTCGACGATCATCTCCTCTCCAGATTTTTGTAATACATGTGTTTTAGAACACTTTATCACAAGCTAAAAGACTGTCAAAATCAAAACAAATTATTGAGCGATCTAAAGTAAAATACATATGGTCGAACACTTCTTTTTTTCATGAAATTGTAAATTCTCATGATCACGAATATGACTGCAAGTTGGTTTCTCCTTTTTTCATTAAAATGCTGTCTGGATGAGAATCTTACGCTGAAGAGAATTTTTTTTAGATTGCAGCACTCAGTCCAGCGGATATCAACCATGACGAAACATTGTCAACGCTTAGATTTGGTAAGGGAACTTGAAATTGTGTCGGTTAAGATTCGAAAGCTGTGGGGCGGATTCTTTCCAAAGAATAGCCATAGTGTTATTCGTAAGTCTGATTGATGTACTGTTCAGATTATTAACAGTGAAATAGCGCATAATGTTTTAAGAAATTGTGATTTTCGCAATGTTGTCTTTTGAATCGTTTCGTCCTCTTTAATTAATATAATGAAATATTGATAAAATAAAGTGAGTTTGTTCAGAGTTATAGAGGATCATAGAGTGTAAGGGCTAACTAGCTACAAATACTTATGAAATGTTTACCATGCGAGTTTTGCAATTATCATCTAAAAGAATGAATGAAAAGAGAATAAGTTAAATGGCTTTTTATAGACATACTGTGTGACAGGTCACTCCTATGAAAGTATTATCTAAGCCTCCCTCTTAAGAGTCGCTGCTAGCGCTGTGGAAATGTGAATAAAAAGCAAATACTTTTATTGAAACGATATGGTGTGAACAACGTATTTTTTATCAAAAATCGCTAAATGAGATTACTTTTGAAGGATATTATATTTTAAATCCTCGGTTGATACTAGACAACTGTGGCATGATCAAGATTATGTAGCAAAAGTATATGCAAATGCCCAGTAGCAACGCGAAAGATTTCCCTATTCTGCCAAAAAAAATGATGAAATTTTGACGTTGTCTTCATAGGAATCATGAAGATCGCTGTTTTTTTAGTAAATCATGTCTTCAAGTCCTCTTCTGTATTTCATTGAGCTCTCTACTATTCATGCAAAACTATATCAGGTACCACAGAAAGAACATAAATTGAAGGTTTGAATCCTGTCACTAGCAGCATGCTTCCTGTTCCAGCAATTTATCATGTGTAAAAGTGCACCGCCGCTTCAATCGTTCATTCGCTCGCTCGCGTGCTGTGAAATCTACTGACCAGATTGGCTCATTGCAGCTTGATCTCACAAAGTTTCTTTGGGAGTAGAATCACAGCGAGCGCTGTTGGTTCTATTACCCAGGCGAGCACTGTTGGTTCTCTGTGACCGAAGCGAGGTCTCTGTCCAATTGCATACCCGCTATTTGTAAGTTTGCACGCAGGCTAACGCGAGGTGGGCCTTAAGCCATCTTAGACCCCGTTTACAAGAAACCGGTTGCAAAAAGATCCGCATCTATTTGAGTTTACTTACTCCTGTTCACACGAGACTGCTTTCAAATACTTCACTTTAATGAACTGAAATGGATGCAGATCTTTTTGGAACCGGTTTCATGTAAAAAGGGTTTTACTGTTTATCTGTGTATTACTCTACTGTTTTTCACTAATACATTTTCGTTCAATTTGTGCTTCAATTTAAAGCTGACAGGGCCAAAGCCATCAAGACGAAAGCTATTGTTAACGAAAGCCCCACCGAAAAATTGATCAGAGAACTACGTGAAGAAAATGAGCGACTGCTGAATGCGCTCAAAGCTGGTGGAATCCCCCTTGAACAGCAACCACAGCAACAACAACAGCAACAGCAGCAACAGGGGGGAGTTTCAGAGGAAGGTCTGTAATCAATATTTTGGTTACAACTAGATTGCATTTTACATTGTTGTTGCTTATGCCAGAAAAAAGACGCTGGATTAGGCCGTCCTCTATATGTAATAATAATCAATAGACAGAAACAACACAAAATGACGGAAAGCAATCCAGAGTAATTAAATCGAATTTGAAATGCGGAAAATTGAAATTACAGTAAAAGTTAGCCAATATTTCCCACCGGCATACTGAACTTCATCAAAGTAAACGCTAAATGTTCTTATTTTTTGGAGTATAAATTTAAAAGATACAGATATAGATAAAGATATAGAGTATCATAGTTTTTCTTTCCTATCCTAATTTATCTTCTCTTTTAGAACTATTACTAGTACTTTTCATCATACTCCAGAGCTCTAAATTATTGTTAAACCAAGATTGCATCTTTTTAGTAGAAGCAATAGTTTTAATTTAAAAAATTATTGTTAAAAATTGCCTTAAAATGTGTCAATCTTAATCTTCCGTACATTTGCAGAGGTAGAGGAAATAAAAAAGGAAATGGAAGACAGAGTGAGTAAATTTTTACGTTTTGACGTTGAATGAATTTTATTTTTCATATCAGAACCAAGGGCCTCCTTAATTTCCATAGCTCCTCCTCAGTGGTGGCGCCAGAGGAGGGCTAGGGGGGGGGGGGCTACAGCCCCTCCGTCGGAAGCATCTAGCCCTCCCCATCGGAGGAAATTTTAGGTTATTGTCGAAGCAAATTTGACAAAATAACGTACGAAAACTGCTTATTTTAGTCATTTAAGCCTCCCTGTCGGAAGCTCCAGCCCCTCTGTCGGAAGATTTCTGGCGCCACCTCTGCTCCTCCTGACTGCAGCATACAGCTTTATGCTCGTTGAATGACCTTTCTTACGCATTGCTACACTAAACTTTATTTTCTGAAAAATTGAAATTGTTTTTGACGTTTCTAATTTGCATTCGATTCAGTCTCTTTCCAATCCGGCCAACTGTAGCATTATTTGATAGCATGAAACCATCAGGTTTGCTTAATTATTTAACATAGAGAAGGTCTTTAGATAATGTCAGAAAAGAGTTTTCAGCAATGATGGGAGTGGTTTCTATTCTGATTTTTCTGTCTCGTCTTTGACAGCTGCGGCAAAATCAACTTGAGATGGAAGAAATGAAGAAAAGCTGGCAGCAACGACTCATGGAACAGGAAGAGTCCTCAAAAGTAAGGGAGATTTGATTGATTGATTATTGAATATCAGTCAGTAAACAAGCACGAGATAAGCAAAAGAAGCTGTTATAGCATTAAGCCGTGTGGTAAGGAAGGCTACAGTGGTCTCATCTGATTGTCGATTTGGTTGTTCTAGGCTCAGGTGGCTGCCGTCATGTCAGAGCAAGAGAAGCGAAAGACCACGGCGCATTTTTGGAATCTAAACGAGGACCCTCAGCTTACCAATATGGTCGTTCATTTCGTTTCTCCAGGTAAGTCGGTTCTGTTTTGAAAGAATAGCCAGTTAAGCCTGTTTTTTGTCGTATGCTTTTTATTAGTCGTATTCATGCAGGTCGTGCACCTATATGGAAATATTCGTGTACGTACACCTGAGTAAGTATACGACCTTGACGGCCGGTCATACCGTTGTCGGATAAGACATGATTGATTCTGTCTAATGTGACTGATACGACTTAAATTCACATCGATCAGATGCGACCTGTAGGACTAATACGAATATATGGAAACATTGATGCAACAGCCGAGTACAGCAAATACGGCCTTACAGCCGAACGTATGATATAGAGTTAATTCTGTCTCATATGACAGATACGACTAGAAATTACATTCACCAATATGCTAGGACTATACGGCTACATGGAAAAATTGCAATTTCATTAAGATACCATAGAAGCATCTGCTTCTTTAATTTTCAGCTTTTCTCTGCATCCTAAATAACCCCAAAACTTTTGTAGGGCAACTTCAGTTTTATCTAACCTTTTTTCTATTCATAATTGTTTCTTTTTAGATTCTTATCCGCAAAAAACTGATTAAGAAAATGAATGATATAATGATATGAATACACAAGATACAATTGAAGCTAATTTTGATGTAAAATAACGTGGCTATGTATCAGCTTTTCTTGAAATGGGTGGTGTTGAAAACAGGATGATCTTTTGATAAATTTTCCAGTCCATTAAGCATAGGCAGCAATTAATGGAAATATTGTTCCAAACCTGAGAGCCTAGGGATCAAACCTTTTTTAATGCATTCAAGAATATATCAAGATTGATAGGCGTCTTCTGTTTTGAAGCTAGACTTCTTGGCTATGTGATGATATTTTTCATAAAGGCTTTGTGGACATTGTTTTTTGCTGTAAAACATAACATTTCATGTAGTAAAACCAAGGTGACTAAAGTGCAAAGATCTAAGTATGCTTTTCACGTGATCTGCATTTATACGCAGCTTTTCTTGTGTCTTTTTTAAATTGATTTAACATCTACTATAAAAGCATCTTGGTTCGCCGATATCTTCTGTTTGCTAATTGATTTTTAACTGTACGTGAATGAAAACCCCAGTTTCTCTTGCCTTATCGTTTTGAATTTCTGACGCACGACACTACTGCTCTGTTTATAATATCTGAGAGTTATCAGTCTTGCAATTAATCCAGCATTTATGACTTCAAATGTGATGTCATTTCAGGCTCTTCCCAAATTGGCAACCAGAAAGCTGATCCACCTCCTGATATTGTCTTGACCGGTTTAAGGTTTGAAATTTTAATAGCAAATCATAATTTATATCAATCAAGTATGAAGTTTTCATTCTTTAATTTTGAATCTATATATCGTAGATTTACAAATTTGAACTATAAGTTAGCTGGAAATTTGATGAAAATTTCTATTTTTTCCTTATGTCATAAAGTGCTTGATGCCACGTAGACAGAGCTGTATATGACACAACCACCAAATATAATTTTTAGTTGTTTGACAATAGCCTTATGATCACATGAAGCTCGGAACTCCTTCTTAAAATCGTCCTGTTTTATACGTCAAAGCGTAAATTGAAATTTAGGTATTATCCAGAAAAGTTCGTGTAGTTTGGCTGGAAACGTGTTTTTCATTTACCTATAATTCAAATTTCGTTTTCTCATTTGAAGGAAGAAGTTGATTTTTATACATCATGTGAAAGGAAACTTCATCCGAAAGGAAAAATATCTTTTTTCCATAAACCGTTGTTTTGTAATTGCCCGTCAAGTCTTGGCTTGGCTTTAGTCTTTTTAGTTTGATCCAAAAACACCTGTTACCACAAACCATTTTTCTGTCACGACTCTAGTAGAGTAGAAGGATGAGCCTTTTGTTTGCTAACAGATTGATGGTTATTTGTTTGTCCTTTTTTTTGATAAAATTATCCAGTATTCAGCAAAATCTTGAAATAGTTTTGGCTTTACAAACTTTTACAAACAAGGCTAGATATCTTTATTTTTACTTTGGAATAGGAAGACTGATTCTCTTCTTTGTTTCACGGGCAAAGGTTTTCTTCTTTAGCATACAAAAATCTCACGCATCGATCACCCATGATGACAACACAATCAAGATTTCAGCTGGACCAAATGCTAAGGTCGTCGTCAATGGGGTCCAAATTGTAGATCCAACCATTTTACACCACAATGATAGGTGAATATTTTGACGCCTTATATATTTTATAATCTAGCCCAAAATGACCCTTCTAGTCAGATTATAGTCAGTATTATAGTCAGATTAAGAAAATAGATACTTAAGATTTTTTTGCCTAGTTTGAAATTATTGAGTTGGGCTAAAATGCTTTTCTTTTAGAGAAGCAAAACTATGGAATAGCCTCGACGCTAAACAAAATTGAATAAAAATTTCGAACAGTCTAAATCCTGTCTCGAAAACTTCAGAATGTAAAAGAAACCCTTTTTCTTCCTGGTGATCGTTCCAGCATTTTTAACTTCTTTTTTCTTTGTTATTCTATGCTTTTTATTCGTATTGTAAATTTTTAGGGTTTAACATTTTCGTTGTACAGGACAGTTTTAAAGCAATTCATGTATATACACAATTTTGATAACTTTAGTATGTGTAAATAATGAAGATGAAATGAAAATGAGTGCATACACTTTTCTGCTGCCTAGAATTCTTAATAGTATTAGATTTTTTAAGAAAGGTAGAATAATTTTCAGCAAGGACGTATTTGAATGTAAATTGGTTTTCATTAGCTATTTTTATTTTGTTTACTTCTTTATTATGTTTCAGTTGATATGCCAGATATGTATTTCTTCGATTGAAATATATATCCAATTTGTTTCAGCTTCTTTTATGCATAGTTAACTGTTGGTTCTTACTTTTATAGGGTAATGTTTGGATCTAATCATCTGTATGTGTTGCACCATCCACATGATCCTGAAATATTGAAAAAAAAAGAAGAAGCCAAAAAGATTGGTGAATCCGCCCCAGAAGAGCCGCCGACATATGAAAAAGCACAAGAGGAAATTGCCAAGAATTCTGGATTCTATGGTGGTCTTCAGGATAATAACAAGTCTTCTAAAGGTATGTTGGAAAGCCTTTCTTTAAATATCCTTGAGGTCTACTGATGAAACTCCTTGCTGAGGAAGCAACTTGCTCAGACCTTGCAAACATCAGCTGTTTCTGTGTTGATGTCTCTATGTTAGAAGGCACTATGCCTCGTTAATCAACCGTCCTGAGTTAACAATAGGCTTTGCAGAACGTTTTTCATCAAAAAACACGGGAAATTAAAAGACCAGCAATGCATCAGAACATAATTCCTTTAACTGCACGACAAATCTCCTCTTATCTCACTTTAACTGGGATTTTGGCTTTTTCAAAGAAATGCCGTCAAGAAAATGTTCATACCTGTGATGCAGGAGCTCAAGTTTCTTCTATTAATACTTAATTTAATATTCCTTCTCATTTCATCCATTATTCTCATATTAAAATCATGTCATTCTGCATTTAGAGCCTTAGCCTGACCATCACCATTCACATCACTTATCAATCTTTCCTTGATTTTATGTTTTTACAAAATATTTTATTTCTCCTGTTTCTTGTATTTTTCTGTCCCCGCGATTTTCCAACACTTTTTGATGCTCTGTTTTCCCCTCATCTTTTGCTCCACCACGATTTATACTTTTCTTTTACTTCCAAATTCTTTCTTTGTTTTCCAGTTTTTCATAATTTTGTGATTTTTTTTATATCCTTGATCCAGTTTTCTTTTATGGTTCTCCCACTTTTCTACCTTGATTTTTTAATTCTACTCTTGCTTATGTTCTGCTTTGATCGACTGTTCTTTCCCTATTTTCTTATTCGTTTGTTCCATTCTCTATTCAGTTTTTTCGCATCTACGTTTTCTTTCATGATTTATATTATTTGGTGTCTATGATACTCCATACTTTAATGGTTTGCTATCCTTGAATGACATTTCCTCCTGTCATGATTTTTGTGCGACAATATGAATTCAACATAAGGCTTTATAATGCAACAGTGTCATAAAAACACTTGAAGATGGTTCGAAAAAGGAGAAAAGTAGCATAGTACTTTTCATCACAGAGTAAATCGTCTGATAGTGACCGAAAGTAAGCATTATATTTCATATCCAGGTACGGATTGAATGCAACGTGAGAAAGAAATCCATGCTTGGTTTCAAATTTCTGCTTACCGTCGGTCATTCCCCGACTTTTATACTCTGAAGAGTGTCGAACAAAAAGTAGTTAAGTATGCTATGTTTCGGCTTTTTCGTCCCATCTTCAAGATATTTTAAGACATTTTAACTAAAATTAAATCCAAAACTTCCTTGCTAGGTAACATTAGACCCTTTTTTCTCCAGTAAGTTATTTATTATCAATTTCTTACAGATGGCGGGGATGTTTGGGGTGGGTCTCAGCCTCCAGTGTTTCATCAGTGAAATCGCCTGATGGCAGGTGAAATAAGAAGGAAACTGTCTCCATCCATATCTCTGCCAACAAATGTTTGACACATCTTATTAATTCTATGCTGCTTCCTGTGACTAAGATTTACTTTTTTTCTCCATCAGATGATCTGATACTCCAAGAAGATTTACTGAAAGTTCTACCGATGATAAACGAAGCAAATGCAATGAGTGAAGAATTAAACAAAAAGGTATCGATTTTGTTTGTTTGTTCATAGATACCAATTTCAGAGTATGCAAGTAATTTCTGGAAGAGCTGCATAGAATTTGCTTCAGTGCCAGGTCTGTCGCTGGCTTCTGTGCTCAAGAGGGGTGTCCTGGTCCCACTAGCCAACGAAGGGGATTGACCATTTTGTATTTGCAACAAAGTTTGAAAATTCACCGATGAAACACTCCTTAATGGCAATATTCTCGTTTTTTCAAACGGATATTTTCTTCAAAGGTGGGTGTAAATTCCTACTTGCCCCTCTCCCCTTTATTAAATGCAATCATCGATGCCTATTGAGCCTGTATATTTCTATAATCTTGTATAGAAATGTATCAAGAAGCTTAGAAATATTTTATAATGAATCACGATGGAATCAATCAAAATCAAATCAATTCGTTATGCGAAAAATTTGTTATTCGATGTTGCCTGCGAACCAAAAACCTGTTGCATTGTTTTATTTTCGCGTTGATAATGATGCTGTCCTTTAAATTCAATGCTTCCAGTATTACATTTACTTCGGGTTTTCATGGATATAACATTTTCATTGTATGGAACATATTTTACAAGAGGAAGGAAAACGTTTGTCTGCTCTTGTCTTTTATATTGACTTTTTAATTTCAGGTTTCCTTTGAGCCTGTGCTCGTTTCTCCACAAGCAAGAGGACTTAAAAGTGGCCGCACTGAAGTAATTATTTTGAAGTTCCTGTTGTATTTGAAGCTTTAACCTTTCTTTCAGTCTTTAAAAGTTTAGGCCAAGACCGCCAGAGGCAAATTGACGAAAATTCGTGTGCTTTTAGACATTTTACACTATCAGCCTATTAGCACCAGCTGCGTGGTATCGTCGCATTGCCTTGTGTATTTTCAGACATCTGCTTATCTTGATCAACGCATCTGATGCAGAAGAAAAAGCTTTGCACTTTTCCTGCAATTCAATCTTCTCTGCTTAGGTGGTCCTCCGCTAGTTAACGGATATAATGTTTGGAATCAATATTGCATTCACAATTCAATACAATCAATGTTATTCGCTTTTACTTCCATGTTCTTCATAAAAATGAAGAGGTTACCTAGTTGAAGGAGAATTCAAGCTCTTGTGAGTTTTATGTCAATTTATGCAAAGGAGAGAGGACAATATAAACGTCTTAAAGATTGTTTATGACAAAAGTGTCAATTTACTATTTTTAAGATTATTTTGGAGATTTGTTAATTCGTATTTCAATCTTGTCTCCAGTGAACACTTTTAGCAAGAATTTGTTCCACGACATCATAAGTTTTGAACTTCATCCAAAAATTGGAGATTTATTACGGTAGACGTTTTCTGCATTTTTCAGTGGGGTTTATTATCGTACCATCAAATTCTGCTGCGTTGTACGCTTTCATTTAACAAATACCGTGCAATGATCAATGCCGAAACACTTTGTTATTTGTCTTTCCATTGCCTTTGAAAGCTGCAGCTATAAGATATATTTTTTCAGTGATTTCTCTTTGTAGAATATTCATGTAAAAGCTTTTAGATCGCATCGGGAGAAAACGTTGGTTGTTGTTGCAGCTGCTTGCGTATAAACGTATTTAACACTGTTAAGGCGAAGACATCCTGAACAGCTGCAGAGTGTTTTGATCTGTTTTAGCTGCGTAACATTTAAGCTTCAAAACTGTGTTGGTACATCAGACTTGTGATAATGTTGATAATCACTTCTATAGCTCTATTACGATGCAAAGAAGGCACAAACTTTGTTGATTGAAAAAGAATCAGAAGTATATTCAGTTTGAGTCAACTGAACTTTTTTGGCAGTTTACATGTCAATTTTAAGACTCAGAATTTATATGATAAAAACGAGTGAATTTAGATTGCCGACATTATCTTGTGCGCACGTCATGTGTTATAATGAGTAGAAGTGAGGAGTCTTCTAAAGCCGCTAGTAAACTTCCATTGATTTTAAAGCTCGTTTGTTTTTAAAGAACTGAGAGACGCGACCTTAGTCATAGAATAAGATTTTTATGGAAATCTTTATAGCTGGGCGAGAGACGCCTGGCTAGAGATAATCTACCTACTATGGAGGTTCTAACCTATCTAATCTCAATAGGCTTGTTGGGAAAGACTTGTGCAAGATTCAAAATCATAGCGGATTTAACTGACAGGTTTTCATAGGTTTTATTTCATAGGGATTTCTCAAAAGCTTAAGCTTGGGCCAGACTGGGAAACTTTGTCTTATAAAATACCGAATTTCACTTGTGTTTCTTAGCTTGGCACTCTTGCTATGCAACAAAACTATGCATTATTGTCACACGAAATGCTTTACGGCTGCCTTATCAACAAAAGTTCAAAAGTTTGTTTGAAGTGACAATTTGAAGTGAGCAGAGTACCTAGCGAACATTCCTTTCCAGTTTTTTAAAAGTTGTTTATTTTCAAATGATGATACACATACGTTTCCAAAACAAGGTGACTATGTCAAAGTTAATTGTTTCCACCTTTCTTCAAGTTTATTGCATATATAGGAAACTTTTGCCCATTAACTTTTTTTCCTACACCCCACACCCAAGATCTTTCAATTCATGTCTGATAAACCTGCTGTAATATTATGCTTGTTCCACGATTACCTGGGAGGAAAGTAATTGAGTATTTTTTATAACAGCAGTCTGTTATCTGATGTGGTCAGTTTTGAGGTAAAATTCGTACTTGGTTGAGATTGAGGAAAAAATTGGCGATAAAAGCCAAGCAAAGCTGGCGTTTTAAGGCTGAAACCTCATTGTCTATTTTAGCCAATCGCTGATAGAATAGGCTAGCTGTATTGCTATTCATTAGCATGTTAATTTTTATTCTTTCTTCTAGGTGAAAGTCAAGATGAAAAATCTCGCGAACGACAATGAATGGTTATGGGATAAGAACAAATTCATTAATAGAAAATATATAATGCAAGAACTGTATCAAAATTTCATGGACGGTGACGAATGGGAAGTCAGTCAGGTACATTTTAGTCTCATTTTATTTCATTTTTTCATTTTTAATCTTAATATCTTGAATTGGGCCTTCAAAAAGTAGCTAAATGCCAGCAAATTAATGCCTACTCATTAATACCCAGTCAATACCTGGCTACTCAATTCAGTGATGTAGCTCTTATTCTTTCCTCAATTTTCAGCTTTTTCGTTATCTGCTCTTTTTTCTAATTAATTTTTCCTGCAAAATCTGATTGTGCAGAAGCATATGTCGCCATTATCTAAGGCCTCATCTACACGAGAAATTTTCCGTGAAAATGTTTCTGTAATAAATTTTTTTGCTCATGTAGATTGGGTTAAATTTGGTTTACAAACTATTACTTGACAAGCGTACTTGTTCAAGCACTGACATGTATAATTTCCAGTTATAAAATGTTCTAAAACAATGCACTCAGAATTTTAGCTCTTCTATAGACCAATCAGTTCATGCAGTTCTTTGTTCACGAGTGCAACTTCCGCCAGGATAGTTTTAGAGATCTATGTTTCCATACATGTTCTATGTTTAAAAATATCGATACATTGTTCCTCGTCTATCAGTTCTTCAGCCAAGCCCGCTAGCCCTTTCAATTGCCTGCTGTCCTGTGGCTACGCCCATACCTCTATCTTTCGGGTTTTCACTTTTTCATTGCAATTCACAAACAGAGCTGCTGCTGTGACACAAATAATTAAACATTCATCTTAAGTATGAATCAATCTTAAGTATCAAATAGCTTGTCGCCAAACGTCGCAAATAAAGAATTGTCAAAGGAATTTTTAAACGAGAAGTTGTTCCTATTGACGAGCTAGGCATTCTTTTTCTTAAGAAGATTATACCTTTGAAGCTTTTTTGGCGCTTAAATTTTAATGTTACGAAGCAGCGTTAATAGCGACATCCGAGCCTTTCTTCTGGTCGAAGTTGAGGTCAAACAGTAGGCTAGGCGTCTCTTTTGACAAACATTACCAAAAATGCATATGAAATGCCGATCTAGATGAATATTTAAATCTAAAAAGGAATTCAAGGCGAAGTGAACTTACTATGCTAGCCTTAAAGGCAATCGACAGATACAAAAGTGGCTTAAGCTATCTGCCAATCAATATTAGCCAATCAGTAAGCACACGAGTCATATCACGCTCAATGATTGGCCAATTGTTGACTGACAGATGTCTGAAAATGGCTGAAGCCATTTATGTATCTGCCGATTGCCTTTAAAAAGTAAAAGAAAAATTGAAAAAGAAAAGTGAAAGAAGAATTTGATAAATTCTTGAAAGAAGAATTTGATAAATTCTTCAATGGTCCTTAATCTGCTAGTAATACAACACAACAAAAGAAGCAAAACTGACGTGTTTAATTAAAAAAGATCATAATGCTTATTATTAGTTGACAATTTGCTATTTAAAAAGGTGCTATTTACGAGCAGCATTGTTTTTACAAAGTGTGATACAGCTCACGTTTTTTAGAATGTTATGCTAAATGAAAGTTTTTGCAAGAATGTGTATTAGATATTATCATCTTGGCTCGTCGACCAAACACATTTATTTTCAAGATTGAATTCTTTTATTTAGGTCTTTTCTCTTCAAATTTTACCAACAATGGTTCAAATCAACCGAAACAACTACTGTAAAAAGCAGAATATTATTTAATTTTCAAGCTGTTAGAATAGACGCTTATTCGAACTTGCTGGCTGCTTATTAGAATCCCTTGCGGTAATCAAAAGTTTTTAGGATATCAGTCATTTTGACATTGTTTATCTCCATAAAGAATGACAACGCTAAGTGCTCAACATTTAGCTATACACTAGTCAGCTGTAAATGAGACAATAGAAAAGACTTACTGAGCTACAACTCTCATACTATAAATAATTAGGATGCAGCTGTATTTATTGCATATGCGCCAATTGAAAATTTATGTTTGCTGGTCTGTCATAAGGTGCTCAATGCCGAATAGGCAGAGCAACGTGAAACTCAGAGTAACAACTTAGGACCTTACTGTTCTAGTCGCTAAAAATGTATGTGTCAACTGAGATATCAGCTCTGCCCTGCTTGTTTGAGTAGCATGAAAAAACTGAACAGTGCCATCATAGATTACAAATTGTAACTAACACTATCAGCAAGCTTCCCTGTATCTGTGATACAAAAGTCAACCAAATAGAACATTACTTTCTCAATACAATTATGTCATCTTTTCAGAGTAAGCGCCCAGTTTGAGCCTCCAATGTTTATTAACACCTTTTTGCCTAAAGATGAGCGCTTATACAAACTGGGTGCTTATTTGAGATTTGGGCGCTTAATTGGTCATTTACGGTAATCTCAAAGCTTACAATATGTTCCGCACTGCATTATTTCTCACTCGACGCTCCATTTCTCACTCGACGCTCCATTTCCCACTTGACGCTCTCCTGGAACCCAGGGTAATAAACTGTTTTGAATTGAGGTTGCACTGCTTACAAATTGAGATTGCAAATTGCATTGCTTGAAAAAGACCTTTCCTCTACTATGTCTTATCTTGTTTTTCTGGGTGTTGCAGAATTGAGATGACTATATATTTTTTATTACGTCTTAATCTTTCAGGTTTAATCAACATAATATCATCACTAACAAACCCAATTGGGTCACACACTGCATGAAATTTGCTAGATGGATGTTCTGGTTCTTTCTAGTTTCCAATGGATTTAGAGGATTTGATTTCTGTCCTTTAAGTTTTCTCCAGTGCCTTTGAAATGCTTCTTTTTTCAAAGTGTGGTTCTAAAGTGTTGAAATATTCTGATTATTAAAGCTCTCGGTCGTCTTTACGACACCATTTGTAGGTAATGTGCATGATTCTCAATAACTGAGCTATTTTGTTCCTCGTTTTAGGAGAAAGATCCATTTTGGGAACCTGCTGATGCTGATGTTATGATTGGTACAGTTCATGTTTACCTTTCAAGCCTGGGCTTTAAGGTGAGTAGTACGTAGATATATTAATTCAATAAAAAGGCAACTTAAATGCTGTTACGCTGTACATATCTTCAGAGGCAAGGATGCAAGAAGATGTCAACAAAGCCGTTTCTTACTGACAGTCGATTTGAAATTTAGGCATGTTAGTTGATAGTCTGTGAACATATACAACCCTGGCCAGAGTTGATGGAAACGGCTGTCATATCGCGGATTGGGGGGCCTTAAAAACCTTTTAGGGGGGGGGACAATTTGGCTTTTTCTTGCTTTGATGTAAAAAGGATTGATCTTGTTCTTTTATCAGATTGAATTAGAAGAGAACCTTGCCATTGCGGACTACAAAGGAACTGAACTTGGCCACCTCAAGGTTTGCTATAGCACTGCTTTGTCGATTTTTGCTTATCAGTTACTTGAAACTGAGGTATTTTAGCTAAAAGCAGGAGGGCCAAACAAATATATTTTGACTTAGGATATCTATGCCATTATCTTAGTTGCTCTTTCAAGATGTATGTTTATCATTTATATCATTAGTATACCTTTTTTCATATATGCAACATATATGTATAGTTCTTCGGGCAGGCATTTTGCCAGAAATCGATCTTTATGGCTCTTGTGAGTTTGATTGAAAGTGTATTGCCAGATTCTAGATGACTGCGAGTGTTTTTGCCGGGGCCTTTTTTAACATTCTAACTTAGGGTAACTGTCCCTCCATCCTCATTGGCTTTCAATTTTTTTGAAAAAATAGATTCTTATCCTCCTCTTGATATAAAAAAGACTTGGCGCAACCCCGTACCCAGCCAATTTCGCTTCGAAAAGACTATGTTTTTGGCAGCATTTTAAACGTGACGTGCCAGTCAGTGCAAAAGGCAAATAATAACTGCGATTAGCGACCAAGCTAACTCTTTAGATCCCTCAAGCAAGTGTCGTAATGTGTTTAATATATCTTGCATTTTACAGGTAGAGGTCGAACCTTGCAACAAAAATGGTTCGTCGTTAGATGATGACGATTTTCTTGAGGATCCAAGTGAAATGGTAATCTTTTGCATTTTTAGTGGAAATAGGGGTATAATTAACTATTTACTGTTTTGATTTCTAATCAAAGAAAATTTCAGTTCTATCATAGCAAAACGTCTTTGATTGATTGTTGATTTGTTGCAGTTTTTACCTTATGATATTCAACCACGTTAATGTTGTCCAGACGGTCGAATGGTTCTTCTACAGAAGCTAAAATTTAATCAGATCTTAAGAGTTTCATGAGAACCATAAAATGCTCTCATCTGCTCATGAAGAATGTATAAAAATTCTGCTTGATATCATATAGCATTTTTATTTTTGTAATTACTGTTAGATTTAGTTTGATTGATACTTTTGTAGATCTTAGCATTGTCTTTTCTAAACCAGCCTTTCGACTAAGAGGTTAACATGAGTAAAAGAGAGAAAATGAAATGAAAATAAAATGACATAATCCGAAATCTCTTAGAAAGGTTTCAGAGTAGCACTATAAAAAGATTTTGAATGAAAAAATATGAGTTCTGATGCGAAACATCATTTAGGAACTTGGAGACCACTTGTCACGCAACTCTTCGTTTTATCGGGGCCAAAGTTATTCAAATAACAAACCTTAGAATCTCTTTGAATCGTTAAGTGTCAAAAAGGACAAATATTTGGTGCCAATGCGAGCTGTGTGGGATCAAGATCACAAAAACCACTCTGCTTTAAAGATAAAGGGATATAAATTTGAGAACTACCTTCTTCTGCTCAATGCATTTCTCACGAAAAGAGAACTTTTCATGTGGTGCTCTGTTGGATAAAGCGTTCCAATGACACCTGCTTTCGAACTATCTCTTAAGCATTAAATAGAATGAAGTCAAAAAAATTCTAAGCATCTAATTCAAGTGATTACGTTGTACGCCTATTTAAAAGCTTTGAGCTGCAGCAGTTAGATTTACCTTGCTTATAACTTTAGTCAAGTGGTTTTACAACTATTTCTATTCAGAATCTTCTAGCGAACTTTTCTTTCTCCGCCAGCAGAAGGAGGGCGCTGGTTTTTCTATAGTTTTTGCTAAAGTTTTTGCTATAGTTATAACGCTAGCAGATTGAAGGTTTTTCTATAGAGAGTGATCCTCTACGTTAGACGTTAGAGTGACGGAGGATGCTGGGTTTATAGGAATAATAAAGATGATAATGCTACTTTTTACTCATTCTAGATTGGTGGAAACCTAAATTTCAAAGTGAAAATTCCAAGTGCAAGAGGCTTGCCACAAAAGTTTTCCAAGGTTAGGCATCTGAATCTCTTTTATATTTAATCAAAAACTGTGCAGTGAGATGTAAAACTTTGCTATATCGATTTATCTGCCGTTTCTATTTGCTTTTAGCTTTTTTGAGCTTTCCACTTCTTGTTATAGCTTTCAACAAAGAAACCTTTATTATCAAAGCTCAACACTATAGGTTCCCCACTTATTTGCTAAAATAAAGATATCGATTTGCCCCAATTTTTATATGGAGTAACCTGTGATTGCATTGAATAATTGAACCAAATTTTTCAAGTAAAATAGCGTCAGCAAAAATTTTTCTACGGCGGAAGACTATTGGGTAAAAGTAAAATTTATGTTCATTGCTGACTCCACAGTTTGCAATTTGTGACGCGGTCCTTGTTTATACAACCCTTAAAAAAATTATTGCATATTGCTGTGACATTTGTCGGGCGTCAGGATATTGCGTCATCACCGGGCCCTTACCACAGAGGCCACTTACAACGTTTTACAAGATATGAACAGCTAATTGAAGTACAAACAACTACTAAACGAAAGTCAAAAGGGGGCGTTAGTCTTATGTAATTCCAAAAAAATTAACTGAACCGTCAAAAAGCTGAATGGAAAAATAGCTGCTTATACCATGATCCTGTTCTTATATTTTCTTTTTTTGGGTTGCTATATCTTTTCAAATAATCTGGCGAAAGCCATTCTATTTTGTTTTTGTCGGCAGATGCTCCATACATGCAGGTAAACACGCTGTTGGACATTTGCTACAGAGAGAATATTTTAATATGCTTGACCACTAATTATGCATTTTTCATGAAAGCAATTGCACTTTTGGTGCAGATTAGCGCAGTTGTGAGTGCTGAAGCCTTTTGGTCGACATCTTATACACAGTTTAGAACAGACACTAATCTGATGAATCTGCAACTAAAACTAAAAATTTTGCGTCACCAAATGCATTCCTTATAATTCTTAAGCACGTATGATTTGTAAACAAGGATAAGAAAGATATTGATATAGAACTTATCATGTTGCTAAGTATAAATACTGGTGTAAAATACTGAGTACTTCAGTAAAAGATATCGTTATATTATTGGCTATGTAAGATGATCAGTATAAGAAACGTCTTATACCCTGCTCGTAATATCGTATTTGCTTTGCTTTCAGGGTGAAACATACTGTAAATACAAGGTTTATCTTGACAAAGATTATAATGTCACAGAGAAGATAAAAAGGACGATTAACCCAGATTTCAAGCATGAGAAGTTATTCGTCTTTTCACCTGTCACTAAACAGGTATGTTTTTCATTTAAGCTTAGCTATTCCAGCTTTATCATTACTGTGAGGGCTGATATTTACTCGCTTTTCGTAGGCGTATGGGAAAAGCTGCCATTTTCTTTCATAACCACAGCTGCAATTGCATTTGATGTCTCTTCTACGGAAACTTTTTAAATGAGAGCCTTATTCTCCTTTTATGTTTTATGCTTCTTGTAACAGTCGCTTATGAATTAAATATAAACTACTAACAAATATCTTCTTTAAATTTTTTGTGCCGCAACGGCTTTGACCATTATGCTTTTCTAGGATTCTCTATTCTGGTGTCTGCGAATGAGTTCTATTCCTTTTCTCCGCATAACGTGATCTAAAAAAATTTCAAGTTCTTCTTTATTCTTCAATTCACATTAGCAATTTTCAAGACTCTCTCATTTGATACTGTATTTGTCCATAGAATTTCCATCTTTCTTCTTATAAGCCATATTTTTACATAACAACCGAGATACTCCATGTATCTACTATATATATAAGGAAAGACCAGATAACAATATTTTCTGTTTCGTTGATGTTTTGATGTCTGAAATTGTTGAAACAGATCTTTTTTGACTATCAGATTTGCCGTCAATGTTAGAAAGGTTCCTAGAGTTTGATCTTTTAACATTTTTCATCTCTTTTCCGTTTGCTGAAAACGTACATGTTGGCGAGTCCTGCTTCTCTAAACTGTCATCGAGTGTGTTTTTTGGTATTCAGTGACAACTCAAGGACCCAATCTCTTTCGGTAACTTTATGTGTTTTGGGGACCTTTCTCTGTTTCAGCCAACAAAACAGGATCATCTGCACATCGATTCCCCTCTAGGTTATTTCACGATATAAAGAAAACAAGTTTGGTGACAAAGCACATCCTTGTCGTACACCTCTGTCGATCTTACTCCAATCATTCCCACTCTAACTGCAGCAGTCACTAGCGTTAATTATGTGTTTCTAGTATTAATTTATTTGTAGTATAGTTTACATGTTGATAAATGTTAAGTTGATCAAGTATAAAAAACAGTATTTTATATTGCTTTTATCGTGTTACTATTGTCAGTTGTTGAAAAAGTCAGTAAAACACGAGTATAGATTCTTTTGGACCTCAATATTGACATCATTTACTTCGTTCGATCAAATAGAGCGTGATGAACATCGTATTAGTAGTTCTCTTTTCTTCAATGAGCTCATTGAATGATGTCTTGGCTGTTTGGCTTTAATTTTGTTTATTACCTAGGGTATGGTAATATCAGGTGTCGTTTTTCATCTGTTCGCTGTATCTTTTATTCTATCAAACCTGTTGCAGCCTCATCGCAAAATTTCAAGGCCCGTTTACATGAGATAGCTAGCCTCTTGTTTGGAACTTGCAAGCAAAGTTCAGTTTTGGTAAAAAAATAATTGAATTAAATGGAGAAAGATTACAATTAGAAGATTCCTTTTCTGATTGCAAAATTACCCGGAAAACTAGCTATGATACATACTTCATTTACACGAAATTTCTGATTTTGTGTGATTTCTGATTTTGTGATTTCATCTTACCTTGCGTGGATCCCACCTAGCGTGGATCCCGCCGTGCATGGATCCCACTGTGCGTTGATTCCACGGCAGGACTTCCCCCTTTGCGGACCCCACGTAGCGCAAATCCCATTCCAAGGGCTCCACCTTGCGCGGATCCCACCTAATGCGGATACCATGCGGCGTTGGCCTCACCTATCTTTCTTGTGGACCTCACCTTAAGGGGCCGAGACACTCTTAATGAAAGTACGGACTGGCTCACATCATATAAACAGGCCTTTAACAATCATTCGCATATTTTTGAAGTTTATGTTTTATAAGAGTCTATGTTTTTTTAGTGCATTTTCACTCTTACATCAATTTGAGAAATTAGTTTTACAATGCCAAAATTTAAATCAAAATAATTGATTAAAAAGGATCACACTTTTTATCAAAGCAAAATGGTCAATTTTAAGTGAATTCTAGTTTTTAGACTACTTGATGCAACAGCCACTCGTTGTTGAAGTATGGGGCAAGCAGTCCGATTCTGATGGTGCAAAAAACAACAACAATGACTCGAAGAGGGAAAAAATGAGCACAAAACAGCTGATGAATGCAAATAGCGTGTCGAAAGCAAATGTCATCAACAAATCAGTAAGAGATGACGATGAGAAATACAAAACATTGAGCGAGCTCAGTT
This sequence comes from Rhopilema esculentum, assembly GCF_013076305.1. The sequence goes on from NW_027019306.1 coordinate 12,689,402, forward strand.
CATTGAGGAAAAGGAACCAGAGGCTGAATTCTAGGATGGTATGTTGTTAATAAATACATCTAGTTTGATAAGCAATGTCTGTTGCGCGCAGGTGAGCTTACTATTCAAAGCTGACGAGCGTCTTTCGTTTTATCGCAAGAACATTTCATAAATAGGCTGTGAGTGCTTTTATACGTAAAGGAAAAAGTCAGGAGAGAAGAGATTTTCAAATTAACAATTCCATTCAGGACCTTTTGATAAATTTCTTTGTCATAGTTCTATCCTGAGTTTGTTTGGGCTTAGGTCAATTTTGTAATTTTAATGGTATTTTTGTCACTTAGTCCTTATTATTCTTCATAAGGCAACTTTATCTTTAAGGTTCGTTTAAGAGAATTAATCGACAAGGCAAAGGCTCAGAATCAAACGACTTTAGATGTGAGTACTCTACCCACTCAAATTGGCCTTTTTGTTAACTTTTAAAAAGATATGAAAGACATACCCGGACTGGCTATAACGTACACACCTTTTGTTCAACTACGCATTCTATGTCAATACCCTATCCTTGGTGATGAAATGCTTTCTGATTTCAAATGTTCTGTCTGACATTACATTCTTTACTATCTTTGTGGGTCCAATATTTGTCCTGTGTCATCAGATGAGGGTGTAGCTCAATAGATCGACCGTTGAACTACCACGCAAGCGACCCGGGCTCGATTCCCCGGCAGGTCATACCTATGACGCGGCATCGAGGTCAAAAATGTGTCATCGTCATGTTTGGTCGTCGTCACTGTATGACAACGACATCTCGGGTGCAGCATCGTAGAAACCTACCACCACCATTTCTAGAAGTTTTTTCTGCGCCTTCAGGCTGTTGTACCAATTTTTGCATCCGCAAAAGAAACAGTTCATTAAAAGATTTCCTTCTGTTCTTTGTTTTATTGTTTCGTGTTATTGTTTCATGTTAACTGTAAATTAGATTAGACATCCCTTTATTAACGTGAATAATCATCGATTCACCTTCATCAATGTCAGAATACCAATTTTTGTTTAAATTGAGTGTGTTGATCTGAAGCCGGATTGCTGGAGGAATAAGAGGCTTTGATCATTTAGAAATGTATATAGCTGATCGTTAATAAGTTTTGAAGATCAAAATTTTGGATATTACTGGTTGAGGTTGAACAGATATGGACCGGTAGGTTGATCTGTTATCAGCTGCATCAGATTTTAAAGCAAGTGCGACTCTCGCCAATTCCACAGTAAGTTGTGATTATATAACCGTTGCTTTTTCTAATGAAGAAATGGAAATAATACCATAGCCAGACCCAGGGGTGGGGCTAGAAAACGGCCAGTGGGCTATGGCCAACTTCCCCATTAATGGCGTGCCAGCCCCTGGTAACCATTCCCCCCTCTGTCAGAGAGTCGAAGATCATTTTTATAGGCGTTGGGGAAGAAAGGACATTTATGCTCCTTTTTGGAAAGGTACCTAGTGTCTTATTAGCTGATACCTAGTGTTTGGTTGGCTATATCATACTTGCCAATCACGAACCTATTAAACAATTTTCTGGGATTGCTCGGACTCGGATTTCAAATTTCACCCGCTGTAACCCACCCACTCGAAACACAAACGAGAACGTGGAGAACTAGGCGCCGTCACATCCAACGTTCAAAGGGGGTTCAGGTCCCCTTCGTTCTATTCTAAAGTTAATTAATCAAACCGTAATGTCCACCTCATGTGGTTTTCGTGATCCTAAGAAAAAGCAAATCTTGAATTCTCTGGTCATAACTTCTCAAATTTCCTGTTAGACTATGAGAAGTTTTTCTTGATATCACTTTCCCCTTTTTGTTTTAACGTGAAGGTATGATATGAATATGTTATGCGAGAATTTACCATGGTGAACAGGTGAAGAAGTATATCAAATGTGAGCATAACGATTGGAAAAGCTTGGCTGCTGTTTGGATTTTTAGTAGTTTGTGAAGATGATTTGACGCCCTCTCAGTTAAGTGCCCTGAGCATGAGAATCTGACAAGCGGACTAAAACTGTGACCGTGTTAAAGTGATTTAAATGAAACTTTTTCCAAACAATGAATAAACCTGTTGCTTTGTAGCTAACAAAGGTAGATGAGATCGTGAATGGGACAGATGCGACAGATCTTGTACGTTTTAAAGCTGCAGCTGATGTGGTGAAAATTACAGAGAAAGCAAAGAAAAATAACGACGGAAAAATCACAAGTTCCGCCTGCACATTGCAGTGAGTAGTGCAAGAGAGCTTGGTGTGTGATTAAACTTTTCTAATGCGACAAAGCTTTCAGGTTTTGTGTAAATTTGGAGTAGACTTGGCAACTAGCTCTTACATAAATTCACTTTCTACACAACAACACGTGTCCTGCTCTGACCCAGGATCTATGCAAAGGAGAGAGCTTATTTCTGCCGGAATCCTCAACTGCGTCATAACGTAAAACATCTCACGAGAGTTTAAAATTTTGTTTTATCATTTTTCGAAGATAGTTAAGAAATCTCTTTGCATTGGTTTAGCTTGAAAATTTATTCATAAGGTGACAAAGTTTAAGTAATTGTCCAACTTAAGTACCATTTGTCACTATATTCCCTTTTAAACTTCGTACCCTCATTGACCAATGCTATATCAATTGAATTGCGTATCCAGAGAGGCTTCACGGGTATGGACGCCCCTTCCCCCCCCCCCAAAACATACCCATAGAATAATTAAGCAAAAAGCTTAAGATTTGTTTTTTCACTCCACGTATTTTTCCAACCATTGACTATCCCCGCAATATCACAATGATAACAATGCTTTACTGATGTCGAAAGGAACGAGGGGCAACTCACTCTTGCAAGTAGCGTACGAGATTTTCCCTGAAACAAAAGGATTTTTGGGGATTTCCAGATAAAACAATAGGATTTCCACTAAAGGTGTACGAGATTTTTTGAAGTGATTTGCCCCTCGTAAATTACATTTTTCGACAATGCTTTACTGATGTCGAAAAGCACTGCATGGCACGTTTGATGGACATAGCTTCACTATTTATACTCCGGCTACGCCACTTCAGGATAATCATTTCTATAGGCAACTTGGTTATAAATAATCATCTCATTGGTATTCAAAGTTGTTGTAGTATTTCTTTGTCAATCGAAATATGTAATTTATTTCTTAGCAAACTAAACGACAGTAGGGCAATTTTAACGATCAAAGACTTGTATAGAATATTACTAAATTATAAGATTGAATTTAGCTGCTTTAGAAATAACTTTTTTCGATATTTATTTATTGCAATTTGGTTACTTGCATCGAAGAATTAATTTAGTATCTAAGATATTGTAGAGTCGTATTTGCTTGGAAATTAACAATATCACTGACTAATGAATCATTCATATAAATTGTACATATTGGTCTAGCAACATTACAATAATCTCACTGAATTGGCCACATCATATCTAACGAATACCTTGTTGAGTATTTTGTAGCCTACTCACTGCTCTGTACTGAAATCTTTTCAGGTGTCAAGAGGTGTTATTTTTAATCAATATTTGAACGCTGCAAAATATTTTTGACCATTCATTTTTAACATAAACCTTTTGACAAAAAATTTGAAGAAGAAAGATAATGGTTCTGAACAAAGGTCAAGCAAAATTTCGAACGAAAATTTTTTGCTAATCTTCCAAAATAACTCGACAATCCCTATTTAAAATAATCTCCTCTCTCTGCTACTCAGGTAGGTTGCAAAAAGGTTAGAATGCAATTTCTGCCCTACTCAATTTGCCTTCAAAGAGATTTGTTGATTATTGCTGCAGTTCTAGACATGTGTGAATCAACAGGTTTTTCTGCCTTGTTTTGGGGTTTGTTGTCTTGAACTGTGTTACTCGGAAAAACTTTCAGTAACAAATGTCTGCATTTTGTTTCTAAATGTATAGTTTACTGCGGATAAAAGGGTTTGTCAAATCTGGTAGAAAACTGAGACATCATCTCGGTTATATACTGGTCTGTATTGTCGCTGCCTGAGACTGCCTATAACTGACTAGCGTGTGGCAAGAATATAAATAGATGTGCTCGTTTCTTCTGCATCTGCATCTTGAATTTATAAACTCCAAATGGACCTTTAAACACTGGCATTAACTTGGAAGTAGACCCTTGCAGCGGCTTGTGTTTACTGTTTGGATTTTCACACACAAATTAATACTACCATGAGATGAGACCTACCGAAGAGAAAAAACCTCTGTTTCAATTCATTTGGGCTAGTCGTACGAAGCGAGGACAGAAAAAAGAAAATGTGTGCAGCAGCAAGGCAACAAAGCGTTTGGTAACAAGACCATGCTAAAAATTGTCAATGACAAATAACTATGACGTGGACAACATAAATGTCAAGTTATTCCAGATTGCGTTCTCTATTCTGACTTAACAGTGCTCGATGTGCAAAAGCACAGAGCAATAGATTTGGTAGAAGATAGGCTGGAAATGAGACATGTTCTCTGTTACTCTCTTGCTTGCCCACTCATCAGACAGATTATAAATATCAAGTTATCAGTACTTTACAAAACCCTTTAAACAGTTATCTCCCTTACAAAAATTGAGCTTATGCTCAACATAGGCTTTTCTTGGTTCACATAACGTCATACATAGGCAGTTCAGCATCGTTTACATTAAAAAGTCTTTAATTCCTAAGCTATTGATAAAATTTCTAAACGAACATATAAACAAAGTTTCGAATCAATGTACAAATTTTAATATCTTACAAAAACCAAACAAATGTCAGGGAGCATTAGACAAAGAAATGGGGCTAGGCCTGATTTTTGACTTATCAAAAATCTTGAATAAGTTGTCAATATTACAATATGTTTACTAGCTATGGGGCATGTATAAATCAAGTAGGAACAGTGTTTACAAAGTTACCGAGGACCTTACAGTTGTTCTTATTATATAGAACCTTAAGTTAAGGGTTCTGAAGGATACCGTTTAAGTGTATCTGCCTGTGCAAGAGGACAATTGTGAGTGATAACATGAAGTATCTTCGACATCACAAACTATCTAGATATTTGTTTTGGAGGTTTGCTCTGTCCATTTCGCAAACCTGTAGTGAAAGCCATTTGATTGAGAGTTGACGGACAAGCTAGTGGTAAATTGTAAAACGAGAAGGTTGTGTAACTGTACAAGAATCCTTTGTTATAAAATAGAAATAAAATCTACAAATCAGGTATCGTGTAAGTACAAAAACGACGCGAAAGATTATCAGCTACTAAAATTAGTCTAGCCAACTCGGCAGAATGTCAAGTAATAACGTATATATATTATATACATTGTATATATTATGCATTGTCAATAGATAAGCAGCTATTATTCAAATTTGCCGACTGACTTAGTAGTTATAGAGCATGCAAAGATGCAAAATGCATAGAAGTCACTGATGGCAAGACTTTGTCTCTGGTCACTCGACCGGAGAGCTCCCACTGTAACTGCAACTTTTATACACCTTTAAAGTCTTAAAGGCACTATATCCTATCAATGATTACCTTATTACCCGAAAACAACGCAGAAGCTGTTTAACCCGGCAAAAATATAGGTGAGTACAAGTGGACGCGAATGAAAAAAAACACTTTTTAAAGTATACTTCCATTGACGTGAATCACGGACTTTCTAGTTTGTTTAATGGTAAGAAACGTTGTTTGGTGTATTTCTGATATTTGTTTTGCCCAAAAAAAGAGTTAAAATCGGGTTTTGGTGTGAGAATTGGAAAGGCTTGGACTAACTGAAGGATCTTAGAGGGCATGGAATGGCTGTAGGCTTGGAGTGGCTGTAGACATCGGGATTTTGTGTGTGGATTAGAAAGGGATAGCTCTCTGCGCGCAGAAATTGTCAACTTCTTTGTTTCACAACTTCAGACGTTTTATTTATATTTTTTCTATAGTTTTCAGCAAGGTTGTCCACTCAGTTACCTACAGATGTAAGTCAAAACTATTGTCCCTCAGCCAGATCAGAGATGTGTTATGTTCCAGTATTATTGAGGAATTATTATGTTACCAGATACCAATAGTTTTATGCATATTCTGAACTTCACTTGCCATGTGCACGGTCGTCAGTCTCTTTTTTCAGAGCTGTGAAATTTCTGCATCTTTCAAATTAATTTCTGTTTTTGCCCTTGGACTTTTTCCCGTCGAATCCTCTTTGGTCGCTCCTATTATTGTTTGCTCTGTCTCATTCATGCATTTGCTGTCATCAGCAGCTTGAGGTTCCGAAGAAGCGATTGCTGGTAGTCTGCCTTCCATCACAAAAGACACACTTTGTATAAGACTGGCAATCAAGGCGAGGCCAAGCAGCAAGTAGAATGTGCCAGTATAGTAAACAACAGTTGCAGCCAAGGAACTCGGGCGTCGACCATCATAAGGCACATAGTCACCAAGCCCAATTGTAGTCAAGGTAACGAACCAGAAATAAATACTTTCCTGCATGGTCCATCCTTCAGATATTACTCTAAACAGGGCTGATTGCAGAAGAAATATCACTACAAGTATTAACAACATGATTATACACGCGATCCTTACTTCTTTATCTGGCAGAGAGAACTGGTTGTTCATGTTTTTTGATTTTCTTTCTGACATTTCGCCGTCTTCCTCCCTGCATTGTGGTTGTGTTTTTTGTCTCTTCTGCTTGGAACACAGCTCCTTTAATCTCCGTTTGGCTTTGACAAGCAAATGCACAATTTTTAATACCAAATTTGTTATTTTCTTGCTCAAGTTACGAACAACTATGGCCGTCAAAGGAATTCCAAAAAGGCAGAAAAAGATTGTAAACATACGCCCGCCAGTAGTCTTCGGGGCAATATGGCCGTATCCTGTTCAAAGAAAAATATGCTGAAAATGCATTTCAACAATAGTTTTTACGAAAATTGAGCTGGAAATATTAAGTAATAAACTACCAGTTAAGCCTCTTTTTATACGGTTTTAGCCCCCCCCCCCAACTTTTTAGACCCCTCACTTTTCTCAACGTTTCGGGGTGTCTGAATTGGCCAAATAGTAAAACTAAGATCTCTCCAAGGAGTGAAACATTTGTCATGTAAGATCGCAGAATCTTGGAGGAGCTGAAAATTTAAAACAAGCACATCATTCTCCAACAATAAAACGATATAAATCAGATTCCAAAAAAGCGGCAGCCTTAAGAAGATTAATGTTGGCAAGAAAATTAATTAAAAAAATAAATGTTTTCATGTCTGGTCTTTGTGTTTTTAGGAGAAATTTGAAATTTTTTTTAATCGATCAGTTCATCTTAAAACCTTTTTGTCATTCTATCTTATTTTTTTTATAAAAACTCACTTTTTCCGCCTCGTGTCGTCTTAGATGAATAAATCTTTGTACGAGATCTTGCCTGACGTTGTTTTCATTATTAAACGAAACAATTTGATACAACAGATTTCATAGATCTGGGATTATCTAAGAACAGTCGTGGAACGCGTCTTGAATTAATTTTCAAATTTCAAATAACAACAGAAGGGCGAAAGCAGAGCAGTTAAAATCACTTACCGATCGTTGTCAACAGCGAACCAACAAAAAAGCAAGACTCATAATAATTCCACTTATATGGCTCTTTAACTCCATTTTCCTTGATTGCTTTCTCCAGTCTACGAAATAGCATGTTGATGTAATTCTCTGATAAATTTGTTTGCTTTGCAATTTTATTTTTGAGACATCTTAGCTCCTTGTTCGGAGACAGAGCCTTTTTTGCTTGTTCTGCTTCTAAATTCATGAAAACACAACCGCCAGCAAACATCATGACTGTAAAAAGTACAAAGTCCTTTAGAATCATAGCTCTATGACTGATCACCTTTTTGAGACAGGAGGATCTCTGAGTTGCTACGCTTAAAGCCGAAGTTTCATTATTCAAGAAGAAACGTCAGTGGCCAACAGCTACGAAGGCTCCATACTGCGCTACCGTTGGTATCAGGCGGAATTACAAACTTTCAGATATGCGATTTGCTCGTCCTACACATCTAACTAACTGGGCCTTTAACTCAGTAAATTGAAAAGAAACGGAATCTTTAGTTGAAAAACTTCAAGTACATGTCGAAAGCATTGGTCGTTCGAGAATTTAATATCCGGCTGTGAATGGCTAGCTTTAGGTTTAATGCTTTCCAGTTTAAAGCGCTCGATTTCGTTAGACAAGAGTACTGTCTTCAATTGCCATCAAACCTGTCTTTTCTAGGATAATCAATTTTCAGCGGACTTTTCCCATTAACATAAAACATAAATAGCGTAAAAAAGCATGCAGTCCTGTTGACTAAGAAAAATCCAAGATAACAACACAAGTCTCATTTATCCATATCTCAAACGAATTCTCTGTGACAATATTTTTCACTTGTAGTCTTCCTGATTCCAGTTGATTAATATAACAGAACAATAATCAACTTCAGAGGGATATACGATCAGATGACCAATGAAGCCTTGAACTGCATTAAACTCTAATTAGAGCATGATAATGATGTATGGTCTTCGTCGAAGAAGTTTGCTACATTGTGTGATGAAGTCTTGTGCTTCCATCAACAAATGAAATTTGATTCGGAACCTGATTTTTATCTTCGTCAAAAAGTTTATCCACAACACCATTGAAGTAGCAGAGAGCAGAATCGAACATTTCCTATGCACCTGTCTCTTAGGAATTAATGAGCGGTAGTTCAAGGTCATAGCAATGATTCGTGGCTGAATTATTCAGTGTTTCCAAACAGGTGAGCAATTATCATGGCCAGCTTAAGCAAGATGGAGAGCATCTTGCATGTCCTGCCATTTTTATTATCAAGTCTCTTGTCGTAATATCTTTTGTTGTTATGGCTATAGAATACAACGCAATAATCCCGATGAAATTTTTCTGTTACTTGTTTTCTTTGCATGCTTGTTGGCTTGTCTACTTGTTTGTTTATTTGGCTGTTCGTCTAATTTTTTGTCTTTGTGTCATTTGCAGATAAAATTCAGAACATTTTAGATGTAGCTTTGCGTCTTTACAAAACTTCTTGTAACAACAATACCTAGGATTTGTCATTTTCTCTGTCTGTTTTTAAACCTTCTACTGCAACACGATTATCGATCTGTGTCATTTTCTGTCATTGTGCACTTTTGATACTTATTTCATATCATATCACTGTAGCAGTGTTCTGCTTTTTGCACGAAAGCAAGTTTTGGCAATGCAAAATGAAAAAATGGCTTTGAAAAAGGCGAAATTTTGATCAACTTCTGGGTGTATCGACCTTTTCGACCCTGATTCTGACGTTTTATACTCTATCCAAGTGTCAGATGATAAACTTAATTATGTTGCAACATTTTTGTTTTTTTTCAGAGCCATTCTCACATTAGTTTCCGTAATATTATGCAAACTGTCCGGGTATAAAAATGCATAGCAATTTTTGGCATTCAAAAATGTACCCAAGCCTCTTAACAAAAGGGAACCAAAGCGAATGGTGAAATTTAACATGCATTCCGGTTCTGCTACAAAATTGCACGGCACTTTTGGTATGCAAAAATTTAACCAAAAAAGGATGGAATTTACCATGCAAAACGGTTTCAGGTACACAAATGTTCTGGTTCATATTGTTCAAAATGTAAAAGGCAATGGGACTATTTTAACAAGGGGGTACTAATAAAAAGTGATGTTGTGATTTCCCTTAATTTATGCTTAAAAATTATAACATTAATGGTGACTCCAAAATTTACGTGATTGACGCTACAAAGTTTAATTTCAAAAGAATAAGCCGAGGTCTATGGAGCATCATGCAGTAATGAATACGATTTTAAGAGACTGGAATTAATCAAACGCAAACGTAGCAAAAGCATGCCTTAAAAATTGTAAAATGTTTTTAACGATTGCAAGAAAATGGCTGCAAAAAATATTTTTTAATGTATTTTAAGTTTATCTAAAGAGCATGGAAGCTTCTTCTTTCAAATAAACCTATGCTTACAAATTGCCCCTTCGTAAATTCAAAAATCACCCCTCCACTAAATTGTTCACATTGCCCTTCAAAGCTTTTCTCGCAAACTGATTCTTTATCCAAATTTTTGAATGAGCAAGATCTTTTTATGCTCATTATCATTAACTTTAATATAATATTACCAAAAACATGTTTTAGAAATTCTAAATGGCACACAAAAAGAAAGCGACAGATCAAGTCAAGGAGTGATAGAATTACTTTAGGTAAAAGACAGGTGCTGCTTTTCAAACTGTCCCAAAACAGCCCATTTCAAAGCTATTTTTTTAAACAACTAGACAATAGATCGATAGGAAGCCATTTTGTTTTATATGGGGATTTTTGTGAGTAGAAGGGGATACTTGGGGTACTTTGAATCAATTAATGGAAGCGAGGCAGTGTTCTGACAAACGAGGCTGGATGGACAGGAAAATTCTTTTTCGGTTTCAGCATTTTATGAGCTTAGTCACATTGATAAGCTCTCGCTGAACATTTGATATCACTCATCTAGATTCTTCATTGCCAAGCATAAATCTTCTAAAATGCCGTCTGAAGCAGCAAAGCGAAGAAAGGAGAAGAAAAAAGCCCAGGGAAAGGGGAAATCGGCAAATGCAGCTACTTCGGTCTCCAATGGCGTCTCGCAAGAAGTTACCTCGTGTATGGAAAATTTGTCAGTCTCTAGTCGTGCGTGTACTGGTGTGCTGGCCTCCCATCCAGAGGCAAGGGACCTACACATTCATCAATTCTCCATAACATTCCATGGTGCAGAGTTGCTGGCGGACACAAAATTGGAAATAAACTGTGGCAGGAGATACGGCCTAATTGGGAGCAATGGCTGCGGTAAGCTCATGCTGAACCAGCTTGCAGTAGTTTCAATGTAAACCTCATACCAGATATTTATACTGACCAGTGAATTATAAAGCTGTGCCAAAGGTTCTACATCTTCATGCTGAAGCAAAAAGTTATATGATTCATTGCATGACAGAAACTATTAATCATCAAATTTTGCAAACAACAGTTGTTTATATCTACACAGGACCAAAGACAACCTTAAGGCCCCAGGCTTGAAAACTTGAATATGTTTGCAGTGATGCTGGACTTCTTGTGCTTGCACCTCAAGCCTCTAGTGACCCAAAATATCAATGAATTCATATATTACACTATAGTTATGTAATATCAATGGGCATTGTTGCTTGTAGCTCAAATGCTTCTGCTCGCAGCTGATGATATGCATTTGGTTTGAGTGGTGCATTGGCAAAAACATAAATGTTTTCCAACCTGGGTTAAGGCCAAAACCTTATTTTTTCTTAGTTTTTTGCCAGTTTGTGAAGAAAATTATGAAATCCATGCTACATACCTCTGGTTTATGTTACATGAATTCAACCCTGGTATCTCTCCAATGGCATTTTTGCTCTTTTCCATTTCACTTTGCCTTTTGACCTCTTCATTTTGTTTTGTCTTGCAACCAAAAATCCAAAAGTTATCCATCAATCATAAATGTGATAAATTTATTAATAAAAAATATGTCTAAATGAAAGGCATACGATTGCAAGCACATGCCCTCTTACACATCTGCTGATTTCCAAGTGTGCAAAGTATCACATGCCTTCATTTATTTTGAGAGCAAAGTTTTCATTGATTAGTTTTATGGGTTTTTGTGATGAGTTATTACTCAATGCCACTTTAAAAAGACTCAATGCCTTGTCAGGATTATGCAGATTGTGGAATATTGAAGCTGGTAATATAGTTTAACAGAAATATATCATAACAGCTTTAATTTTGGGTAAAAAGTCTAGGGACAAACTTAGAGAACGCTCACCACCAACCCAGTTTTAAACCCTAAAAATTGTGGGGACAAGGTGTAAGAATCAAGGAGCACTTACAGGAAAATATTAGGTAAAATTATAAATGGGGTTGAAATTAAAAGGGATGCACTTTGGTGCTACACTGATTCAAATTAGACAATGTATAGGTAAGATGAATTATTAAAGGAAGCTTGCTGAATTGTAGTTATTGATTTAAAATTAGGTACATATTAAACTGCCTTAACATGAAAATATTTTTAATACTCAAACTGAGATCAATAATAAAATTTTTCTAAGTCCCTAATATGAACAGCTTATGAATATACAATCATCAAAGAAAGATATTGAGTATATATATATATTGATTGATGGTTTATTGTTTTATTCATTATATATTTTTCCAAATGTGAAATTGGTTTTTGTGCTGTTTGAATTTACTTTTCAGTGATAGCTGACTATGAGCTGGAGGCTAGCCATCACTTTGTAAAATGTGTCAGCCATGAAAAAACAAATGTCTTCTATATTAGCAGGCCTCCACGAATCTAGTTATAGAGTACTGAAGTGATGACGTCATAAAAATATATTTTTAGAATTTCTGAACTTTGATCCCGGAACCTAAAAGAGCATCATGAAATATCTCTTAATATGCAAAATCAGTTAAAGGCATCACAAATTTGTTTAGATATGGCTACATATGGACAAGCTCTTGCCTCATCACACCTCTGTAATTTGGTCTTGGTTCATAACTTCATGAACCAGACCAGAATAACAGTGATCCGTTAGCAAACTTGAAATCTTAAATTAGCCATATCTCGCCCAGTTTCGAACATATCCAACTAATTTTGCGCAATTAGAGGTATTTTATGCCGTTCTTTCAGATTATGCGGCCAAATTTTAGAAATTCTAAAAATATATTTTTGGTGACGTCACACTTTGGTACTCTATATATTTAATATTGCATATTTAATTCTTATTCAAATGACAGGTAATAAACAGAAAAATATCGTAATATCATTCAATGAAATAAAAATGAAGCTTTTTACTTATAACTTTTACAAATCAGTTGTTTTTAATCAATTATGTTTGGATGGTTTTTATTCTACTCCTGGAGATTTTTATATTCTTTGCAATATAGCAAATCAATTTTACGCTATGTGGGGTATAGAACAGGGTGGTTCTAAGTTGCTATACATTTTATGCAGAATTCAGGGGTACCTACAGAAAGAAAAATATCAGTTATTATTAATATATAACTTATTAAACTTATTAAATAACCTATTAGTGCAACATAGCATATGAGTTTTAAACGCATTCTTCATTTAATCTGATAGGTAAATCAACTCTTCTATCTGTTATTGGACACAGGGAAATCCCTATACCAAACCACTTTGATATTTATCATCTCAAAAGTGAGATTGAAGCAAGTGATAAAACAGCACTGCAGTGTGTCATGGAAGTAAATGAAGAGAGATTAAGACTGGAGAAGGAAGCAGAAGAGTTAGCTCATTATGGTGATGATGGGCCTGAACATGAAAGGTATTTTTTTTGTCTGGCAAGTTCAGATACATTTCCAAGCTTTCACTTTTCTTTCTTCTTAACTTTATCCAGTTAATCAATATCCCTTTTATTTACCTTTCATTGTAAAACCTGTAGCAGAATGCAGCTTGCTTTTGTTACCTTTGCTGAAATATTAATAATGCAACTCATTGTATTTTTTTTGTATTTGAGATACATGAGTTAGGGCACGATTTATTAAAAACTCCATTCCTACAAAAACACAATGAAATTATTTTTCACAAAGCATCAATTATTTAAAATAACACCACATAATACAATGAACTTATAAAAAGGAAAATTTTTTAGAATCTCCTGTTAATTTTGTGAAGTGAAAAAGGAGATATTCTCAATAATTGAATACATTTTTGTAACCAAGAAAGTTCAAACTGAGATTTCATTCTTTCATAGGCTTTTCATGCTATATTTCTTCTAGATTTCCTTAGACTTTCTCAAAAATTTCCTTTAGAAACAGTCTTACCAGAAAGTTTGTATCTTTTATTACAAGATCTAAAAAGTTTTATTTTAACAAATGTTGATATGAAATACAATCTTAAAAGGTATTTTATCAGGGACGGGTGTTCGTTGTCTATTGCTGATCATGACCATGCTGAAAATCAATTTTGGCAGTAAAACTGACTACTTTTTTTTCACTTAAACAGGCCAAGCAAAGCTGCTTTCCTCAAGATTTCCTTAAAATTTTTAATTTCCAAAGACTTAATTTCCATTAGAATTCTCTTGTGGCAGTGAAATTTTCTCATTCTAAGAATGGGCAACAGAGAAATTATGTTGAAAGTTGTCTAATTTTTGTTGTAATCAAAGCAAAGTAAGGTATAAGGGCTTGTATACACAAGGCATGGAACAAATCAGATCTACCAGCGCACTTCATGGCAAAGTTTTCAAAGTTTCTGCCACTTTATGGCAATGTTAATATAAATTTGTAAGAGTGGGCTACTTAATATAAATTACCTTATTTTTGCTGATAGTACATTGCTTTCTATAGCTGAAACTATTGACATTGACTGGTCTCTGCAGTTTTCACCTCATTTATGTGAGTTTTTTAGCTTAGTGACGGGAGATAGGAACCTCCAGGTGTTTCTTTGCACAAAGAATGGGGTCTATTTTTTAAATTTCAAATAGAGTTGATTTCAGCATGGAAATACATCATATTATGTAGCAAATTCCATGGCCATCTGGAATCCTAAAGTTATTTCACACCGACCTAGATGAAAATTCATTGTGTAGACGTCTTGGATTTTGTGTTGATATGCAGAGAGCACATTCATAAAAAGTGACTTAAAGTAGAATCCGCACCGTGATAAGCCCATAGCCCAACGTCTCTCTATTGGGAACCAATCCAATTTTTTATTGATGAAATGTTTCATAGAAGTTAATGAATTTTTCAGATAATACAGGGTTTTAGTGTCCAACTGTGACCCAAATTTTTACATAGAATGAGAAACGATTGAAGTTAGTTGAAGATTATAGATCAGAACTTTAATAACGTCATGAAACTAATTTCTATCGAACGATTGATTGTGAAGCTTTCCTTTTATATTTATTTGAAAAAGCACAGAAAAGCAGAAACAAAGCATAGTGAAGTACTTTCGTCCGATGCTCCTCAGAGTTTAAACGTAGGATTTTTTAAAACCAAATGGTGGCTGAAAAATTGTGTGTTTAATTGGCTTATTGTTTTTGACCAATCGACCTTCTTTCCGAATGAAAATATCCTTGAAGAGCTGAGGTCCACAGCCTGAGAGTTCCAAGACTAAATTCAGCAGTTTGCGAGTGGTTGTTTGATTAACTCCAATGTACATATCACATACGTTTTATTGTTTCGGTCTTGTTGGGTTGTATACCGGCAACAAGGCTATATGTGGTTTTCATGGTGGATATATGGCAAAACAGCAAATTGAAGGTTTCTTTCATGTTTCTGTTCGAGAAGATAGTTAGTTTGATGGTGCAAGGGCTAAATCATCTGTACATTATTTGCTTTTATCCTTTCTCGGCTTTATGATACTGAGATATTTCTTCACAGGTTGCTTGAGGTATATGAACGTCTAGAGGAATTAGATAGCAGCTCTGCTGAAGTTACTGCTGCAAGACTCTTGCATGGTCTTGGCTTCACACCAAGCATGCAGATTAAGAAAACAAAGGACTTCTCTGGAGGATGGAGGATGAGGATCGCGTTAGCAAGGGCATTGTTTGTGAGACCATCTATACTCTTGCTGGATGAACCGACAAACCATTTAGATTTGGATGCTTGTGTGTGGCTGGAAGAAGAGCTGAAAACATACAAGAGGATTCTCATTCTTGTATCACATTCGCAAGATTTTCTAAATGGAGTGTGTACAAATATTATACATTTCACGCAATCAAAGCTAATCTATTATGGGGTAGGTTTAACTCTTCCTGTGATCACTTGTCTTCTTAGAAGAAGTTTTTTTCCTAAACTGAACTTTAATTAAGCAAGAAATACGATATCTTACTTGTTTAGTCGCAATTTTATTTTCTTCTTATCAAAGCTTATTTCACTTGGCGATTGATTTTATCGCGTCATATTTCATTACATTTAATAAGGCACCGCAATTTGCTGCCATTTCTCAGAAGCTTTTTCATGCATCGACCTTGGTGCGCGCCTCATTTCTAGATTTAGCTGTTTGATAAGATAAACTACAAATTCTTATTTAATGATCTTTCTTTATATCTTTGCATTTGCATTTTTAGTAGCTTTGCCTTTTTGAGCTTGCGTTCTTTGAAATCGTCATTAATATTCCAGTATCTTTGTGTTCCTAGGGTAATTATGATACATTCGTGAAGACAAAAGGAGAAATGGAAGAGCACCAAATGAAGCAGTATAAAAAGCAGCAAGATGAGATAGCTCATATGAAAGTATGTCCGTCACCTCATCTTATATCCGTCACCGTCACCTCATCTTATCAATTAACGACGTTTCGAGAATAAGTCGTTATCGTGTCACGATAACGGGCTATGCTCGAAACGTCATTAATTAATAATCTATTATTTATTCCTAGTACAATTTACTTAAAATCATATTTAATTTCTTTTATATTGTATAGCCTGCAATCTAGTATATTTATGGAATCCTACTGACAACCATTCTAAACTAACAAGATTTAATTTGCTGCATATTTGCTGGATTAAGAACAATGTTTGCATTTCATATCGTAGGATTATATTGCAAGGTTTGGGCATGGTAGTGCTAAGCTAGCTAGGCAAGCACAGAGTAAAGAGAAGACTTTAAACAGGATGGTCGAAAATGGACTCACCGAGAAAGTTGTAGCTGAAAAGGTGAGTTAGAAGTAGTACTTCATGGGAAATATTCAGAGAAAAAGACTGGGAAAGTTTTCAGGCACATAAGGAGCGTTCACAGTTGATATCAACACTTCTTGAATTGGAGGGGGTATGAACGAAACTTGAAAGGATTCTGGGGGAGGAAGTATCATCAAGAATAGATGCCAATTTCTGTTTGAGATTTAAAAGCCAATTTTTATATTCACGATTAGCTTGATTTTATGGTAGCGAAGGTTTGCAATATTTAGGGACATAGATGATGGTGATTTAATTGATTCAAATTGACCTTGTGTGTCTTTTGTCCCACTTGATTGTCACTGGCGCTTGTAGAGTTGGTAAAGGTTTAGGTTGAACAGCAATAATAGTTTATGATTTGTTGAGGGAAGCACGAGTAGACTGGTAACTACCGCAAAGGAACAAAGTGAAAATTCTGTTTTACGATATGATAAGGAGATTTTAAGTATCACAAACCCCGATACTCATCTGTTTAATGGTACTTTTTTTCGCAGGGAATTTCATTTTATTTTCCTGACTGTGGAAAATTGCCACCACCGGTATTGCAGGTACAACACGTGAGCTTTCGCTATGGACCAGATAAGGTAAGTTTTAGAAGCATGCCAACACTTCATCAGCAATTAGGCCCGAAAATTCATACGCTATTACAACAATTTCATTATTCTGCAGATAGCGAATTAAAGATTTTGACGGCACAAACTTGAAAATGGCTTTAGTAAACATTTTATATCATATTGGCTAAAAGCTTTTTCGTTTGACACTCCCCAGAGCATAAAACGTGAAAATAAGGGTCTGAAAAAACACGATGAAAAATATATACCCAGATGTGGATCAAAGTCTAGGCCAATCAGAAAAATGCAAGCACAAGACGATCAAGTTAAAAAGAATGTAATTTTCTGGCTTTTCACTCCAAGCACATAAAACAAGATAACTGAAAGTCTTATTTAATGCATAAAATTGCTACAGAATGCCGTCATCCCTTTTTTTCTTTTTCCAGCCATTTATTTACAAAAATTTAGATTTCGGAATGGATCTAGATACCAGAGTGGCCCTTGTTGGACCAAATGGTGCTGGCAAATCGACATTGTTGAAACTGCTTATCGGTGACTTGTCTCCCTCGGATGGTTTGGTACGGAAACATAATCATCTAAAATTTGGAAGGTATCACCAGGTATGACTCAACTCTGTATGTTACATCTGTTCATGGTTTGTACAATGACGGTTAGATTCTTGTTCTAAGCATAACGTTGAGCAATATAAGCTGTTGCATTTTCTGTCATAAGTAACAAATTGCTTTCCAGTAAGTAACAGTTCGCCCTAAGTGTGTTCCTAAACTCGTATTGTTTTGATGACAGCTGCACTGCTTAAAATCTTACAACAATCATTGCCAAATCTCTTGGATCACTTGTGATTTTCAGCCTTCGCATGCATCCATCTTCCTCCCTCTGCAAACAATGTTGCCGTATAGTAAAGTAAAGACACATTTTTGTGACAAAACTTTTGTTCGCCTTTTACTAAATGTTCTGCTTTGTAAACAACATTGTTTTTTAATGGGCTAGTGTATTGGAAAATTGGAAAAGAAATGAAAAATGCAAAAATATAGCGGAATATGCAGGTGCTCCAAAGAGTTTTGGCAGGCATTGTAGCTAATTTGACAAAATCATTCCATGACAAAATCATTCCTATTTTTCAGTTATATCTCACCCGTGTATGTTTACAGTTATTTGCAACATTAAATCTACATTAGGCTTGTTTTAGACTGTACAGTAGTTTACAAGCAATTCATTACTTTGTTAGCTTCTGGATCGTTCCGAACTATAAACTTAAGTATTGCAATATATTTGCTCTTAATTATATTATATACCTTATTATGCATCTAGCATCTACAAGATATTCTCGATATGGACATGTCTGCAATGAATTGGATAATGAAATGCTTTCCCGAGCAAAGAGAGGAGGAAATGATGCGAAAATTCCTCGGAAGGTATGGGTTAACTGGAAAGCAACAGGTAAACATGATTTAAAAATTCGCAACTTAATTTTTTTGTCACTTTCTATTCATATTTGCAATATTGTCTCTTTACCCATTTACTTTCTTTATCAGCAATGGCATCATGTCTCTTTAATGCCTTTAAAAAAGATTTACTGTATAAATTTGAATCGTATAGGAGTATTTATACAAATAAGTAAGCTACATGACACACTGAAATGTATGCTCCAGTGACTTGAGTTAGATCTTTTGTTCCGATGGTCTTAGAACATTTTCTTATACCCAGGATTGATTTATATTCAAGATGCGCTTTAGCTGATAAATCCATATCGAGATTGGAATCCATATCGAGATTGGCTATTTGTCATTCATTCATTTGCATTTGAACATCGTATTAACAATTAATAGCGGCCTTTTTTATAGTCCCATCGTCAATTAGCTATCTCTGTCTCCTCTTTAAAAAGAAATTAAAGACATTCGTCATTGAAATCAAGTTTTATCTTTGTGTCCAATAGGAGAGGTGCACTTTTTTGAAAATAACGTTTACCTGTTTTACCCAAACTTGTCTTATCAGTAGAGCTATTGATAGTATTTAGTCCTATTTGTATTTCTTCTCGCAAGATTTGCCCTATTCGGAATCTGTCGGACGGACAACGAAGTCGTATCATATTCGCGTGGCTTGCATTCCAATGCCCACATATGTTGTTGCTAGACGAACCGACAAATCACTTGGACATAGAGACGATCGACGCCTTGGCTGATGCTATAAATGAATTCGATGGTGGCATGGTTCTGGTTAGCCACGACTTCAGGCTTATAATGCAGGTTTGAATACTTATTTAGCATATTAGCGGACGTTAAGCTATTGGAAAAAATAGTATTTTTATTGGGCTGGTTGATTTTTACTCAAGAAGGAGAGGAGAACTAAACTCTACCGAAGGGAACGTGTAAAACAAATTCAGGAACAAGAAGGATAACTTGGAGGATTTAAGAGATTTGGCAGCAAAATATCTTTTTTTCAGAAACTTAGACAGTTCTATTTTTGGAGCTTGGCGCTGAGACCTCTTTCAATTGGTCACTGCAGTTTCTTAATTATTTACTCGTGATTCTTCAACCAAGAATCACGACACATCATTAGTTCCTTAAGGTTCTAGTAATCCATCTTCGTTTCCATAACAGGTTGCCAAGGAGATATGGATCTGCGAAAACCAGACAGTAACGCCATGGAATGGTGATATATTCTCTTACAAGCAAGACCTGAAAAAGAAAATAATCAAAAGCTAGGAAAACGGACTGTCATTTCATTGTCATTTCGTGTCTGTAAATACGTATTTATTGTGTATTTGCATTCGAGTTATGCAGAAAAAAAGCAAAAAGCACAAAAAAGTCTTCTTAGTGTGTTACCCTTTGTTTTCCCAATGTCCTGTTTACTGTTATTGAGGCAATAGGAGCCCAGTAGTATCTTGCCTTTCATCAAGTTTTTAATTACTGGACTGGTTGCGAAATCGCCCTGGATTTTCTTAACTTTTTAGCTTCCTTTCTGACAGTAGAAAGGTGTATTATAACCAATGATGCAGTAAAAGTGAAAGAAAATTGGAAAAAGCTTTTGTGTATTGAAACAGACAATTTCTCGGATCAAAGGGACTTTCTTCTTCATGACCTCTTTGCTACCCAATTGAAAGGGTTGCAGGTTTAATTTTATAGCTCCCTTCCCCAAAGGTCTTGGTGTTACGTAACTATGGATATTGACTCAAATGAAGTGATTCAAATTAAGTCGTAATTGGGGTCCTACAAGGCTCTGTCCTAAGTCAAATTCTGTTTTAGTATCTCGTCAACCTCGGCCATGAGGTTTGTCATTTTACAGATGATGGTAAATTACAAATGCTTCAAAAACACAGGTTTAGATAAAGGCGCTATATATATAAATGAAATTATTTTGTTCCATAAATTGTTTTGTTTCAATCACTCTTATTATCTTTTGTGGTCTCTTTACAATCTTCTGGAATCTGAACATGAGCTTCAAGACACAATGAATAAGTTTGAAAATGATTTCAGTTATATAAGCGGTACCCTCAATTCGACATCAAGATGGCTAATTATTGTTTATTATCAAGTGTGCCTTGAAAGAAAGAGAGTTTGTCGTGCAACGAAAAGACTGCCTTGTAAAAAGATGAGTTTTCAGTGACCCTTCTAGGCCACCGCAGCTATCGCCTCATTTTCACAACAATTTTGGTTTGTAAGAGGACAATGGGACCCTGTTTTCAGAGAGAGAACAGATTTGTTGTTAAGAGAGAGAACAGATTTGCTGTTAAGAGATAAACTTCCCAGCTTACTGTAATTCCAGGCGCCGGAATCACGAGGTGTGGTCACATCGAGAGGAAGGACCAGGACACTGCTCGATAAGCATAGCTTCTCAGTGTCCTAAAACTACCTTCAACTTAATACAACACCACAAAATAACACTAAACATGCAAAATCAGTCTAATCTAACTGTCTTCATAGTTCATATATGTAAGAACCAGAATAAGTTGCTTGATGGGAAAATGAAACTGTGCTTATGTGGCAATATTTTGGTCGATTTGGTGGCGTTCTTTATAGACAGGTATTTCGTGGCGTTCTTTATAGACAGGTTCCAAACTAGAAAAATCGGAAAATTTGGTCCAGTCAAAGTTCTGAAAACGGTTTTTGGGGTCGCTAGACATTGTAGAATCAAATTTCACTTGGGGACTTTTGAGCTTTTTCATTATTTTCAAAATGACGGCTCAATTGCAAAATGGCGGATTTCTTTAAGCAAATAACTATATCCTTTTTGCAAATATTCTGTAAAAATCATATTTCACAAATTTTCCTGCAAAATGGCAGCATTAATTCAAAATGGCAGATATTCAGAATTTACCATTTTGATTGAGAATGCTTGCACTGATCCTTTTTGCCAAAACTCTGTGAATGATGTCATCCTTAGATACGAGAAAGTACTTGAAAGCTTGAAATAAAAATGGCGTCAAAAATCCTCAACATGAGTCAGTGGCAATAATGCTCAATAGCCACGATTGTTCTTTGCCATCCCGGGAAAAGTAAACAATATGTGTTCAAGCCTTTTCAAAGCTAAAAATATATAAAGCTGCTGGAAATAGCAATTTACCTTTTCGTTATGTATATTTCTCTGCTATGAAGAGCACAAGGTAGGACAGAGCAGCTAGACGCTATCGACGTATCTGTAACAGAGCGGTTAGCTTACCGTTGTTTTCATCAGTTGATAACGGACACACGTCAGGTTTCATGGTTTTGGAAAGACAGATGGTAAGTAGCATGTGTTCGCACATCGTTGAAAAGTAGGCATTGTCCTGGAAGAAACATTGGCCATCTTCAAAGCAAATAATGCAGTGCTACATACATTTCAATATTCTGGAGACTTTTGCGATTTGCTGCTTCTATCTTCCAACCTTTTCGTAACAACTTTCTATTACATGCTTAGATCAAGTTTCGAAAATGGGTTTTATTGGAAACAAAATTGTCCACAAAAATTTGTTGTTGAATATCTTATACTTCACTTTCTCTTCGATCTTAAGCTGCTTGTAAAAGTCAATCTCCCTCACTCTTCTGGAAACAAAACTTTTGCAGTGCAAGCATGATATCCTTGAAACCATTCTTGGTAAATTCTGGGGTAAGATGTCTCCTTGGCAATTCTTCAATGGATGAAAAAGAGAAGAAGACCGTTCAACTGACAGGCAGTAAGGAAGCATGTAGACTTTTGCATCATGCAGGCATCGGTATATCATACAGTGATGTGAGAACGTTGAATGATATTTGGGCCGAGTCAGTCAAGATGCATCACAAGCACATGCTACCACCTGAATTTATTAAAGGTAGAACAATTTATATCACTTTTGATAATTCTGATTGAAAGCAGCAGACGGTAACAGGCATAGAACTGTCTTCCAAGTTTCAAAGCCTTTCGAAGAAACAGACAAAGAAGAAGAGGAAATTGATAAATATCTAACTGAAGAAGAAAAATAAGATTATAGATCATACAAAATTTCTCGAAGTCGCAAAGCAAATATGACACGATTGTCACACTCATGGGAGGATTTTATACAATCCTGGCAAGCTTGAAGATTTTAGGGAAGAAATTTGCTTGTCTTGGTTTGAGGGATTGGTGGATTGACGCGGGAATGATAGCTGAAGGATCTGTAGACAAGGCAATCGATGGCCGTCATTATCATCGTAGTGTTAGGCTCCACAAGCAATCATTTGAAACACTCTTGCATTTCACGATCAAGCAGCTAGCCAGTTTGCGCGTCCTTGATATTCATTTGAAGCAATCAGTTGCTGATTTACGGGTAAGTCAGTCTCCAGCAACACTGACATCAATTTTGGCACAACCTGCATTTCAGCTCCTCTTCGAGAGTGCATTATCAGACCATAATGAAACGTAAGTGAAGATGATTGTGGAGTATCTACAAGATGTTTCGGCAATGCTACGTCTGATAAGTTCAGTTAGGGAAAATTCTATTGAGCAGCATCTTGCAGCCGAGAGGGTAATGATACCAAAGTTTTTTGCATTTGGCCATCCGAATAATTCGCGGTATCTTTCATTCCAGCATGTCAAACTTTCAGACATCAAAAGGAACCATGCAGCAATCTGGAAAGACCTGTTGTAAAATAGATACGACGGATCGTGCATGGTGATTTAATTACAGAGACAACATTAAAAAGAGAGGTAGCAGCCAGAGGAGGCCTAATGCAAGGAGGCTTAAGCACAGATATAACTGCTGTAGACACCTTCATGAAAACAAGTCACTTTATATCAAATTTACGGATGAAGCTGAAAGAGAGGTTGAGGGTATTTACCAAGTCGTCACACAAGGAAACAAGTTCAGGCGCTCGAAAGAAGCACGAAATAATGATACAAAGCCTCATCAACAAACTGGGCAGCTACTTTGATTCTTTTTTAGCTGGCCCCGCTCGACATTTCAAAACTGGCTGCCAAATTGATGAAGCAGTTATAACAGATCTTCTGTCGTCAACCCAAATGGGAAATGAAATGTTTAAAGAATTTGTTCAGAAAAGGCTGAAAGACGCTAATGACAGGATCAGCATTTTCAAAAAAGTGTGTAACCCCAAACTGAAAACAGGTATAGAAAAAGTGAATAAAGTGCCAAAGATTATAAGCAGCAGCTTGAAGGAAGATCGGCAAGCCTTCGGTGCAATGATAGACAAAAGTAAGTCCACAGAGGAATTGCTTTCATACCCGCTCACCAGTGTTCCCTTGGGTCTAGCATCGCCAGATGGTGATCTTAGACAAGGTCCAAAGGCTGCACTAAGAAATCGCCTAATTTAAGAAGCAGCTGCGTCGATGACACACCCAGAAATGGGGGCATTTAGGATCATGGATGGTATGGCTGTTGTGAGGTCGATTCTTTTCAAAAATACATGGGGTGAATACGTAACAGCATCGTTTAGTTTTTGCACACCAAGCAGAGACTCGTTTCCTTTAAGGCTTGGCATTATCTTTGATTGCTACAAAGAAAGCAACATCAAGGGTTAAGACAGCAGTTTTGGGAACCTTCACTAATAATTCTGTCTATTTAGGCTATGTTCACATTGCTCCGTATTCGTTTTTATCCGTTTTCATATCGATCCATTTTGCCTGTTCACACTGCTCCGGATACATTTGATAACGGTGTAAAAACGATGAAGCGTTCACATTGCTCCGCTCTGGATAAAAAGGAAAACGCCGCGAACTGGTTTACAGACCTTGCGACTGCCAATAAACTTTTCAAACAACCCACTGCCACTAATATCCCTCCAAGTAGTGTACTAACTTCGAGTGAATCAGCCATGTTAAGAGAAGTTGTTCAAATTGGCGTGGTCTGAGCATCTTGCTGTGGTGTTGTTGTTGTTATCGTTATCAAAAGTATCCGTTTTCTATGTTCACACTGCGTATTGCGTTGTCGAAAGTCTCCGTTTTCAACGTGCGTTTTCAAAAGTCTCTGTTTTCGCAGCGGAGCAGTGTGAGCGCAAGGTGAAAACGGATACTTTTTTATCCGTTTACACTGGAATCGGAGCAATGTGAACGGGGCCTTGGGATATGAAGATATGGGTCATTATTTTATTTTGGTTTCTCACTCACCAAATGTCTCACTCACCAAATGCTGCGCAAGCCACGGCGCTTAGCAGGAGTGCAGTTAGCGATGTTCCTCAAAGAATTTATTTTGGTTCTGAATTTCGTTGCGAGAAAGACAACAATTTTTATTTCTTACAGGTTAAAGAGTTTAGGACTTTGATTAGCAGAGTGCTGCTAAATTTTTTTAAACTGAATCTGCTTGGCTCATTTTTTATTAAAGTTTGTTGGCAAATTATTCAGCTTTGAGACACAAATGTAGGCGACCAAGAACTGTTTGGCCTAGGCCTATTATTCGTATGGCCTAGGATGGTATAACCTTTATATGGGTTACAAATAATTAACACCAAGAAAGGTCTGTAATTGAACTGCTCGGTTAAAGAAATAGTTTCGAATTTGAGAATGGATCCCCGTTGGTCATCGGAACCCTTATCACTGGAGCTGGCGTGCCTTGATTATATAAAAACTACACTGAATCGTGCAGAATCCTCGTTGGAGGAATGTGAATATGGATTTCTAAGTGACTTGTGTAGACTACCAGGTCCCTTCGTTTGCTCAGTTTTTGAATATCTTGGCCGTACTGGTGGCATTTCAGATTTTAAGTTGAAACTGTTTCGGAAAGCAAATGACTTTTCATTGGAAAAACTTCACTTAGCTGACCTAGGAAGCTCAATAGGTGGATCAAGTCTACATGGATTTTCTACGTATAACTTAAAGGAAATTGTCTTACAATTCAATAAAGACAATTCAAATCACCCAACTTTAACTGATTTATGGGATGCATTTAGAGGCTCCGAAAAGTCATTGAAAGTTCTGAAGTTATATTTCTATCCAATATCATTTCACGATGATGGTCATTTGTTTAATTTTGTCTCCAGGTTTCCAAATTTAGAGGTATTCTGCATCCACACATTACTTGACTATTGCGATCTAAATCATGAAAAATGGTCAAATCTTTTGAGATTTTGCCCCTCTTTAAAAGCACTTGAAGTATTTACACCTCGCAATAAGTCCCAAATTTCTTTAGACACATCAGTATTTTCGTATTTTGGAACACAACTTCAGAGTCTGAGTTTACCAACAATACTGAATTTTCATGGTGTTCTAACCCAGCAACATGGTCTAATTGGACTGATGGATCTTAACAATCTATGCTACTTGGATTTATCAGTTGATGATGACCCAGAGGATAATACTCAAGAAGCAGCAAAAGACAGAGCTGAACGCCGAAAGTTTGTTATTGATTTCATGGAAAAGCTTGAAGATGGACGTCTGCTACCAAAGATTTCATCTCTGGATTTATCTGGAATGAAAGGACTACATACTGGTCACGTTAACAAGTTCTTGGAATCACACAAGACAGTTACTTTTCTTGGCCTGTCTCTAATAGAAATTGAATACACTGTCATGGCTTCTGTGGCAGATAGCGTGCTTGTAAGTGAAGTAGTTTTGCATGATCGTGTTTGATAAAAGGCAGAATAAAGTCTCCAAGTGGTATCTTGAGAAATTTTGATATGGTCCAAGATGAAATTTTTGATAAAATCTCTGTTTATTCTCAACCAACTGTGAGAATATCTGTCCATGCCAATAAATGTTGTATTTACCCATGTCTCCTTTGGATTTTGAAAAATCTCTTTGTGGCATTCAATAAAAACTACTTCTCTTCAACCTTACTTTGTCTTTTACAACTGGTTTCACAAAGTTATTCAAAGCTAAATCTAATGGAATCCCAGACCACAAAATAATAGTTTTGCATGACACTTTTATTAGCTTTGTTCTTTAGCTTATGAAATCACCACTGTTTTGTCAATATCTGGGAAAATTAAAAAGTTTTTCTCATTTCCGCATCTCATGATAAGGATTTTTCATTGCCTACTTTTTGCAAATAGAGTTTCTAGGCTCTTATAGATCAAGAGCGTGCTACATCAGAGTATTTCAAAACCTTTTTCCATATTTTACATTCAAGGAATTTTGTAGCATGTGGCATTGATTGAATGACCAAAAATGCTGTCCAATTGCTGTATGCACTGTCAGTCTTCATCATTTTTTCAGAGCTGTGTGAGCTTTTAGTTAATATGAACTAAATGACTGGTGAGGTTTCAAACCAGCCATCACTACTGTAAGCAGATCTAGTTGGCCATTAATTATGTAATGCATTTACTATAATTTTTCAATTTCAAGCCTCCTGTTGTCACCTTTATTGGTACATAAATCGTTGACTGGGAGGGTTTAAAGCAAATAATTATATAATATGTATGCTTAAATTACATAATTTTGTGACAATTTTTAAAAAGCTAATAAGTTTTTAAGAATCGCTAGAAGCTTGATAATATTTTTTTACTTTGCAGAACCTTCTGATCTCTGGTACCTTTTTAGAAAATCAAATTCTTCTATCATTAAAAGTATATGGAAGCAGAGCACTCTACATCAGAGAAGCTCTGAAAAACCTCTTTATCCTGTGCAGTGAGTGGACTGAACGAAGACCAGAGGTCATTCAGGTAATCCATTTATTGGCTTTTCATGATGGTTAATAGAGTGGTTTTGGACCGCACAAAAAGCAACAGGATATCCAGCCTTAGGCCCAGTTTGTATTTTTGCACTCTTAGCTTGAAAAAATTTAAGAACAGCCAGCCTGAACTTCAATTTACTGGTTCTTATTAGGAAAAGAGTAAAAACACACATAACCTCTATTTCAAGATATTCACACAAGATATTTCACATATTACAAGATATTCACACAATAAAACACACAAGATATTTCAAGATTCTTCTTCGTCTTTTAGTTCAAGTTGTCTATCAAAACATTTTGTTGCATATAGTTTTTTGGTCTTATATGGAATATATGGTACTAACTGGATCTTTGAATTGGGACAGGACTGGTTGAACAAGACTTTTGTTAGGAGGCTAGTTTTTTTTAATTACTCAAATATTCAAACTTGATAAATCTCTTCCTGGAAAAATTGTGTTGTGGCTGACATGTGATTCAAAAGAAAAAGAGCCCTAATTAAATGTGCTGTCAGTGCAGAATTTTTATGACACATAATTCTGCAACGGTCTTAAAGATTTTTTAAAGTGAAGTTAATAAGCTAACAAGCAATGTTCTTTGAAATGGAGTTAATTACTTCTCTTTTCTTCTTTGCTTTTAATGCCACAATCAGTAAAGAAGAATCTATAATCTTGGTTACATATTATTTTGAATTGTTTTTCTCCCTAGCTTGTCTTACGTGCCTTGAAAGATCATCCAGAGGATCATTTGCTTCAATTAGCTGCAACGTAAGTTGTGACATTTGGAACCTATAAAACAGAGATTGTGAAGTTGATCAATTAAGTCCTGATCATCAAATATAATTATGTAAAACTTGCTTTTCTAAATATAAAAGGTTGTGCTATACCTGGAGACTTTTGTTATGAAAATAAGAAAACTATTACTAGGTGGGGTTGCCACTAAAGAGCATCATTTTCTTGGACTGGATGTTTTAAACAGAAGCAAAAATTTGAATCATCACTGCAAATTTTAACCTTTTTTATAAAGGAAAGTATATATGAAGTTTGATAAATAATATTACGCCACAACAATCAATCTAACTTAAAATGGAATAGGATTTTTTTGAATTTTTGAGCATTCATCTCATATTTGAAGCAAAGGGCATCCATCTTTTACACAAGCTCTTTTCCTGCTCTTACCATACAAGCAGAGACAGCAAAATAGCCTCAAGTACCTTTGAGTGTATTTTTAAATCAGTATTTTCACTTTGCAAAGCCATATGGACAAAATAATGACATTTTCTTCACTGGATGAATTCAAGTGATAGTTTTCTTTAGAAGTGCTCATTTTTTAAAAGCCTTTTTTCTGTTTAATTTTCAAGGAGCATTTGTATACGCCAATTGCAGTCCCCCCTATCTTCACAAATATTCTAATTTGCATAGCCCATCAAATAATCTATGTTGCTGCTAATGCTAGCAAAATTAGCAGAAAAAAGTGAACTATTAATTATCATCCGAGGGTGTTATGAGAATGTTTCCATGAAATAACAATTCATAGAGTAAAGGTATTTATATGACTTTTGCATTTCCAACTATGATATCTTTCTGATCCAAAATACAAGAAATACTCAAGCTCACCAAAGCTCTTTATTGACACCCCGAAAATTCAGTGAATTGCTGAAGGTTTTTTAGGGTTTTGTGGTAGTATTTTGGGCTGAAACCTTGCTTCCCCAACTATTCTGTAGAAATGATATCAAAGAATCCACTTTTCTGCTCACGTGAAGTTTTCGTATGAACTGAGTAGAAACACAGCAATTATTTATCTTTTATAACTGCCAACATAAGTTACAACTATTATGTCATTCTTTATTCCAGATTCTCAAATCTAAATGTTAAATTGTCTGTTAGAATTTAGAAGGCCAGTTAGCTATGTATGTAGGTCATTGCTCCATTTTCACTCTAACTCTTTAAATGATCAATAAGTTTCTCTAAATGCACAGCTTATCATTTTATTATAGGGCGTGTTTATATAATCTTACAAAAAATGACCAGAAGCTAAAGCCAGTGCCACCATCTCAGCTGATGTAAGTAATGCTTTGAGATAAAGTGATTTATTCCAGTCTTGTCTGTCTTGATGAGAGGAGAGCAAAGCTTGTTTCCTTTTTTGTCTCCTCTTTTAATCGAGAGCATTCCACGAGCTTGTCAAAACTTGACAAAAAGGCTTCTTAAAAGGGGCGTAATTTCCAAAGTATTGTCACAGCAATCATATCTTAAAATACTTTTATGTCTCACATTTGTCCACTGCTTTCGTTTGTCACGGTTGCAAACTACTGACCATCATAAACAGATTAGATAATTGCCATTGAGATTTTTGCAAACCTTTTTTATCCATCAAAAGACCTTATGACCTTTTTTTCTAACCTGCAAGATTTGAAACATCGATATCCAAGGAAGCTTTCATAGTCATCGTCAATCAGTGTCTCTGAGATTGCAGTGTCTGCTTCTGCTCGATTACGTCATAAAATGTTGCAATTTTGTCAGATATGGTTCAACCAAGAAGCTCTTAAGCCCTGGTCAAATTTCATTCAACATCAAAATGACGATGTTGGATGACCCAATATGGTGATAAAACGACCCAACATTTCACCCAACATGGTGTTAGGCGAAATGTTGGGTGAAATATTTGATCGTTTGACAAGGGCTTGATGTTTACACTACTTTGGCAGGAAGTTGTCTTTTCTAATTGGCGCTGCCCAGGTGCCTGCAAGAATCCTTGCTTGTTCATAGAATGAGTGGGTGCAATATTTAGTCCATCTGACCACTCCTTATTTAGCAGTGTGCAGAGCAAATTTGCAAATGCGAGGATTGTTTGATAAAATGCTCAGTTTATTTGAGCGTGGTTTTAGATTAAGATATAGCGTTAAGCGAATCTAAACTTTGATGGGCAATGTTACAGGAGAAAGTGCTGTAATGGTAAAATAATAACCGTATTCAATTGGAAACTTTCTCCGCCCATTTCTAATTAAGATGTTACAGATTTTCTCAATTCTTTGTTGTAAATTATCCTTTTTTTCTGTGTAACAGTGAAGCAGCTGAGCTTTCTTTGCAAGCTTTAAGAAGATTCCGTTCAAGTGATAAAAAACAGGTGGGTTTTGTCTCTAATAAACTCTTTGTTTTCTTCCACCTAATACAGAACGCTAAATAGATTAATCCTACGTACGATTCGGCGAATTTACTTTTTTTATATAGAAAATCTGATGTTTGGGGATGTGATGTGGGTTGAGTTCCGCACAATTCAATTAGGAGAGTTTCAATTTTTCAGCTGACTAAGTTTTTTTTGAGATTTTCAAATGAATATCGACTGGAGAATGATAGAAAATATTTTCTTGCATTCAACGTAAAATCTTGTTATGCAGAAATGACTTACTTTTCTCATGTTGGTTAGCTGGTACTGTTTGGATTGTATAGTTTCAGCTTTATTATTGCTCGGGAATTTAGCTTTTTACCTGAATGTATATACTTTATATTGAGAAGTTTGTCTGTTGATACTTCCGTAGCACAGTGCTCAGTACGTTTGAATGTAGAGCGTGATATAGTTTAGAGTTGAAGAAAATCAAACAACATTTTTAATCTCTACAGGCCTTTTTCGCGAGTAACTCACTCTTTAGAAGATGTTACTTTATATTTATATAAAAAACCTTTAAGATAGCAATGGAACTAACCCTGGTGGCCAAAAGGGTCTCATACAAATTTCAACTGTCAATCTGTGAGTTTGGTTGAATGAATAAGAATCCTCTTTCATGCATATACATCTATCAATCAGGTTTCTTTTATTTTAATTTTTCGATGAAAGGCTAGTTTTTGAAGTGTGACGATGTTATAATCGTGCAGCATTGCCCCATGCGGGCTAGGCCAAGTTGGAGTCGTTGTTATGATTTTAAGTCATTCCAATTTTATTTTTTTTCCTTTTCAGATCATGAAAAACTGTCTCTTAATATTTTGCAACGACAGACTGTTACACGATCCTGTAAGTTGTTAAAGTCTTCTATGCGTTAAGAACAGTTTACACGATATGCATGATACATTAAGGTAAAATTTCCATCATAATTGAATATTAACGCATAGAAACCGGCCTTAACGCATAGAAACCGGCCTTAACGCATAGAAACCGGCCTTAACGCATAGAAACCGGCCTTAACGCATAGAAACCGGCCTTAACGCATAGAACTTTTATTAGAACGCTAGAATGCTTTGGCAGAAGTAGAAATAGTCGTTATTTCCGTTCGTAATTAAAATAAAACCTGTTAATACCGTCTCTGTAATATACCTTGGAACGCTCAAATGGAATTATGGCCTTTAGAGAGACTGAAAATGGAAATGAACCATATGATGATTCAAAGTCCTTTTTCTTTACTAGTAAACAGCATACAAACAAGCGGTATCCTTTGCAT
This sequence comes from Rhopilema esculentum, assembly GCF_013076305.1. The sequence continues at coordinate 12,721,073 of NW_027019306.1, forward strand.
CAATATTTGAATTTGTTATGTTTTCGTTTCATTGCTAACATTAATGTGAATATTTTCTTAAAAACAGAAGTTCAAACGTTTTGATGTTAGTCGCGTTTGTCTGGATTGCATGCTGACTGTACCAGAATCAGTTGACCGACATATTACCAGAATGGCTGTTGCCATAGTGTCTGTTTTGGCTTGCAAGGTATTTTTCTTTTGCAAAGATTCAGCACCCTGAAACATCACTTGTCTAATTGTTATCTAACCATTTTCCTGATAATTTATTATTGTGAAGAATACTCATTCTCATATGGCACATGTTACAATGAGACCTCCAATAGCGTGCACCATCCAACATATTTGTCTAAGAAATCAGTGTGACTTTGAAATGCTGGTAACTGTGATTACGAGAATTGCTATGATACTTTAAATATTGCTATTTAACAATATTTCTATCTAGCTTTAAAGTGATATTTTTGCGTTAATCGTACCGATGTATCACAATTTCTTCCTTTGTACCTTCATTCGTACGTGACATTCAGTTAATTGTTGCATGGATGTTTGCTTTGGTAGTATTATAAAGCTCATACGACCAAATGCAATCTCTTTTAGATAACTTCACAGGAGACATCTGAGTTGACAGGGGTTGAAGAAATGAAAGTAAAATATAATTTTTTTGATAGCATATTGTATTAATCCGATAATATACTGTATTTCAAATATTTTCATTGCTGCTGAAAAGGATCTCGCCAGTCTTTGTTACTGGTCAGGCATCAGCGTGTTGGTTAAAGACAGCAGGTGGAAGTTTTATTCTAAGGTTACTTCGGAAATCCACCTATCTTTCATGCGTATATATGAAGATAATACAGATGTAGATGATGACGATGATGACCTCGATTCTACAAAACCAGTGGGAGAAAGGGTGGAGCTTTGTAGAGAAACTATTGAAATAACACGAGAATAAGATTATCGTAGGACAAAACCCGTACAATACAAACAGTAATTTAGCTGGAAGAAGGATTGACCCATTAAATTTTGAGTGAAACATTGTTCTAAGAGATATTCATCTTAGTGAAACGGGAATTGAATTACGTTATTTGTGCGAGATGTTTTTGAGTTATGAGAATTGTAAGAGTATCGACAGAATAAGCTTTCAGTAGACTTTTAAGCTGGCTGGACGCGAGATTCTTTGTGTCATATATCGCTGGGTTTGATAAAATGTTGATTTCGTCAAAAAGTAATACAGTATCCCTAAACTTTGATAAGTAATGAGATCTTCATGTTATCCTTTGTTCAGATATAACAGTGTCTTAGATGTGTGAATAAGCAGTTGAAAGAAAGAAATTTAGACGATTGTAGTGACTTGATATTTTTATCTTCTGTATGCTACAAGTTCATGTAGTCAAGTTATTTGTATTCTGTAGTCGTATTAGAATGCAAGATTTTCTAACTGCTATTTAAGACAATGTTCACAACTGCCATCTATGTTGTGCTTTCATATTGCCAAAGGGTTCATGATCAGAGAAACATCAGTTTTAGCAGTTTAGAAATCACAGTGTCCCATTAAAGTTGAGATATAATTATGCAATCTTTTATGCAATGCCATGTCATGTACAATTTCATGTTTGAAGAAAACGTACAATTATTGTGTTTTTCAGCTGTTGTTGTCAATAGCAAAATCAAGACTTGGGGAAGAGAGGGTAAGGATCTAACATTGAGCTTGGCTTTAAGTTGACGAAGTTTTCATTTGAGCTTGTCAGAAGTTTGTTAGAAGAATTTTTGGGTCTAAAGTTATTCAACATTTGCTCTGGTTTCGTCTAAACTATATGCAGTTTGGCCTGAAATAATCGTGAATGTTCTGGATAGAATCCATCATTTGTCCGGATCGGTTCTAATGTGTCCGGGTCGGGTGTTGAGTGATATGTTACCGCCCTGACTAAGTGCGCATTAGTCAGATCTGCAGTAACTGGATGCCAAATTTCGGTTTGGTTGGAGTTTTTTGTGAATTTTTTCTTTAAATTATTAGAGCCTCACTTTATATCAAATTATATCTAAAACCCGCTCAATTTTTGTGTCCCATGGCCTAGTCCCAGAGAATTGCTTCCCACCTTTGTATACGGAGGAGGTTTTCTGTGCCAATATTTGGGGTATGAGACTTTACAAAAGTCGATTTTTGAGGGCTGCGAATTCGAAATGGGGCTTGTAAAGAAAAGCAAACGGTGAAATTAAAATCATTAATTTATCAGAATGACAACCTTATCGAGAAGACATATATTAGAGGTTGCAGCTGCTTAGAACAACTGTTCCTTGCTACGACAATGCCTGCGCTCTCAAATTTAGAAACTCGATATTTTAGCTCCTTAAGAACTTGATATTTTGGAGATATTGCTGACATGGAATCCCCGTGTAGGACATCAGGGAGTATCCCTTAGATTAGAATGTTTTAGCACAGTCCTGTTTATGTCGATTATGATTATCTTCTTGCTTTTCCATTGTTGAAGCAGTCTTTGAACACCTTTGCTTCTGATTTTAATTTGCTTTGTTCTCGATTCGTTTCAGATCGATGGAACACTTAAGTTTGACCTCAGTGCACTGTGGAATTTAACAGGTAAATTATTAAAAGTTAGGTTTTCTAAGTTTGTTCTATTCAGCTTTTTGTATAGAACTGAATACTGTATAATGACATGTTATCCCCTTTGATGACTGCAACTTGCCTTGCTTGATTTGCTATGTTTTCTCAGACGTTACGAGGTCATCTGCCCTCTACAACATGTCTCGATAATTTTGTTTAGCAAAAGTATTATGAAGAAGCATTTAGTTACTTTCTTGCTTGTCCTGTGTCCAACTCAAATGTCCTATAAAATTGTCATCTTTGTTTCCTAAATGATTGACATTTTTCTTTGAAGATGAATCCCCGAAGGCGTGTCATCTCTTTGTGGACTATGGAGGACTAGGCCTTTATGTGCAATTGTTAAGGGTAAGGATATTTTAGAATCGAAATTTGAGAACTTTTTTTCAAAGGACAGGGACTTGATAACCTTTTATCTGGGGATAGGGATTGGAAAGCCTCACAGAAGGGGCTCTAATGAGCTGATTTATAATTACTCAAAAATTTGAGTCTCTGTTTCACATGTAAATGGATGATTTTAAATGCATAACATAATTCAAGATACAAGTTGAAAGCAAACAAGTTCAGTTTGTTGACCTACTGTAAAACAGGAAAATGAGGAAAACCATTTCTAAAAGATCTTTTGGTGGGACAAACTTAAAAATGACTTTGAAAAAAGCATTTCATCTGAAACTCTTTAGAGTATAAGACGTCAGAACACAAACCGAAAACCCTACGCTAGAAAATTTAAGTTGTGGATCGAAAACCGTTTCTAGATACAAACGCTTTTTCTGACACGTTTTTTGAGCGTGTTTTATTTGTTACACACAAAAAAGGTATCTTTGCAATAACACATACCCATGCAAATGTTTTGTTAAAATATTTCAGGTATTTTCAAATGATAATTCGATCCAGACAAAGGTCCTAGGCTTACTGGTATGTATCTGCTTTGGTTTAACATTTTTCAATTTTTCCTGCCTAATATCAACATTGAACGTAAGCCTCATTATGTTACTGTGCTACTCTAATATGCCATTGCCTTTGCAGCTCTGTTTAGATACGGCATCGAGGATCTCACAACAAACCCAGACAAGTCCTGCGTCATCTGTTATCTTTCATAGATAAGCATGTTGCTTTGGCACAAAAATTGAGCTAAATCTTGTCTTGATTCTAGAACAATATTGCGGAAGTTCCAGAACTTCACGAGGCGATGGTTATCGATGATTTGATGGTATACGTTGGGTAAGCTTGTGACCTTGTCTGCATAAAGTTTTATTGAATGTATTTACAGGCTCCTGCTATTTTTGGAACACATCTTGAATAGCCAGTAAGAGAGAATGGCGACTAGAAATGGTATGCTGTTCTTTTAACTAGGAACACACTTTATCTGCAGTGGTGGAGAAGTTTTAGGTCGTTTAAAATTAGACTGTCGAAAACGATTCAGAGATGAAATGTATAGGAATCCATTCTGCCTTGAAAATGCATCTGTACACAATATTCAGTAACGGGATTGGAGTATTTCCATGCCCAAATGATTATCACAGGTCTAACTTGCATGCCTAATGAGAAATCTTGAACTTTCCTGTGTGCATGCGCGTGCCTTGGCAATTTATCTATTCTTTTCAGAGAATTCTTTTATATTATATACTTCATCCCCAATTTTGTGAGCTCTCCTGTCCGTTTTTGTCAACCCACTGTTAATCAAACAGCCCACCTCCATTTATTATAAATCACAAATAAAGAAACACCCTTTAAGGATGTAGAAGACCCGGCCTTACCTTTTCTAACTGCTGTCTTACAGAGATCTGATTCTGAGTGACGAGAAATCTGTGAGTTACTTCGCTGGAGGAATCATAGCAAACCTTGCATATGGATGGACATCTAAGTATCAATTGCAAGTTAGCTCAAAGCAAGAATTGCTAGAAAAGTTGGTATGTATAGTAAGAATGTTTCTAAGCCTTTGAATTGAGACACTGTGGCGATGGTTCTTTATTTGATTCAAGCTTCCTAAGATTTGATATTGACGTAATATTCATGCTTGTGTTTCAATGTTTAGAAATGTCACGCACACAGGTCTTTTGAATTCAAGACAAAAAGCTTTATTAGGAGAATATGGAGGCATTGAAAGCAAGATAGAACGAAGAAGGAGGCATGAGAAGAGTGTATATTCTTGAGAGTGATATGTAATTCCAGCTGGTCTACCTGATTAACAATGCACTAGCAGTTGAGCGCATTTTCAATCCAGAATAACATAGATTATATGTTAAGAGAGCGCACATCGCTTCTTATCGACGATGATAGATTTGCTTTTTTCTGAAATAGCTGATTGCAGAAGTTTACTTGTAAGAACAGAATCGTTTTAGTTCTTTTGATGAGTCTCTTGAATATTTATGATAGGTATTTCATTAAATCATGATGCTACAAAAACTTTTCGGTTGTGTCTAAAAATTCTCAAATTGGAAACTGTTGCATAAAAAAAATTAGTTTATTTAATAGCTAGATCTATGATGAATGTTCTAAGATATCGAAATATAGAGATAACTAATGTTTTGTTAGAAATTCATAGTTGATATGCCTAATGTTCTCGAACATCAATCTTCGTTTCGTCTCCATATTAGTGTGTTAATGTTTTGTTTTCTTATTTGTTTTGCAGGACCTAGCCATCCAGCGCTGGGGAACACTGGATTCTGAGATTGTTACGTATAGGTACATAGATTCAGGATATTGATGGGACATTTACAATCGTTTTTGTCGGCAACGTAGCTAGATATCTAGGAAGCCTTTTGGATTAATGCTAACCTTTTTCGTATGGACGACATCAAGGAGGTTTTTGCATGCCTAAGTTCTCAATAATCCTTTCAATTGGAAAGGGAAGTATTTCTCATGGGCAGTTGAAGATACAACTTTATCAAAAATGTGCTCAAGACATGCAAATAGGGTTTTTTTAACTTTCTTGCTTAATGTTTTCCTTGTTTAAATAAAAGAAATTTTTTTCTCGCATAATTTGAAGCCGTCAAGCTAGTACAAACTCTTTATTTCAATGAATTTACTTTTATTTATGATATGGCAGTTTATTTATAAACATTTTATAACAACTTGAACCCCCCCCCCCCCTCCCTGCGTTTATTTTCCAAAATGAAATGAATTTATTCAAATTTCAATATGAATATAGATATAAATAGTCACCTTTTCTTCATAAGAAAAACATTTTTTGATCAGTGATCAATTTTTTCTTTTCAGATCGTTTAAACCATTTCTTGGGCTCTTGGATTCCTTTGAATTAGCACCAGTGCAGCACTTCTCTCTCTGGGCGATTCATCATGTGTGCACACTGAACAGTAAGGATTTTCAGTGGTTTTATTGTCTTTGCTTTCAGTTGCGTAATTTAAGACTGTTCCTTTGGCCTCTTTAAAGGCATGTGGTACATATGACCAGAAGCTGAAGGTTGTTAAAAGGCCACAACTTTCAACGTTTTCTCTTTCATCAAAGAGGAACTTTTTTAAAGAATATTGAGAGGAACTGGCAAATAGAACATTATCTACTTCTGTAACAGCTTTAACTATTATAACTGTAAAAAAGTTAATTTCCTTGGAGAATTACGTCGCTTAAATATTTGGTCAAGTTGGATGGTTCTGAAAAGGACGAATTTTCATGCTGAAAGCGCTGTTCAAAATACAAAAAGATAAATATGGCAGTTTAAGGTAAAAGTTGACCGTTTGTGAAAAGTCCAGTGGAACCTACCGCTGTGAATTTTACAGATATCTAGTAAACATGCACAAGATAGATTTTACAGGTTTTTTGAAAAAGATAATGATTATGACAAAGACAGCAAATTTATGTGGTTTTTATATTTTAACCCAAGTTGAATCCACGTTGTAGGTGAAAGGTACAAAGATCTGATGACCACTGATTGCGTCAAAAGGCTGGATCGGCTGAGGAATGCCCCGTTCTCGACAACAGAACAACAGCGTGCCATGGTTGACGAAATCTTCAAAGCTTGCAGCATAAAAAGTGAACTCAAGACGGATATGGATGTGGCATGAAAAACTCCATTGTGTGACCAACGATAAAAAAGAATAACAAACTATCCTATGTTGACAAGTATCAACTGACATGTATGAATATCAATCCTTGATTTCCATCTGTGTTTATATGCTGTCGTTTATCAAGTCTTCAAAGTTAGAAGTGCCTTTTAGTTTTTCAATCTCTCGATTCATCTCTCCTCTCTGAATCCCATGTAAGCATCGATGACAAATATTTACGGCTTGTTCGTTGTTTCGTAGGGTATAATTAATTTGTGTACTCTCAGTAGCCGCTTGCAAAGAAGGTAGGTCTATTTAACATGTCTCCTTTAGAGATGACTGAATCAGGTTCACGTGAAATAATTGTAAAGATATCAATCCCATTCAGGTTTTTCAAATGCTAGTAGTTTGATTCTACCTTGTATACTGAAACATTGTGCCATATTTTGGCATTATCGTTTTCCATTTAGGTAAAGGATGGATCCAATACATTATTTAAATGCCAAAGCGAATTTCCAATATTTGTTATTCAGCATTGAATTAGTAATCCTAGAAGAAAAAGCTGTAGCTTTAGTGAACCTTGTTGTAAATAAAGTGAACACAGTGGTAAATCAAGCTATTTGAGTGAACCCTTTGATTTTTAAGCCTCAACAAGCTTGACTTTGGAACGTTTTTGGTGAATACAATGTCTTTTGCGCTATAAGATACGGTATTTTCACAACGTTTTAAAATAAACTAGCAATAAATTGTATACACTGATGCGTCATATACTTTAAGAAACACGGTGATAACAAAGAATTACTATCTTCCAGATTCCTATTTTGTATTTCTTAAACAGTTTTCCTTTCCAAATTTTTATACATTTGAAATCGTATCGTACAAATACTTTCAATATTTTTTGCCGTCCCATTATGCTTACTTTTATTTAGTAAAACCTAGCGTTGCTACATTTTGTTGAAGATTCTGTAATTATATTGTTCCTGTCATTCAAGAAATATTTGAAAACGTTTTACTTTTTTGTAGATCTGCGATAGTGTATTTCTGTTTGTTGAAATGAAATCTGTAGTGCTTCAAACAGATATTTGCAAAAAATCTTGCATAGAAGTTTTTTTATCTTATTTTTATTTGCTATGATCTAATCTAATCTTGAATTGTTGACGTAACATAATCGTATTGTATTTTGATCGCTTGAATTGCTACCTAAACAGGAGAACCTAAGCATTTATAAAACACCAACATCAGTCTTTTGAGAAGAAAACAAGGATTTATGCAACGAATATAATTATTAAAAGAATCCACATCACCCGGGTTTTCAAACAAAATTGCCAGGCCACAGCACTAAAAGTTTCTTGATTCTTCAGAAAATAAGTATTAAAAGTTCCTTGATAGCAAAGACATAATCGTCAGAAGAACTCTTAAATATATAAAAAAGCAAAAAATTAGTTACACTGTACAGCGGTGTTTCTTAACGTGTGAGTACCAAGTTTTTAAATTTTTGAATTTGGACAATTTTAGCGTCATAATTTCTTCCAAACCGTTGAACATTTCAGGATAAAGTTGCTGTTGTCAGTCTGATACTTTTATCTAAAACTCATTGGTTCTGCTTCTTATTTTTCCACTACAGTCACAAAAATTGTTTTATGAAATTGTTTTATGCAATTGATTTTTATACCCAAGGCTTCAATGTTATTTTAACTGAAGATTACATAAATCTCATTAATTCATTCATTCGTTACGGCTATGAACACTATGGTATTGCAAAAATATAATAAAAAGGCTCCCGTAAGAAGCGAAAAAGAAAAAAATCCGAGCCATAGCACGAACTCCTTCTTTCTTGTGGTTTTCCTTAGCCTTCAAAAATTTAACAACATTCTATTCTATTAGAAAAAGAAAACAATTTATTATGTATTTGTCAACAATGTATTTGTCCCCAAAAATTTGACATGTATTGAGGGGGGGGGTTATTTTATCTCTTTGAGAATAAAAGCTCTTTAAGTCTCCTTCTCTCAGAAATTAAAGAAAAAGTCTTACAGAATTCTTATTGTTGTTGTTGCTGTTGTTGCTGATGCCGTTGCTGTTGATGTTGTTGTTGTTGTTGCAGTGGTGAAGATGAACCCGCGATTGGAATGTTTCATCTCTTAAAAGTTTCCAGGAAATATTCCTTCGAGAATGCTTTGGCTCAAATTGGGCAAAGAAACAAGAGTGGAATAGAATTAATCAAGCGTCTTAGTATTAGAACAGGAAGCGGTTCGTGTTTGAATAGTTCCGGGGATACTTTCTGTTTTGCTAGTTCTGCTACTAGCAGAGCAAGAGTAACCGGTACTCGTAGTAGGCCGAGTCACGTCTTTGGTTGCCAACTTTCCAATCAACTGAGGATAGCAACGTCGTTTCAAAAAAGATATTATTTTGGAATATTTCCTGCGATAACCTCTATTCATCTAGGCAGTCGCACTTATTGTGATTCGTGTACTAATAGAAGGTTCGAAAAGACTCAAACTATGGCAGAAGCCCATGCTACAAGGACAGTTACTTTGGAAAATCTTAATTTCGATAATAAAGCAGTGAAAGAACTGCCTTTAGATAACAGTGTTGATCCAAGGGTACGAAGACCGGTACCAGGTGCCTGTTTTACTTCAGTAAACCAAGAGCCCCTTGAAAATCCAGAAACTGTTGCATACAGCTCTGATGCCCTTTCGCTGTTAGATATTCCTGAAGAAGAAATATCTAAGGATGACTTTGCTGAATATTTTTCTGGAAGTAAAATCCTACCAGGATCAAGCCCAGCAGCACATTGTTATTGTGGTCATCAGTTTGGTTATTTTTCTGGACAACTTGGTGACGGTGCTGCAATGTGTCTTCTAGATAGTACTATTTGGTTCTTTGTACTTGAAGCTAATTGGTACCCAGATTGTAAAGCTTGGTCAGTGTGGGGAACACACTCCATGAGCAATAGTTTTTATCCTTCATCCTCTCCACACATTATTAAGAATCTGCCATAGACATCATTTTTAATCTGGTTGTGTTCCCTGGGAAAATTCCACTTTTTAAACTTCTGACTTCTGATTGCAAGAGAAAGTCAAAGAATACAAGATATCTTCAAAATTCTTTGCTGCAAATTCTGCACACGATTCATCGCACATTCCTTTTCTGCAAATTGGAATATAATCGTTTCAGAGTTTCCCAAGCAAAAAAACTACCGTCTAGTTTGGTACCCTAAAGGTGGTGTAATCCTATCAAGCCAGTTGACATGTAATATTCTTAAGATTAGCAGTTTGCTGTGACTATGGTGTCAGAAAGCTATCAAAACTGCATTTATCACTTCTGCATTCTATCATTTTTAATTTTTTGCTGTAACTGACAAAAAATTGTAATGTACTTGTAGTTTTGTAATTAGACATTGCTGCTGCTTCTTAATAAATCTGATATAAAGGCCTGGCCAAACAAATAAAACATCCATAAAACATCTTCCAACATTTTTGTACCAACATTGTTGGACAATGTTTTATGACCTGGCCAAACAAATCAAACAAATGATAAACATATGTGATGGTCAAGCGCTGCTGCACAGCTTCCTACAGTTACTGCGTTGTATTTGCCGAATTTTGACCTACTGCGCTTGCGTGAGTAAAGAAATGTTTTAAGGGCTGGTCAAATGAACGCAGCATTGTTGATCAAACATGAGAACAAAAGAGATGTTTTGTGAAATGTTTGATGGAAATCAAATTTTGCAAATCATCATAAAACATGTTAAAACATTGCGACCAAACGAGTAAAACATGTTTTATGCAACAAAGTTGGGTGATGTTTTTTGTGGATGTATTATTTCTTTGGCCAGGGCTCAAGGCTAAGGGAAGTTGATATATTTCATATAGTTAATATGCTTGATAGGTTTTCTTTTCAAATAGGTATCTTGGTGAAATCGTCAACCATAAGGGTGAACGATGGGAGCTTCAGTTAAAAGGAAGTGGTCCAACACCATTTTCAAGACAGGCAGATGGTCGGAAGGTATTAAGATCAAGTGTAAGAGAATTTTTATGTAGTGAGGTAAGTGTGACAGTTTTAATTACAGCTCTATCGCATAAAGTGTTATTTTTAATGAAATTCTTAATAATTAAATTGTATCAAAGGAATGGTGTGCAAGACTGAGGTGGCTGTTCTCTTTGGGGATGGTATTAGAAGCAAAACCCATCCCCAAAGAGAACAGCCACCTCAGTCTTGCAAATCTAAAATTATAACTAAAACCTTCGATTCTGCTATCAGGCAGCATTTACTAGAAAACCCAGATTGTGCAAAAAACTATAATGGCGACATGTTTCGGACAATGAAAGGTATTATAATTAATGGTATCTAATGAATAAATAGAATGAACAGTTGCCTGATTATCACATTAATTTGACAAAGTTGCATTGTATAATCAGCCTGCTTTATACACCAAAGCATGTTCAGATCTGCCTATGTAGCATTGACCATTATTTCACAGACTGTTGAGCAGTGGTTTTTATGAATGTTTACTATGTTTAATTTGCTAAAGAGAAATGCAAGTGTTGGTTTATTAGTACTTACAGTCTATTTGTAGTGCCATATAGGATTCTGTGCTATTTCTCAACATTAGTACCTCAGTAGTAAATGTCTGCTCTGTAGTTATGGACATTCATATTGCAATGTTTCCTTGTTGTCAAGGTTTTATGTTCAATCCATACATACCCTGACACATTTAAAAAGAGGTTTTAGTAAAATGATCAAAATTGCTATTAGCACATGCCTTGAATATTTTCTATCTTACTTTGTGAATGTTTTACATTATCTAGGCAATGCATTATCTTGGAATACCAACCACAAGATGTAAGGCAATTTCTATTTTGTTGTTTATACTGCATAGTGTTTACATTTGATCAGTTTTTAACTTGTTACAATTTATGCTTTTGCTTCAAAAAGACCTATCAATTTCCCAGGATTCTGTTACAGACCTACTATCTGCAGCTTTGTCTCTTAGTATCATTTTAATCTGAGAATTATCCTTCAATAGACCCATCAAAGATTCTTGGAATATTAACCAAGTTTCAAGAAAACATAACTCACAAGTGACACATGCCAAATAATTATTTTCCTGACCTTTTCTTGGCAAAGTTGAGATTTTTTTAGGCAGGTTAACCAAACTGATATATGGTTAGTCACATGCACAGGGAAGGTTTATTGACTTTCTGTCTCATTGAATAGTGCTTTGATCATTTCTTTATAATGAAAGAACAAGTGGCGGCCACCTGAGGGTGGGGCAAGGGGGTGGTCAACCTTGGTCCAATATTTTGGAAAACGATGGTATTTTGTTCTAGAACAATGGAAAAATATGACATCATCTTATCAAAACAATAGGCTTGCCCCCCCCAATAATTGACAAAGTATCCATCCCTGGAAAGAACATGAATAAATAACATGATATTTTATATAATATATATTTATGATATAAAATACAATACTTATCTTTAGCTGGAAGTTGTGTAACATCAGATACAAGAGTGATGAGGGATATATTTTACAATGGCAAACCGATTATGGAAAGGGCAACAGTCATCTCAAGAATTGCTCCAACATTTCTAAGGTGAGCCAGGTGCTCTTTACAGTAATGAATGTTGAACTTTCCTACTGAGGAGCCTTTTGCAGGAGAACTTTGGATGAGGCTTCCCAGAGAAATTTTCACACATTTCGATGTGCCCACTTTTCTGACCACCAGCACCAAGCACTTTTGAAATCATTGGTATACCAGTTATATCAATGTGAATAATCATAAGATGAGCCAAGTTTCTAGATATATAGTCTTCAATAAAGCTTTTATAGCACAGTGTTGCAAAATGAAGCAGACAGGCAGCCGTTAGGTATGAATGTAACTCCTTAGTTAGTGTGAAAGAAAAATTGAACAGAGCTCAGATATTGTTAAAATATCTAGGAAATAGAATCATGGATTTTGTTAAAGAATCCTCCAAAGCAATGTATGAAAAAACATGGCATTTATATAATTCTTATGGTTAAGTCTCAGTTGACCATTAAATGAAATTTGTCTAACCTTTTATCAAAATCAATCCATAAGGACTTCTACAGTTCAAATCAAATAATGAAATTTTCTAACCTTAATCCGCCTTGTACAGTTCAAATTAATCAACTGATGATTTTTCACTATTTTCAAGATTTGGGTCTTTTGAAATCTTCAAGCCTTTGGATCAAATAACTGGCAGGAAAGGACCAAGTGTTGGTGACAAGGAACTTCTCCATAAGATGTTGAAATATTCCATAACAACCTTCTTTCCTGAGGTAGATAATGAAATAAAAAATCCACGTATAAACTTTTTTCATGTTTGTTAATACTTAGAATTTTTCTTTTTTGGCATCTGTTTTATATCTATTATTATCTGATTAAGATTTTTTATATCTATTGACTTTTTTAGATGTGATAGAAAAACAATTTCTAGGATTGAAAGCATTAGGATTGATAGGGGCTACCATAACGAAACAAAGCAGAATAAATTTTTTAGTAGCTCTAAGGAAGCTATATTTGTAGATGAAAAATTTAAGCCAAGTATGTACTTTTTTACAGCCGTTTTCTATTTTTCTTAGTGGATTGCAATGTTCCCTGTTGCTTTTTTTAAGACAAAACAACTTTTCCATGTTTTTTGAAAACCAGTTTAGCAGGAAGGTTAAAGAGTTTAGAAACTTATCTTTAGGGGTGAGATGTAAATAAATTTATAATTAGAAAAATAAATTTTTGAAGATTAAACTTTCTGTATCTTTAAGAAGAAATTTACAAACATACATTGCTATTTGCTGTATGGATTCCAAATGAAAAACATAATGTATATAGTCCATACACAAGCATATTTCAAAAGAATTTCAATGGTAATTTTTCAGACTGCTGAAAGATTTCCAGAGGCTGGTCCAGATCAGTATGGGGATTTCTACAAAGAAGTTGTGATAAGAACTGCCCGTCTGGTTGCTCACTGGCAAGCTGTTGGCTTCTGCCATGGGTATGTTTGAAGTTGTCTATTCAATAGCATTTGTTAATAACTCTATGCATTATGGGTTGATCGTTTGAGACATTATTGTGCATTTCTCTTCTGATCTTCACTAAAGTCATGTAGTCTTCAAAGTCTGGCAAATTTTTATCAAAATCTCAAAGTTTTATTTCCTCATTTACAGTGTTCTGAATACAGATAACATGAGCATCTTAGGACTCACAATCGACTATGGTCCTTTTGGATTCATGGATTACTATAATCCAGATCATGTTTGCAACGCATCAGGTAACATAGTTAAAATTAAATTGATTGACCTTTGTTTCGGAAGAAATTTTTTCAGACACATGTTATTCACAATTATGGTTCATTAATCATTTTTGGAGATGTTCTGTTTGTTATTTTGTTGTGCCAAAATTCTCGGCTTGAGAGGGAAAGTCTTCTCCTTCTCCTTCGGTGTCATACTGTTTTGGTTTGTAAGATCGCTATTGTACATCACTCACCTCTATAATATGTTATTGTACTGTCTTTATACCCAACAGCCTGCCTACATCATCTCCTGTTCTCCCTTGTTCTTCCATATTCTCTTTTGTTCTCTTTTGTTTTCTCTTGCTCTCTCTTTTTCTCTCTTTTTCTCTCTTTTTCTCTCTTTTTCTCTCTTTGTCTCTCTTTTTCTCTCTTTTTCTCCCTTTTTCTCTCCTGTACTTGCCTTTTCTATCATCTATGTCTCCAGGAACAGCTATCTATTTGATTGCCATCAAGCATACAAATCTGTATCTCCCAACCGATTTTCTTTGTACTCTTTAACTAGATTAAATGGAATATCAAAACTGGAATAAAACGTCTTGCACTACTAGAGAGTTGCGATGCATTTGCAACGAATTGGTTGTTTTTAGGCACAACTCACACAAGCTTTTTTTCTCTATTTATTTAAATGAAATTACAATTTCAAGCTAATGATTTAAGCCTTCTCGTAGACGATCAAGGCCGGTATTCCTATCAAAATCAACCATCCATTTGCAAATGGAATCTGAGAAAATTTGCTGAGGCTTTACAGGATGCTTTGCCCTTAGATTTGTCACTTGAAATACTGAATTTGTAAGTTCTGTACATTTTACCTAATTTATATTTATGCGATCGTACCTTATGCTTTTTTCTTTCAAAAACACAAGCTTGCCTTCACATTCGAACCGTGGCATGAGATTCAACATGTATCCAATAAACTTAGTGATCTTTGCCGAAATCTGTTTCAATTTTTTTTACTTTTTTTTCTTTTGATTAGGCTTTTGATCGTTTTAGGTATGACGATGAATATAAAATGGCGTATCTGAGTTTAATGAGAAAGAAGGTGAGTAAGAATCACAAATTGAAATACACTTCAACTCCCAGCATAATTTTGACAACAGCTGTCTTCTAAAATTTTCACTCCTCAATGTTATTAATAGGTTTTGCAAGTATGTTACTCAATCAGCTTTTGAAGAGCTATGAGTGTAAAATGATTTCTTTAAGCAAAGTCTATTCAAATGTGTAACACGATCACTTTGCACTTCATAATAAAATATTGCTCGATATTCAACCACAGTTTTACCAGGATAATCTCTTGATTTTATCTAAACCAGCACTCGTGTGAACATGGTTTTTTAAATGCTACCCGTTATGTTAAGCAAAGAGAGAAAGGTACTTTAGGGTGTTGGATTATTGGCTTGATCAAACAATTTCAACCAAAATCCAACAATAATGACTTTTTCATTTCGTTTAATCTTTTATCTTTATAATAATTAATGAATTTGTGCAATTGGTGTCAAAATTTTTAAGCAAAATACAAACATTTTCCAACTGCGAAAGATGATTTTATTGTTGTTGTGGTTAAAATTTGGAGTCAAATTTGATAATTTCATGTCATACTTTTTCACGAATAGACATTTTGAACAATGAACACAAAATTTTGGCTCGTATCATTTATTTTTGTATGAAGCCAGTTGGAAGCGATACAATAGTGAACATTATACTGTCCTTTGGACGTAATCAGTTCTCATTTGAAGATATTTTGGTAGACTTTTGCTTGAAGGTCTGACAGTGCGCCATAACTTTTGTCACTTGATTAATAAGACAAAGTTTATTGAAATGTTGAAAAAATCGATAAAGATTCGTTCCCTTTTTTGGCAATTTTCAAAAAGCACTTTAAGTTGAATCTTATTTCAGACAGTAAATCGCTGAAAATATTTACCTTTGTATATTTTTTGTAGCTGGGACTTTTGCGAATGATGCATGAAAGTGACAGGTTTGTGAAATAATTTCATTTAGTACAAATGCTCTTAATTTATGGTTAGTTTTAATTTGCTGTCACTTTTATTTGTAATCTTACATCTTTTTGTCCTGAAAAATGCAATGTGGATGAATGTGAATGGATTTTAACCTCTTGTTAAAAAATGTGCACCCATTTGAGCTTCAGTTGATTTTCATGTAGTTGGTGTCCTTCACTGGAATTTCCAAGTGTGACTTTGTAGCAAGTTTTTAACGTTTTCTCTTAAGGTTGATTTGATTACACAGGCAACCTCTTTAAAAGTCAATCAAACTCAAATCAAGTTAAAGGATCTGATCATTTTGTAGTGAATTTTTTACTTTTTTAATGACAAAATTTCATTATAGCTGTGTTAGTTTTTCTACACATCATATCTCTACGTTTCCAATTTTATATGCTCCATACTTTCTGTCGAGTTAATGATGCTAGCGATTGTTAATACCTTGAATTTGAATCATTAGTTGAAGTCTAATTGATTCTTTTCTAGTCTAGAACGAGTCCAAGCATAACCCTAATCAAGTCTAGGGTGTGTTTTAAATAATCCTGTATGTATTGAATCATTTTACGAGTCTAATCTCAAATGTGTATATTCTAGTGAACTGATTTCGTCGTTGTTCGAAACTATGGAGAAAACATGTAAGTCACAGCATTTTCTCAAATAGATTGCAATTGAAACTTGCGTCCATCAAATCCTGGTCTTACATCGATCGTTGTTAGTTATACGTTTATGTACATCGTTCAAGTTGTATTAACCATAATAAAAGTACAGTGACGATAATTTGATGACTAAGGACTTAACGCCGCATTCTAATAGGCGCCGATAGGCTTTTGCAATGATGCGACCAAAACCGTGTTATATTTCTTGACAACAAGATTCATCTTCAGAATATGAGAGTTGTACTGGGATATAAATATACATAGGGGAGTTTCAAGTTACACTTTGTGGCTTATAATATCAATATTTTTCACGATTTTCATCGTAAAAATGCCTTATGAAATTTCTCAACCACTCTTTGCGGATGCAGCAAAAAGCATTTTACGTATGAAAACGACCTAACCCATCTTGATCTAACCCATCTGAATATCTGTATTCGTGTTTTATATCGAAAACTTTTTCCTTCTGCACAGGTGCTGATTTTACGAACACTTTTCGCTATTTGTCGAATGTTAAACCTGCTGAGGCTGACATTGAAAGGTTTGTACAAAACAAAACGTTTCTATCGAAAAAAGCATGAAATGTGAACAAGAATCGCAAACATATTTTATTTGCTGTTCTTCCATTAATATGACTGTGGTATGACGTGCTAGATCTGCAATTACGGTAGTTCATAAATCCAAAGGAGAGTTTTGCCGACCTAGTAAGCTCTACTTCTATTTAGAAGAATTTATCAGGAGGTCGTTAGCAATGTTTGCAATCTTCTATCTAAAAGTTTGTTTGCATTCACGTGAATATTGCGTTAATATTTACCTCTGTTTTTGTATATGTCAGTTCCTGGTTATTTTTATCTTTTCTGTAGCAGAAAACTTTAAAGAGGTTTCAGAGATAAACTTTACTATAAACCTGTTAACGAACATTATATTTCTGTATATTTTGTTATACTTAGACAAATGCCTTAGAATTCGTGTGCTTCTCTTAGTGTCTTATGCCGATTCAAGAGAGTGTCAGATCTTCAAATTCACTTCGTTTTTGATAAACAGATCTTCATTTGCTATTTTTTTGTAATGACATTACTTTTAAAACTGTAAACATTGTTTTTTCTTCCTTTTTAACGAACAGCGAAGAGAGAATTTTGATGTACCTCGTCAGCCAATGCCAAACGGTAGAAGAAATGAAAAAAGCATCGCAAACAAATACAGAGCCTGGGTATTACTCTATTATAGTTTCATTTCTTAGAAATATCGGGTTATACCCATAATCATGGTACCCTAATAATCATGGTAAAAATCATTCGTGAAAATATTTATTGCAAATTTTCAGTCACAAAGCAGCTTTTTATGTGCAATTAAGATGCTGCTATTGTGATGGTAGTTTCTGAAATACAGAAACTTTCCTATTATGTTAGTTTTTGAATTAGATTCGTATTTAAATAGACAAAATATATCACGTTACGCTTTGGCATTATCATTCCAAAAGATTACTGCTATTAGAAGCGCTGTAAAGAACCCCTACCCAGTGATTTTAGAATTCAAAGTGCCACAAAATTCATTCACAGAGCTTGAAATCATTACAACTGGTTAATGAATTGTGAAGTGTTCTAGGAAAAGTACTAGGCTTAAAAATGGGCTACCTTACAATGCCGATTAACCATTTACTGCTGGTTCTGTAGTATTGCTTCAGGTCAGTAGTACTGGGAGTGGTGGATTTTGTCGATAACATTGCCCGGGACGTGTTAATATTGTAACTGTTTTTATCTGATGTTCTTTTTTGTCCTTCAGTGAGATTCAGCTGCTGCTGAGAATGTTGCAGGCCCAGCCAACGTTGCTACAACAGTTGGGCGGAGGAGCCGTAGCACAACTTAAGAAAGAGCTGGAAAAAATGGAAAAAGGCAAAGAATTGGACAATATTACTCAAGCAGAAAAATCTGCGAAAGACAAGGAACTTTGGAAAGAGTGGCTCAAGGAGTATAGGTATTTTATGCTGTTCGTATTCGTGTTTTTGTTTTAGAAATGTGAAAATAGAGTTATGAAACAGGATGTCGAGCATGGTTGTTTGTCAAGGATTCAAGAATTTAACAGCTATGCAGCTGATGCACCCCTGCAACGTTAAGGCATATTTCTTTGGGTCTTGTCTTCCTGTTAACCGTATTCAGTATGCTCGGCTGGCTAACGGTTTATTGGTGTTCCGCCAATGGAATTTAGACCCAAACAGATCACGTATCATAATTTTCGAAATACCCTGATTGCTCAGCTTTGCCATCAGCCATTTCTTTTCGTAACGCTGGTATCTTTCTCTCGAATACTTTATTTTTGCGAATACTATCTTATTCTATAGTTGTTTGAGAATTTTTTATTTCTTTCTCTTTTGTACGGTTAATATCACCTATATTTAAATTCTTCTGTTGATGAGAGATCGATATTAGATACGACCAATAACTGAAAACCTTAGCTTTCGTTATATTTTCAAGAACCAAATCTGTTATTTTGATTGAAATCTCAGTTTATTGATTGCTACCCCTATCTTTAATTTCCTTGCAGGAATCGATTGCAGGACGAGTTCAAAGACCAAGACGACTTAGCTACTAAAGATGTATGTTGTTGTTTTGTTTGATCTGCCTGTCAATTTTATTTATTCATTCTTTTTTAAGTAAAAACCACTTACTTTTTTAGCCTTCGTTACTTACATATTCAAGCCTATCAGCATTCTTTTTTCAAATGCAAATTCTTTAAAGCTTATTCAAAACAAAGGTACAAATTTAGGATCGGAAATTTTGGTTTAGAATGCACTTGTTTTATTTAAAAGCTACGGACGTAAACTCTAATTTAGTCAAACGTGTTTATAGATGTCAGGGCTGGTTGCCGTTTTGTTTAATTAATCTCTATAATTAAGCTTTTTTATTCTCATAGCTTAGTGATTACCAGAGACGCTCTTGGTTGTGTTCCTTTTATTGGATCTATTTTATTTCAAATAATCCATCATGTCATAGTTTTGAACTATGTTAAACGAGAACAAATGGCTAACCTATTTGCAATGTTCTTATTATGCTGCTTGCTCATTACATTTACCTCTTATATATCTCTCTTTCATATGGTGTATATTTTAATGGTGTGAAGGGGGTAAGAAATGCTCCTTGCGGGAATGGAAATCCGTAGTACAGATGGAACATACACAGATTATACCCCAGTCCCTTTCAACTTTAGGAAGTCTCTTCCGTGTTTCTTGACATTTTAACCTCATAACCGATATAAATCTTTTAGCAGGCAATGATGGAACGTGTTAAAACTATGAACGAGTCGAACCCAAGGTTTGTGCTTTTCCTCATTTGTAGTATTTGAAGTTATTACGTGGACAAGTCCCAATGAAAACTTCTGCTAAAAAAACATTTGAATTAATAATGGTATAGATTAACTTCAAGTCAGAATTAAACTATTTTTTCTCGATTCAACAGGATTGTATTGCGGAATTACGTTGCCCAGCATGTTATCGAAGCTGCAGAAGAAGGCAACTATGAAGAGGTAAGCTTCGTTTCTTGTAGGAATTTTGGATAAACCATGATAGAGGCACTGATCTAAAAAAAAGACTGGGTCGAGCTTTTAATGTGACCAGAGTGTCGCCATCTGAGAAGAGGGCCCCAGAACAGCCCATGCGAGGAGACGGCCTTCTCTGTCACCCCTAGCAATGTTTTCAGCTGCCCTGGCCTTGTTCTTTTTCAGCAATCATGCACACAGCATACATACACACAGTTTTGAGGAATGGCTTCTCGCTATTGTTTGAGGGCCCTTATCCTTTTGAAATTGAATGTTCTTCAAACTTTGGTTTTTCAAGACAATGGGAAGCTCGATCCAGTCTTTTTTATAGATCAGTGGATAGAGGGAGCCTTGTTTGCCCTCTCATTGTTTCAAATTTCTATGATATCTTTGTTTAGATTCGGCACCTTCTCAAGTTGTTGAGGTCACCCTTCTCTGAAGATCATCAAACTATCGACGGATTCAACATCGAATCTTCTCACAGTGAAAGCTCCTCTGACGTAAGTGGCCAAAGTAACAACGTTTGCAAGCCCCCTGTCACTAAACTGGAAAGTCTCAGTAAGGCCATTGACTACCAAAGTACCATACCGTCTTGGGCAGTCGATTTAAGGGTCACGTGATCTTCGTAAGTACTCTGAACTTGACGTCATCAACCATTATTTGGAATGTTTCCTGAAGAATGTTTATGTTTGAAAACCTACCTATTTTAATCAGTTTGCATGTTTGTATTTTGACATTAAAAATTTTTTTTGCAAGGGCAAAGTAGTATCAAATAAAGAGTAGAATCATTAAGTTGACAAATACTTAGTATCATTGATAAAACAGACAACTGCATCACAGAACCTAACCCCGTAGCTGCTATCCATAAAACATAAACCACTCGCCGTGCCACTATCATGTTCAATTTGCCTCTTCTTGGTGACGAGACTACCAATAACCCAGCTCTTTGTTGATATCCCTGCTGTTCCCTTCATATCAATACAGACCATATCTGAATGGGGATACACGTGGGTGAGAGGCTTTACCACAAATTCATGATATCAATCAAGGGTCTAGATGCTTATCTTAAAAGCAGTATCGAATAGATTGAAGATTTACGTATTTCTTTATGTTAATATTTAATGTACTTGAGGGTGGGCCAATTTTTGGTAATTTTAATGATATTTATTGGAAATAATTTTTTTTTCATTTTTAATCATTGTGACAAATGACTTCAGGAAAGTGAATCCCCGGTTGTATGACGTTGGTTTAGAGTACGCTTGCAGTATATACTGAACTTTTTAGGTTTCTGGGGTACTTTGTTCTTTCTCTTGAAAAACACCATTGATTTCTCTGTATATATATATTCATATTAAATATACATAACGTATCTACATAACATAACTATAGGCATGAACCACTACAACAGTTTAGTACAGACGCTGATCCAAGTTCAAATAAAGATGGCTTGCTTACCCAATACCTGTGCAAAGTTTTTTTCATTTCAATTATCGTTTTTAACGTCTTCACTATTACAGTCTCACTTTTATTTTATTCCGGGATGGTCGAAAAGCATGTCTGTCGGATGCAAAACATGATCCTCCAATTCACGTTACGCTAAATGTTGATTTTGATTAGAATTTTTGACCTGTCCCTTGTGACAATGTCTTTGAAAGAGATCCCCATCGCTCTTATATAAAGAATAAATAAAAAATGTCCAGAACAATCCTCCTTAGAAAGCAAAGAAAATTGGGCGGAGATTGGGTGTGGTACTGTGATTTCAGTGGCCTTCCTCACCGTTTTTGACCGTATGACCGCCCATGGTCATTGACCGGATGACCGTCAGGTTTTCCAAGCCCTGTATGCAAACAACCATTGTGTTGGACTCACTGAGAGAACAAAGTACCCCAAGTCAATTCCGTGACAATGTATTATGAAGACGCATCTTCAATTTGACGTAGTGCAAGGATTTGCGTTTGAAAGATATCACATTGTCGTTCTTAATGCGTGAAAATGTGTCGTGAAAATGTGTCGTGAAAATGTATCGTTCATTATTATTCTTGTAATTAAAATAAATTATTAATGTCAATTGATTTAAAAAACAAGCTATTTATCAATTATCCATCTGCCTGTGTTTCACAGAATCTAGTTTACGTTATCTGTTGTGTGTTTAAAAACACTAGTAAGACAATTCATAAGTTATTTATATCTTAGGAGACAAGGAATGTGTTCCTTACCCAACCATCATTTCCATTAGGTACCAATTCTATCTTTATTTTGAGACATGTCTCTTGAATCAGGACGGCTGACTTTCACAAATCAGAAAATTTTCTTCCTCTTGTTTCCAAATTTCGACAAGCTTAGATGAATTCAATACATCATTTGGACAAGCCTAAATGATGCCTTTTGATGCCTATTAACTTTTTCATAAATAATGTGGCAAACAAGTTGACTCAAGACCGAAAATGCAAAAAATGTTAGACAAAATATCAGTTATTGTTTTCAAAGGGAACGCAGGGGAAGTAGGGAGGAATGATAGGAAACGTCACCCTACCTTCCATCGTCAAGGGAAAGTCTTTTTGAAGTCAGTATTAAATTTATTTATGATTATTATTAGCAAAGTTTATAAGTATCTTCCCTGGGTACCAGAGCCTGAGAAATTCGGTATGACATGAAACATAAAATAATGCTTCATTCTATGTGACATGAAGCATTTTGGATTTTTTGTCATAAGGAAAAGTATCCTCTCTAAGCAACAGCCGAAAATAAATTCAAGTGTTAAGAATTTTTTCCTGTTAGAGGAAAACGCACTTGCCCAAACCAAGCTGACCAATGAAATGTATTTAAAGGTTTTTTTTTCATCTAATTTGGATTGAAATTGGCTATTGAGGGGGAGAATTGACTTGATCGGCATCTTAACTAACAATTCTTTTCATCTTGATTTCATCATCATGACCACCATCTTGATCGAAATTTTCGTCCTCTAAAAACACAGTTCTGCTCAAAACTGCTAAATATGAATTTTTGCGTAAATTTTATTTGTCGGTTAACAATTATAAGAAACTTTTTAGGCATTCAGGTATAGTGTTCATTTTTTGGCAAATTCAAACCAATAGGCTTAGTTACATGACACGACTGAAAGATTTAATTTCTTTTATTTAGGATAATAATAAGACCTTCAAATATATTTTATTGGTTAATTTGGAATGATAGAAAGCTTTATGGGCATTTTAACTTTCCTTCCTTTTCTGATAAAAAGATCAAGGCTATAGGCTTAGAAAAATGATCAATAATTCGACCAAAAGACTTAATTTCTCAAGTGCAATCTTCTAGCTAAATATGATAATAAGACCTTTAAATACACTTTATTGGTCAATTTGGAATGATAGAAAGCTTTATGGGCATTTTAACTATCCTTCCTTTTCTGATAAAAAGATCAAGGCTATAGGCTTAGAAAAATGATCAATAATTCGACCAAAAGACTTAATTTCTCAAGTGCAATCTTCTAGCTAAATATGATAATAAGACCTTCAAATATATTTTATTGGTTAATTTGGAATGATAGAAAGCTTTATAGGCATTTTAACTATCCTTCCTTTTCTGATAAAAAGAGCGAGGCTATAGGCTTAGAAAAATGATCAATAATTCGACCAAAAGACTTAATTTCTCAAGTGCAATCTTCTAGCTAAATATGATAATAAGACCTTTAAATACACTTTATTGGTCAATTTGGAGTGATAGAAAGCTTTCTGGGCATTTTAACTTTCCTTCCTTTTCTGATAAAAAGAGCAAGGCTAATGGCTTAGGAAAATGATCAAGAATTCGACCAAAAGACTTAATTTCTCAAGTGCAATCTTCTAGCTAAATATGATAATAAGACCTTTAAATACACTTTATTGGTCAATTTGGAATGATAGAAAGCTTTCTGGGCATTTTAACTTTCCTTCCTTTTCTGATAAAAAGAGCAAGGCTAATGGCTTAGGAAAATGATCAAGAATTCCACCAAAAGATTTAATTTCTCTAGAGCTTTCTTAAAGTCAAATATGATAATAAAAACTAATGATAATAACTTTTAACATGATAATTTAGAACGATAGAAGCTTTGTTAGTGTCCAAAACTTCAACCGCATATCTTCTTCTCAAGAGCAGGTTTCTACTTACTTACATTGGAACTTTTAATGTCATTTGAGTGGTGAGTTTCGAATGATTGTCTGCAATTTTTACATTTTTAGTACAAGGCAAGGCTTTAGACTTGGGCAAATGGCCAAAAATTCGATGGAACTTTCCATGCTCTTGAGAAGAGATTGGTTGTATATTTTCTATTATTGCTATGTTAAAAGTTCAATGTAAATTGATCAATAATATGTCTTTATAATATGCCATAAACTGTTACATAGCCGATGAACCAATAGCGGTATTTTTCTCGAGCTTGCGGGAGGGGTACCTCCCCCCCCCCCCCAAGCTACTCCATTCCCTTTTCTTGATAGTGTTTTGTATAGACTGTTCACAATAGTTTCTAAACAGCACAAAGAATAAAAAAAATGACTTAGTTAACATTGTTTTTTGTAAAGTGATTATAAGGAATTTTTTAAACCCCTTTTTTTAGGAGGGGATGTCAAATATTTGCGGGACCTCTCTTTCGATGAATTGTATGTGTGCGTCATTTATAAGGCAAATAAGACAAATGAAAGACATTTGGTGGTTGTCAGAGAGATGATAGTGGAAGAAAGTCCCAGAGGTGTTTTATAATGAGTATCACGCATTGTTTTGTGGGTAAAAAGGCTTTGCGCGCTTCCCATATGGGACTTTCGAACCATTTTATAAAAAGCTTATTGTTTTTGAGAACATAGATGTACGACACCCAATGTTGAATAGAATCTGGTTTGCTTATTGTCTAAATTGGCTTTGTTGTAAACAGATTGAATTATTTTCTTGCATTCTTAAGCCTGAAAACAATACCCATTTTATGCACACATTTTCCAGCTGATAAGACCTGTTCACGGCATTCAGTTGTTTCCAAGCATGATCAAGTGATCGTCTTCAACAGAATCGAAAAAGGCAAACATTTTTTCGATCATCAAAGAAAAGAGCAGAACCTTGGCGAGTTGATGTAAGAAGAAATTTATTTTATTTTATTCCTTAATCGATTACTGGGCAGCTTACATTTTATTTTCTATGGCTAAATCAAAGAAATTTAAATCTGTTAAGAGACAAAATCAGCAGTTACGGGTATGTGAAACAAATATAAATATTGGCAGTGAAAGCGTAGTCTACTTTGCAACAATCACACACGTAATCCAATTGCATTTATTATCATGTGAAGTTTCCATGATGCCAAAAGGGTAATACGATACTTGCTCACACTAAACTTTTCTAACCTAATCTTTTAAGCAAATAAAGGGTTCAGCCTCTAACAATGACCAAAAAGAGTTAGGGAATGGCATTCCGGGCCGAATATAGACAATATGGGAAAAAAGATGTTAGGTTTCATTAATAGGCCATGGCGTCGCTTGACCTTCCAGACTAAGGGAGTGGAGGGTCATCATTAGAAAAATTTACCGACGAAGACCAGGGGCGAAACTTCACTATTTTCATTAGGGGGGTATGAAGCTTAGTTGCCCGACGAAAGGGCGTGGCATGCTTGATGAAAGGGCGTGTCCTACATGAACTTCATTTTTAGAGCACATCGCCTCAAGGGCTGAAATCATCGGGAAGCCCGAGAGAGGGTCTTTAGACTCAGGCTGTTTGTTTTGAGTAAAAAAATATGCCTCTAGTTTTTCTGGTGTTGGCTATAAACATTTGTTTCCGATAAGCAAGCATTTGTAAGGCCTGTCTTTTCTATAAAAAAAAGTCTTCACTTTCTAAATCACCTAGCTATTAAGAGAGCAATTCAAAAAAGAGATTGAAGTAGGGTCTCAATTTTATCAAAGTGGAACACCAAAACACAGCTTGGAAATTTCGGAATTTAGAAACAGCTACGCAGATTACAATGTTCCAACAAAAAAGAGCTTCAGTTGCATTTTCTGAGTTTCATTTTCAATTTTCGGTTGCTCCGGAAGCAATTTCAATATTTTTAGACACCCAAGCACAAAGTACGTATATCTAAATTCACCATAACAAAATCCCTCAAGCAAAGAAAAGTTTTTTATTGGAGGTATTTTACAGGTATACCTATCATCAAAGCTCAATTTTCATGTTTTCGTAATCATGGATATTGTTCAGAAATAGAATAAACTCGAAAGATTTTTTGCAATTCATATCTTGACTACAATTTCTTGATAAATTTTATATTACTTCCCGCTTGAACTGATTAAAACTTTCTGTTACTTGTTATGGTTATTCAAATTTTTTTAGTTAAAAAACTTTGGCGTCTGTATGACCATTTTTTAGCGAAGGGTGCAATATTTTCGAACCGTAAGTGTAAAACCTTAAGAGAATTTTGGGGCATAACTCCTTATGTATGTATTGTTGTTAAGGAGCAGCACGCGGTTAATCCTTCACTCTTTCCTAGACCTCGAAGTTGCATTAGTCAGTTGTTCACGCCACGTTGTAATGAAAAGGTGTTCACGTTTGATCATGTTTATTGTAAATAGTTTTATTATGTTCCTGTTGATGTTATGAAATGTTTAAAAACCCAAATGATGTCTTCTTCAAATGTCCTGACCTAAATCT
>NW_027019306.1:12747923-12827971 GCF_013076305.1 Rhopilema esculentum
CGTTGTAATGAAAAGGTGTTCACGTTTGATCATGTTTATTGTAAATAGTTTTATTATGTTCCTGTTGATGTTATGAAATGTTTAAAAACCCAAATGATGTCTTCTTCAAATGTCCTGACCTAAATTTTTAAAACATGTTTGATTTCATGAATGAAAGTTTCATACATTTGGAAAAGAAAATATTGATTGATTTTCTCAACAACGTATTCCGAGATGGTATATCCTTCATGCTTTGATTCATGATGCTTCTAAAACTGTCAGTGTTCTATGGGCTCCGAGGCAGGATGGAACGTTGAGGGTGGGGGGGGATGGGGGCTTTTCAAGAGAAAATTTAGAAATCACAACAAAAGATTTTGAAAAAAGCTCACTTGTTTTGCAAAAAGTAGGGGGGAGGGGTATACACAGTGTTCATTTCCTTCTCGCATCAAACACACTTTACTTCCTGTCTATACTTTTGCTGTCGATCAATACTTCAGACTTCATCTCGAGGCGAAGATAAACATGTGCGCGTTGAGCTCCAGACGAAAGCGCTGATCAGTGGACGGACGAAAGACAGAAATGTATATATGTTGCTGTTCCTTGCCTCGTTTCTGTTTTCCCAACTGGGAGGAGATTGAAAAAAAGATGGGGGAAAAGACCATGAATTAAAAAACCAACCTAGGGCAAAAAGTAGCAATAAAAGTGCGACCTAAAGAAAACTTCTAGATTTGCCCGACAGATACACTAGCAGTCATAAATTTGCCCGACAAAATCTGCTTTTTTGAAGATTGGGGGGGTGCAGCACCCCCCCATACCCCCCCAGTAGTTTCGCCCCTGACGAAGACATAGATTGAGTAGAAAAAAAGGTATTATTTCACCTACTTAAAGCTGATTTTACCGACAAACTAACGGTTTTGTAGACAAACTGAAGATTTACCGACGAATTCGTGAAGAATTGGGGGGGGGTGCGGGATTGGGAAGAATTAAGGGATTCGTGAAGAATTACAGCCCCCTACACCCCCTGTAAATAGGGTAGTCACATAGCATTAGAAATTTTAAGATAAAATTTCATTCTGCGAAGTTTCTATTCAAATCGCTATATGTTTCTCCATTCTGCAGTATTATTTAAACAAAATGGAAATGAAGAATGCCTGACCTAAATGTTTCCTGGTCTTTGTTTTCAGTTCATTATTTGATGTAGTATTTTTTTTTCTCTCAATGTAACATTTAACTATATTGTTAGTAAGAATGAATATGCAGTTTATATTATCATTATTATCATTTAATCCTTTGAAGGTCACATTTTGAAACTTTGTTTAAAAATTTGTTGGCAGTACTTCTTATTGAAAGCAATATGAAAAGACTATGATATTCAAATGCATAACTTAAAATTGAATTTACAGAGGCAACTATTTAGACCTTTCAGGTCCCATCAAACCGGAATGGCGAGTTAAAATGAAGGAAAACTGGTTTTAAGAGCAAACCAGAGTCCAAAACTCCGTAGGGAATAGACACCTCCCGCAGCACTTGGCTGTGTAACAAAACGCTTTTGTTGTTTTGCTTTATTTTCTGGAGAAAAATAGCGAAGGCAGGAATCTATGCGGGTGGCTTTTTGGTATCCAGTGCAGGGCCTAACTATTTGTGTTGTTATTTTATTGTTAATTTTTGTACCAGTGGTCTTTAAAATTTAGAATATGGTAAATGAAAACAAAAGCTACTAGTGTAAAATCCATCTAAAAGGTTGTCTGGATTCATGGCTACTTTAGTATTTCATTACGAAACAAAGTCGAAAAACACCTTTTTGCTGATTTTTCTAGTGTGGTATTTGCCATGCCACAGGAGGGGGACAGGGGGACCATGGCCCTCCCTACGTTTCTGCTGGTAAAAAGTTGAATCAGGGCAAACTTTTTATATAGATATGCCAAAAGATTGATATAAATACTTTGAACCAGTGTAACAGCATTAGCAAAAAATTTAAACACAACGGGAGCTGAGGGAAGGGGACTGTAATTGGACTCTTTCTTCACATTGATAGCCCTTTCATTTAGAATCGGTGGCGCAGACCCTGTTTTATCAAATTTCACGCATAAAAGTCTTTAGTTAGGAGCATAGCTTCTTTTTTTATCGTATCTGATATTAAAACTGTGAAATATAACCATGGAACATCAGGTAAAAAATTTATCCAAACAATCAATGCACATCTTTAGAAGGGTAGCGGCAATCAAAGGTATGGGTGTTTAGGATATTTGTGTGTCACCCCCCCCCCTCCAAATACTTTAAGAACCTAGCAAAAATTCTTAAAATAAATAAAGTAAAACCTTATGAAGGCGTGCGTTCAAATATCAATCCTTTCATTTAAAATATCTATAACAGTTTCGGTTGTCATTCAGATTAAGAAACATGGACTCCGATGCAGGTTGGAAAGTGGAGGGGCCAAGAGAAAATATAGCAATCACAGCAAAGGTTTTTCAAAAGAGCTCTATTGTTTTGCAAAAAAGTGAGGGGGCAATGGCCCCCCGGCCCCTCTTCATCGGAGGCCCTGAGATATATTCTTAGATGTTGGAGAAATCTCTAGAGCAATATTTCCCCCCTTCGCCATGACTGTGCCATGAACGTGATGTGCAAATCTCAACCTGATCCGCTCTAAACCCCCTGGATCAGTCCTCAGTCCCCCTTTTAGTATCTTAAATGTAGTTTATATGTATCTTGATAATTAGAATGATCCCTTGAAATGCGGTTGACCAAATGATGCTGACATCATAAAATCATTTTTAACGAAAATAACTAATTAATACAACCACAATATCAGATAAGTTAGAATGCATTTCAATGAAAACATAAGAAAACAAATTTCGATGAAGATGATTCGGTTTTGTGACAAGTCCCTGCAAAAGGCGTTTATTGACTGAAATCATGCATTGGTTGTTGCTAGGCGCAATTTGTTGTCGCTATCGGCTGTTGTAACACCTGCAACAAACTCTCTATCGCATTGCAGGAACACACGATAACTTTTCTGCATTCGCGTTGCTTGTTTCGGATCGTCCTTGCAGGAATAGATAGTCTTTTCTCTCAGTGGCCGCTAAATTTTTCAGATGATGGTACTCTTCAACGAAAAAGCTACTGGCATTTACCGAATTGCAGATTTTCTTATATGTTCCCAGTGTTTGGAGAAATGAATTAACATTTCTTTGCACAAATTACGGTAGTTGACTGAACTCTCCACTGGTAGGATACTGTAATCATTTATTTCATTCTAAAACGGTTTAATGTTTTTCAGATTGAATATGCATACTTGTGTGGTTTCATTTCCTTTGAGGGTAGAGCCATGGCTTTGGTGGCGTTCTATATATTTTACTCAACCTTTGCTAGCCACATGTATCCACTTATCAGAATTCGCAAAACCTAAAGCTAGTTTTTTTCATTGCAGGTCATTGCAGATCTTTAAGGAGGGAGAAAAATCAGAATTCTATTCGTAGAGAAGAAGCGATTATTTAGCCAGGAGATCCTCACATCCGTTAACTCCTAAGTTATCCTAAATCGAGCACAAGACCATCGTTGCTAAAGGCTGCTTCAAAAAAGACAGGCTCTAATTCTGGCGCAGAACCTTCGGTGATCAAACGCTATCGGTTTCACAAACCAAGGGTTACTTCATAAACTTATCCCAAGGCTACGGCGGTAAAGCAATTTTATTCCATGATAGATAATATAGACGGTGGATAGTGATTTGCTTCTTCTATATTTCATTCAAACGGAATATCTACCTGCTAGCTGAATTTGAACAAATAATCGCAAGAATTGACGGTTGAGTTAAAATGGAGATTAAAAAGCTTGCATTCTGGCGAGCCGTATTGGCTGAATTTCTTGCCACCTTAATTTTCCTCTTCGTAAACTGTGGTGTCACGCTCACTTGGAATACTTCACCGAGCATCACACAGATCGCCTTGTGCTTCGGCCTCAGTATTGCAGTTCTGGCACAGATTTTTGGTCCAACAAGTGGTGCAAACATTAATCCGGCAGTTTCTATTGGCCTCTTTGTTTCACGAAGAATTTCAGCTATTCGCATGATCTTCTACATGGTCGTCCAATGTGCAGGAGGTAAGTGCAAGAAATATCAGTGATTAATGCAAAAAATAAAATGTTTGACACTATTTCATTAAATCGTTGAATGAGGGCCAATATCTTTAAACATGTTAGTACTAAACTAAAAAAACTAAAGAGTTTCTTACTTTGATTGTTTGTTCCCCTCAACATAGCGTTGCACCATTATAGTTCTAATAGTTTGAAAGTGTAAACACTTTTGGGCTCAAGAAAAAGAACAGTTTATTTTCCGATGCTGGAGCAAC
Source organism: Rhopilema esculentum (assembly GCF_013076305.1). The sequence continues at coordinate 12,752,246 of NW_027019306.1, forward strand.
AGTTCTATGCTTTTCATTTTTCAGAAGTTACCAGATTTTTGAGGTAAATTTTCCGATTCATATCGAATCAAGGGAAGGGTCACAATGATATATAAGCGACGAGCGCTTCTATATCATTGAAGGGACACGATTGCCCTTTCTTAAATTTCTATTGTTGCTGTTCCGCTTAATTCTTTCACTTTGTCGGCGTAAGCTGACATAAGTTTTTCGTTCTCTTAATGACGTCCATGCTTTCTGGGTTCATCATCTGCAATTAGTTATGGAGGGTTGCAAAGCCGCCGCTTGTGTTGTAAAACCGGCCCGGCGGGTAAACAATTCACAGGGGTCGTGAAATTCTTCATACTGAAATTAAACGAGGTTATAAGGAAAGTTTACTGTTAATCTGTCACTCAGCCTTTCGTTAAAAAGTATCTATTAAAAAGCAAAAAATTCAAATTATATGCAAATTAACGTGTTGTTTCATAGCAACTATCATTTCGTTTATCTGCAGGAAAAAAGGCATAGATCGAAGAGTTGTTTTATTGGCCAGATTTTACCAGAGTTTCTGCTGTTTTTGTCTCCTCTCGCCAAAAGAACGGTATTCTTTATCTTGCAAAACAGTTGAATCCATGCCAGTGTTATTTTCAGGTTTGAAAAGAATTAAATACCAAGACTTCAATTATGTCAAAATGGCATTGAAGTAAATGCATCCATAATGTTACAATGCTGCAATCAAAAACAGATAAGACTCGATGTAGCCGCACTTCACCTCGAGGTAGCCGCAAGGTTCAGCAAGGAATTTTTCCTCTATTTGTGTTGAGTTGAGCTTGAAAAGCAAGTGACAGACTTTGTTGTTGAAGGTTATTTTCAACAGAAGCTATAGTTACATCTGAAGAAATATCAAGTCGAATTGTTTACCAACATAGTCCATGTTGCTAGAAGATCATTTCCATAGAGAAGCACAAGTATAAGGTCACTTCTCTCATTTTTATCAGAACTAACATAGGAGGGTGAGAAAATGCCATTTGTCCAACTGTTCTTGCACAGACAAATGTAGCCAGCTTCTATCTATTCCCATTTAATGTCAGTTTTGCAAAAATTTGAGTTCAAATTTGATTCCACCCTTCAAAGATTTATTAAATCATCAATCTTTGCTAAGTCGTCCTAAATTATTTCCATAGCCATCACTGGAGCTGCTGTATGTTATGCAATATCGCCAGAAAGCAAGCGAGGTCTGCTTGGCACAGTGTTCCTTGGTCCCGGAGTGACAAGATACCAAGGCTTTGCTTTGGAGGGCGTTCTTACCTTTCTCTTGGTGATGACTGTGCTTGCTGCAACAGATCAAGACAGGGAGGACAAGACATTTGGCCCTGCCTTGTCTATCGGATTATCTGTCACTGTGTGCCATCTAATTGGGGTAAGTGCCATTATCGAAATCGTCAAATCAGCTCACTGTGGTTTGATCAAACAAAATTAACAGCCTTTCTAGTTAAAGAAAAGATCATCAGTTTCTGTGTTTCTATGTTACTGCTTCTCCGTATAATGCTCAACAGCGTTGCTACATCGCGTTTACGGTTGTTATCATTTTTTCGTTGATACATAGTATTTACGATGCTCATACTATATCGCCTTTACGTTGGCCTATCGTAATAACGCTGTTACGATACTGACTTGCGTTTTTGCAAATGTCTATTGGATATCTGCTGTAATACATTTCTTGAATTCTGTTGTTGAATGCTAGGGAAATCTGTGAAGTTTGATTAGCAAAAAGTTTCAAATATCTTCTGGATGTTTCTCACGTACTTAGGGAGGTCTTGTCTACCATTGGCCGGTTTGATTTCGCATCTGTTTTTCGTCAAGTAATCAATCGTTTTATTGCAGATCCCATACACTGGCTGCGGAATCAACCCAGCAAGAGCTTTAGGACCGGCGGTAGTAATGAAAATATGGCCAAACTATCATTGGGTATGTCCTATACGTACATCACGAAATATACAATATTAATATGCTTTAGTTAAATGCCAGCAAATAGGCAAATAGTAATATTAATTAGGTATTCGTGCTTAAGAGGCACCATCAGTTAGTTATCTGAGGCAACGCTGGCTTGGGCGCATCGATTAATCATAACGCCCTTGGAACACCATCGGCAAAACATCACTGGGCAAGCTCTTTCGTATAACGAAACTCGCATTGCTTAATGCTTTAATATTATGGAAGATTTCCAAAAGACGATCTTTTATACTTCTTTGTATATGTGTTATATTTCTTTGCTGGGTAAGTATCACTATTTTCCGGAAAATTCGTAAGTATAATACGGTTTTTGAATTTTTTCGCATAAGATGACAGCTGATTTAATTTGATACACCATAAACCAAAAGGTTTAATATAAATAGATCAGCAACCAGCAAAACTGTTTTTATCTTTTTTATGCAGATAAGCCGAATTCCTAGAAACACAAGCCCTGTTACATGACCTTGTAGATTGAAAAATCAAACTAAACAAATTAAGAAAACTGCCACATTGCTTGAAAAATGTGTACGCTCTTTCATCAAGTTTACACTGTGTATCATTTTATTAAGAAACCATTGGACCAAAATGCAATTTGATTAGAATGCCAATAGAATTGGTCACATTTGTTGTCGCCATAACTTTATTCAATTTTGCTCAACAAAGAATAACATTTAATAACTACAAGAATAAATTTGATTTTATTGGATTTCTTTTAGATTTACTGGGCAGGGCCTGCGGTAGGAGCAATTTTAGCTGGTGGCCTTTACAAATGCATTTTTGAGGGTGAGCGGAGCGATAAAAATAGCCTTGACCTTACAGGCCTTGACTACATTGTTGAAAACAGTTTGTCATTGGCCAAAGAAAGAGGAAATTCTGGTGTCCTCAGGGCTGCAACAACTGGTCTTTGAAAACATGGTTAGTACATCTGACATTTTGCTTTTACAAGACTGCATGGACCAATGGACATTTGCAAAATTATCAAGGGACTTAGGGTTGGAGCGATTACATCCTTAAAGTATAGGTGGCCTTACATTATGCTGCTCCAGAGCAGTGGAAAACTAAAAATGGCGGTTTTACAGTCTGTTTTACAACCCACATAAATCCGGGAAATCGTTTTCTTTATTCTCACCGACTCAGTGAATTTGAGACAAATTCTAGCCTCCTTGCTTGAGTTTCGTTAGTATTGCTTATGTGACTTATATTCTTGTCCAATGACGTCATCACCCATAGCAGTCACCAGTAATAACACTTCCCCACGTGACTAGATAATTCCTCTTTCCCACCGACTGCCACGCTCGCAACCACAGCTATTTGGCGACGACATTAGATGTTTTGGTCCTTGCTTCCATCCTTTTAGGTATTCTATAAGCATAGTACTTAATGTTGTTTCAAGTAGAGATAATTGGTATGTTATTATCCTCTAAGATTTTAGCCTCGAGTATGCTCATAAAAAGCTGCCTAGTGAGAGACATTCAACTGCATATCATTGTTCATTGTATTATAAAACCTTTATAACTTCAGGCATTGTTTTAGCGACTAAGTCAACTTAATTCTTTTTTTATGTAAATAATCGTTTACTAACAACTGTAAATTTTAAGGTTGGGCAAAATCAATATGCTTTCATCATATGCTTGTAGGCATGCAGCTAGTAAGAGATAGTCTTGAATGCTGTCAAGGATAATCATGCATCTTTGCCTTTAAGTCAACGATTGTGTTTGAATTCTAATCTATTGTGTCTGTTTCTAAAGCTTCAGGCCTCCACGTTTCTACATGTTTAATCACCCAACATCGTCATTTTTATCAATAAATTTCTGATGGTCTTGCAGGAAAATCTCAATTTTTTGTATAAATGATAGAACGGCAATAAAGATTGCCAAGGTAAAAGGTATTTATGTTTTATAAAACCTCAAGCAATGGGTCACACACATTTAGAGCCATATGCAACCTGTTTTTGCCCATTTCGTCCATATAGATTCAGCTTTATCCAAGAACTAGGAGCACTTTCTTCTAGCAATCATAGCTGCCTTTCTCGTGGAACACAGGAGGCGTTTAATTCTTAACATTTTTGCATATGTTCTAAAGCAAAGCGTCCTCGCACAAGGTAAAATCGCAACCTATTCTACTAGAGACCTATAGAGAGACGATGCTGGCCCTTCCTATCTTAAGGAAAAGGCACAATTTTGGACAAATTTGTCAGATTGATGCTTATATTTTTTACGTTCTTTAAGAAAGCAGCAGCTGGTTAAATTTCAATGCACAGACCTATCTTATTGTTGCTGGGATGTTGCCTTAAATCTCTATAGTGTCAGGTTGAAGTTTCATCCTCGATCATGTCTGGTATGCATACTTTCTATACTTACTTTTGGAAACCTAGCTCTTTCTCTCGAAAAAAGCCCATATCCCAACCAAAACACACATTCTTTTGCTGGATGGTTAAGGAACACGGAGTCCCTCTAGCATTTACCTAAAGGATCTACAAATTTGGGCTGGCTGCTTTAGTAGTTAGTAGCAAGGTGGAATCTACAAATTATTTGAAACCAAGTAAAATGTACACTTCAGTTTGGCAGAACAGAGTCATTTGGCATCAAATTGCGAAATGAGACAAATGGCTAAATGGATATTATAATACACTATTTCTGTGCTAAAGCAACCAGAAAGCAGGTAAATGTAGGTCATCAGTTTTCTTTAGAAAGTATAACTTGTACCAAAATTGTATCTCAACCAGAAAGATATAGTTCTGCTTATAGAACCACAACTAGAAAGGTCTCGTTGAAATTACAATAATTACAATGCTCAACTGACTGCGTTATATACAAATAATTTGGATGATTGATGGAAAATGCTGCAGAAATACATAAAACCATTACAAAAGAGACGGACCTTATCCATATTAAGCATTTTTGTCTTTATAATTTGGCTCAAGTCGCAAATACGACTTCAGGCTTTCTGTGTTTATTCTAATTCTTTGTCCAAGCCTGTCCTTCTTATCCTGCACGAACTTGTCCAGCTCTTTTTGCTTTGTTGTTCTATGATACAAAGTAAGCAGATTTCAGCACTTTTGTTCAGGGCACAGCCACTTGGAGGGGATGCACGAGGGCCTGAGGCTTCTAATAATCTTGTAAGGTTCAATATTGTCAGTCACTAAGCTGAGATTCTCCAGGATCCACTAAGCCACCATTGCCCCCTTCTCTCAATTAAAAAATACATGCTTCGCCCTTGGAAAAATGCAAGATCATAATAAGTAACATTTACATGTATGCAAATATTTACCTTGGTACAGGACCTAACTTCCCGATTGGGTTGTTCGTCGTTGGCAATCGTCCCGACAATAACTCGCTGAAAATGTCAAAAAACGATGTTGAAGCCCATTGCAGAAATAAGTCAGTTACACAAAGCACAAAACTAACAATAATTGAATACAATCAATGCTTCATATTTGCATAGACCATGCACAATAACACAAATAACTCTGCATATTCTTCTTTTTGGACATAAACAAGCATACTGGAAGGTTTTTCTCATGATGACCACATACAAACAACACAGGGCCCGCCGGGGGGGGGGGAATGACCATGGCCCCTCACTTTTTTGCGAAGCAAGTAGTTTTAAAGCTGCAGTAAAAGGGGAAAGAAGCCTTGGCCCCCTACTTTCAAATTCGTGACGCGGGCCCTGCAACTAGTTCTGCAAGTAAAAAATCACACAAACAAGACAAACGCTGAAATGATGCAAAACAGAATGTTACGACTTCAAGTACACCGAACTTTCAGGATAAGGCTAGAATGCTTCCATCTCCTCCAAGGGAGTAACGACATATTTCTTATTTGAAATCTACAGTTTATAGAAAATACAAGTATCTTAATAAAAATATCCTCAAATGACCTGAAGGGATACAAACAATCCCTGCCAACATTCTTAGAGCACTAGCGCTGGTTTTCAAGAGCGAAGAAGTCATTTCCTTCTCATCCTGGAAACAGTGTTTGCTTTCAATACAACTACATAAAAGATTTTTGTTTTTTATGTGGCTTATTTGATATTTATCTAAACTATCAACACTGTTATTGGGGGAAATGGGGCGGAAGTAGTATTATTTGGGGGAATAAATGAAAAATATCAAAATACAGGGACAATTGCACGGTGTTTCAAGGCACTGTAAGCTGTTAAAATCATAACAAAACACGATCGAGGCCCTTCTTATGATGTCAAAATATGTGAAATTCGTTATCCCGTAGGCTCTATAGCCTAACCTGAAAATATGGAACAGCTAGCGAAACAGATTCAAAGAGAATTCATTCATATTTAGATGAATGCATCAATTTTATTTTCTGTAAAAATGTTTGATATGCGTGTCAACCATGTGGCATAGGACAGGTGGTAAAATGCTTATCTAATGAGACAGAATTGCTAGCATAATCCTGCCTAGGCAAGCGAAATTTCACAACTAGGAGATTTCCAAATTCTGCTTACAGGGGAAACCGAGCCAATCACGAGGGATGATTGAGGGCATGAATGGACATCTAGCTGAATAACGAAGCTAATAATGGGATTCTTTCAGAAAAAAAGCAGCTGCAATCACATGGACGCAGCAGAAAGTGTCGAAAAAAAGACGCAGATTAGAGGACACAAAAATCGCTGCGAGCCAACGTCAAAAGATTTATGATCGAAGCATTCATGCACCATTTATGGAAAGAATCGACCCAACCAAACATGAAAAACGTAATATTTAAGAGAAAACTGTTGGACTCTTATAGTAGCAAAAATAGGCCGATTTAAGATTGCAAAATGAGAATAAGACGGTCAAGTAAAAAGTCATTGACAATTTTCTTAAATTTCGAGTTACTAGTTCCCTCTCTAGAATGTATGAATTTGTTTCTTAGATTCAGACTTTACCAGAATGTTTGCAGATTCTCAAAAGTAAAGTTGAATGATGATGCAAAAAAATCAAGGAAACCATCCATTAATAAGAGAGGATTGTCAAATCAAAGTGTTTAGAACAAGGCGAAATTTAAACTAAAATTTAGGCTACAGTACTGAATGGTGAAAAATATACAGTAACACACGGGAGGAGTCTAAAAAATAGTATGCAGTCTTTTGTTTCAGTCTCTTATGTGACCAAACTTTCAATTTATCTCCATCGGATAGTTTCAAGGATGCTGAAATACGTTACTGACAACTAAGAAAACAGATCTTGATCCATAATTAGATCGGCTTGCAGTTCAGCCCATGTTTAATAAATTCATAAATGCAAACCGTTTTTAATAGGTAAATCCGACAGACTGTGTGTACTTAAAGTGGTAGGCGTGGCGCAAAACAGTATCTTATGCGTATTGTGACAAAGGAAAAATTTCGACATAAGTTTCTGTTAGGAGTATGGAGTATGCAAACTAAAAGCTCTAACAAAAACAAAAGCTCGATAAAGATTATATGGGATCTTCGCTCACGTGTTCTTGTTATACAGTGATTGAAATCTATTGTTCACAAAAACGATGGAAGAACTTGAAGTGGTAGTTTTATATAGCAAGTGACATGATGTGAAATGTTTCAAAAAAGAGAGAAATTTGGCTTTTGAAAAATTGGGGATCAGTCTAGATTTTGCAGTCTATATTAATAATAAAAACGCAAAACTAACTTAATACTTCAGACCAAAAGAACTCAGTTAATTAAAGCTTCTAAAATCAAGCACATTTTGGAATGAAATAAACTAATTTGCCACTTCGTCAAAGGAGTAAAGAGATCAAGGGAAATAGAGAGTTGAGGGAATATAGTTAAGTCAGTCGGTTAGATTGATCAAAATAAAGAACAGGAAAAGAATGAATGATAAAAATTAATTTAGAAGGAAACAATGGAAGTCAGGCAAATATGAATTTGTAAGTAAAAAGATTTAACTTGAACGCCCAGTCATGGTGACTCCAACTTAAAATAGCTGTTAAAATTTCCACGGAAAATTAGAAAGTTTCACCGAGAGATATAACACACAAAACATAGAACATTTACATTTCAATTGACAACGGTTGACATGAAAAATTTATGTGCAAATCCTCAGGTCAACAGCAGCGAGTATGACCTTCAATGGCTGAAAACAGCCACTCAAAACAAGAAGAAGTAGAAAGAGGATGGCGTTCGCCTCTCAGTTCATGGAAAGGCTATTTTTTCCAGAATGAAAACACACGAAATTGATAAAAATGAATGCTTTAAGTCGAACGGTTGTGGTTGTAGAAATTCTCTTACGGAACTAAAATATTGCCAATCTATTTTCTTAATTCGCTTCACAATTGATGGGATATTAAAAAGGACTGTATATTAAAAAATATATACCTTAAGTTTTAGTTAAGGGTCCATTTGGGGGGTCGGGGAGGGAGGGGAGGCGAAGGGGAGAGAAACACTAGAACATTCTACCATTAAACATCTGAGACTCTACCTCGAGATATTTGTTGACAAAGAAATGAAAACCTCACTTGCAAAATGCTGTGTGAATGCCTAAATGAAGCTTAATTTGATACAATCATCAAAAACAAAGTGATTTCATTTAGCAAAAATTAACATATCGTCATCTTGGTTCTCATCAATACATCTATTTGTATTGTGTTTACTCTGGGTGCAAGAGCCACAATGAGCAAGTTTGTCGGTGAAAGAGTGGGTAATCTCTTTTACTGAGGCTCTGGTACCCAGGGTGTATTGTTTTGTTTTCTCTATTTTGATCATGTTGATTGTGTGGAATTTGAATATTAAAGAAAATCAAAATGAAATCAAATCAAATCAAATCAAATCAAAATCAAAATCAAATAAAATCAAATCAAATCAAAATTAAATCAAAGAAAATAATCACATAATCACTAAAAAGGGTATTTCAGCTAGCCATACGGCATGAATTCAGCTAATCATAGAGCACTAATTCAGTACAAAACACGGGTTACCTTGTTCCATGGCCTTCAGTAGCTGTTTGGTTTGGTATAGTAAACTGCGCATGCACCATGTCCATGGATGGAATGATTGTCGGTTCTTCTGACTCTTCATCACTGAGAAAAAACAAGGAAAATAAACATAGAGCTGTATGGATGATAGACAGCAAGAAGAAGAGATAGAGCTGAAGAATAGACAGAAAAGAGGAAGAGGTAGAACAGGAGAAGGGACAGAGAAGAAGAAGAGGTAGAACAGGAGAGGAAACAGAGAAGAAGACAAGTTACAAATGGATAGGAGACAGAGAAGAAGAAGAGGTAGAACAGGAGAAGAGAAAGAGTAGGTAGAACAGGAGAAGAGACAGAAGAATAAGAGGTAGAACAGGAGAAGAGAAAGAGTAGGTAGAGCAGGAGGAGAGGAAAAAAGTTAGAACAGGAGAAGAGACAGAGAAGAAGAAAAGTTAGAAATGGAGAGGAGACAGAGAAGAAGAAGAGGTAGAAAAGCTATAGAAAGTAGCACAGGAGAAGACGAAGCACACGAGATAAGACTAAATGATAAGTTAGTAGTTAGAAACATTAAATTAAAGTGTTCCGAAGAAAGAGGGAAAGGTAACAACATATGCTAAACATCACGGTATGCATGGAAATAGGGAAAAGATGAATTTATCATTTTTAAAACTCCCTTTTACAGTTTTCATTACATTGTTTTACAGACAATGCACAGTCTTTTTCCAATGGTAAGATTAAAATTAATAGTCAAATTCTAATTTCGATAATGCGAAGATGTATACAAATGAATAGGGATGCTGAAGGAGCGATTTCTTAGCGGCAAAAGCATGAGTGCATATGTTTTAAACCTATTAAGACTTCGCTAGAAATGAAAAACCATTTTTAACCATGATTTCCTGAAAAGTTGGAAAATTTTGCCCAGTTAAGTACGCATTGGAATTCTTGAATTACTGGTTGATCAATTTGTAAACCACAGTAACAATTTTGTGGAAATTTTTTATCAGTCGAAGCTGCTATATAGCTCACCAAGTATTATCGATAAATTCCACGACAGTGCTCAGTTTATGGAGATATAGGTTAGAAAAACAATTATTCAAGAAGGACATGAAATATCAAAAACAAAACAGACGTCCAGAATAGATGATAATGTAGCTTAGCATTCTAAGGAACTTAAGAGAGCTTTCCTGACGATGAGATTTAAAGTTCAACATTGAATTTATTTGTAAATGTATAGCCAAGCGAGCGAGACGACAAACTTTTTATAAGTCTTTCTCTTCTAAGCCGTGCTACGTACATATATGTTATATACTATAGGCCATATAAGGAAAACCACATATATTGTGGAAGTTTCAGCTAAGCAGTCGGTAATGTTCGAAGCCGTTAAGCAAAGAGGAAAATGTGAAACTCATAACCAGCCTGTTTCACACATCAAACTGTACTATATATTGCATTCCAAATAATCTTTTTCAAAAACCTTAAAATATAAAATACAATGCAAATCTTTGTTGTGTAGATCGGAACGGTTCTTAGTTAGAACACAGAGCTTCAATAAAATATGGGATACAAAATGTACAAATGTATAAAGTATAAACTCAATACTAAAGAGCTCTGGAACAAAACGAAATTAGTATTTACTGTTACTTACTCTTCTTCAATAGAGGCGTCTTCTTCTGGGAGCTCCTTTAACAAATCTGGCGTCATCAACGGCATCAGATTATCATTAAACGGATCAGACCTTAAAATGGAAATTTGTGCGATACAAACCAAATGAAATTGAAAGGCCAGATAAATTTCAGTTTTCGTCATAGCCTTTAAAAAGACGGGACAATACTTGGAGCTTAAGTTTAATTGCTGTAATCTTTTTGCAGATATCGACAAACAAATATGCAGGGGTGCAGTCTTAAAGAGTTAGGAAAGGGTGTCTGTACTGTAGGGAACTTCTAGAAGCCACGCCCAAGACCACACCCACGCTCGCATCTTATACACTTGTATTTGTGTTACAAGTTCCCTGGTGTGAATATGAAGTCATTTATTAAACTATTCACCGACTCTAAACAGCTAATAGAAATAGCTCATTTACGTTTTATCAAGGGTGAGTATACATTGCCAAGAAAGGAATCCCAACAACCAAACTCATATTGGCTTGTTAAAGGGGGAGCCAAAATCTCTCTGAATATTGGGGGGCTGAGCTTCTCATCCATCGCACCTCTGATCACAGCTTTGTGGATAATAAACACTGCAGAACAGGTCGAACCGATAGATATCAATACCACGAAGATAGTGGTATACGTACCACTACCAGATAATACAAAAACTAGAACGTGGAATAAGGCTGAATTGCTGGAATTCATTCAATGAAGCAGAAAATCAAGATATATACTGATAGCGCAGGAAAGAGGTTTTATATACATAATTAAAATTTGCTAACCATCGCGGTACATAGACAGCAGACATAGACGGGGTATTATTCAGCGTGACCAGCCCTTGAAGAGGCAAGCGTTTCCACGTCATCGCACCACTTATCACATCCTATGAAGAAACGAAATTCCCATTAACGCTGAACGTTTATCTGAGACAACTGAGCGTAAAAATGGACTAGCAAGAAGAGGTTTAGTTGGAGATAAAGGAAATGCTGCTGGAGTTTGGTGATGTGCTTCTTGTGGAGAGTTTTTGAAAAAACAGGCATGTCTGATATATTTATCGGCATTAATGGTCCTTAAACAATTGCGACAAAAAGTTATTTTGCCATTTCTGATTTTGAAAAGCAACGAAAAATCCAGTGGTCACTTATATACCTTTGTATAGAATGGAGAGGTTGGGAGAGGCAAGTAGACATACCCTTGCAATAAAAATTGCCATCTTGCAAAATGCAGTACATAATTTCGCGGTACATAATTGCAAAATGTACCGCGAAATTCACAGGCATAGGCTGTGCTATAGATAAATTACTGGACAAAGTACAAGATAACTTCTATGACAACATGGTGATTTTTTACCTCTTTGTGTAATTTGATCGTGGATCGGTTATCAGTTCCAGTTGGAACAGGTAATAATCTGTTTTTGTCGTTGGCTTCCGTATAGCGCAATAAAGGCGCATGCAGTAACAACCCTGGCTCAGGATTCTACAAAAAACAATCGGCCATTACGAAGAATATAGCACAAATTAATCGAAATAGCATGGTTAAGAGACTATGTCGTGATATGATATTTGAAATCTAATCTCAATCCATTTCTAGTCTATTTTATCATAATCTTAAATAATAAAATTATGACATTATATGATAATTTATAACATAGCATGGAATAAAAATAAAAGGTAACAAAATGTGATCAAATATTATGATATGTAATAACATAATGAAATGTGTAAAAACATAACGCAATAGGAAAAAATTAATAATATAATTATATAATTATATGTAGTCATAAAATATATAATGATATACAATGTATTGCTGTATTATTAAAGAATATAAAATAGCATAATATTATATAAAATTAAAAATTGAATTTCACTCACAAATATATGGAGAGGAGGGTATTCTCTTTCTTTGAATAAGACAGAGGGTGCTTCAAGATGAAACTCTTCGACAGTGACGTCGTTGGTAGCGGCGAATGCACTTATACCCAGACGATCAGGAACCGTTGACTGTATTTTTGAGCTCTTTCCATCCTCCTGCTCTAAAATCACATCTTCCAAAACATTGCTACTGGTTTCTTTGTCCCCAAATTTCTCACTAAAAGTGTCCTGTAGAACAAAGAAGATTCTTTGATAAAACAAAGTTCTTTCTTCCTTGCGCCAATAAAAATTTGAATCCTTCAAACATGACCTCTAGGAAGAACATTTTACGACCATTGCTTTTAATTATAACTATAGTCCGAAGGAGTTCAAAATTGTTCAGAATAAGAAACCAACAGCAGGTTTGGCTAGATACGGCATTGAAGCATCAAAGAAGAAGTATTTAGTTATGAAGTGTCATAGTTCTAAATGCATAACTAGACATAAGCCAATACGATAAAGTTCTGAAGGCATTCTCTGTTGGTATAGGGAATCATTCAAACTATTTACTTACTTCAAAGGGCTAATAGGCTGAGCCCCCCTCCCCCCTCCCGAGTTCACTCCACGGCACTTTTTATTAAAAATGTGAAATCAAATATAACCTCATTGCATCCAAGCTAGAAAAGTTGATGTCACCAGGAACTTGAGAAAAAAATATCCTTGTCGCAAGCCAATTGAATTTAAAACAGATGAACACAGTATATCTTAGAAAATTTATGCACAAAAAGATAAAAACTAAAAACACTCGAAATAGAACAAATTGCCAAAATAGAAATAAGCCTGAGCCTAAATTTTACCGATTTCGCTTCACCCGAGCTATCTCGCAACGGTCTGGCTAAATTCTTTGGGATGTATATCGATGTAGGCACGCTCTGGGCTGTGTACCCAAGAACCTTGTACTGTGAAGGCACCTGAAAGTGTTTGTAAAGTAAGAAGGTTAGCAATGGTGGTTTCCAATTTTATTTTAAACATTAACTAAGTGAAATTTTGATTATCAGGATAAAGCAAGAGAGGTTTGTATGTTAGTAAGTTTATGAGATAGATAGTTTAGCATAAAAATGAAAAATTTCAGCAGTTATCTCAAACAAACTACCAAAAACGGCGAAATTTAGCTCGTCAAGTGAAAACTAAGCTAAATGAGAAGGTTATAATTTGAAAAGCATCATGTGAACAATAAGTTTTCAGTACACATTAACTTTTAAGTTCATTTAACTGTCTTATATTTTTTAACAGAATTCGCATATAACAATCAAAACAGAATTAAATCAACATCAACTTTGTTTATTCATCCTTTTAATCGTCTCTATGGCATATATTTTCCAAGATATTTAATGTAAATTTTCAAAATAATCCATCAGTACCTTTAAATCAAAGAAGCGAACTTTTGTTTCTATGTTTACTTCAGTTGTTGTTATTGAAACCGTCCCAAGAGCATCAACAGCCTAAAAAATGGAAGCGAAATGACAGAAACATAAAAATTGTCAAAAATTTCGTAAAAGTCGGTTGAAAACTTATTTCAAGAAAAAGGCACAATAAATTATTCTTGGAAATATCTTTATTTTAAAATTACTTTATTGCAAGAAAGTCCGTGATGGTGCATAGGTTCATCAAAGAAGTTTAGCCAAATATTTATGGAGACAAAATCTAAATCCTTAATTCCCATCGACTTCCAGTATATTAAAGCAGTTAACAAGTAACATTTAACGCATTTATCTATTTGAGTGCTTACCATATCATCTTTCTTTTTCGGATCTTTATACTCGGGAAATGAAAAGATCTTTACGTTTGTTGGGTTAATGGCAGTGGACATTCTATTGATAATCTGTTGTTCTTCATCTAACTCATTCCAGTTACCTGAAATTGCCAAAGTTTTATCGCAAAGATTACTTTGAAAAGCAATGGCATATTTATACATAGATTTGAAAGATCAAACACCCATCACTGTAAAAAACGAGGGTGGTGAACAAAATATGGCTAAGTTTGATGCCCAGTTGTGGGACCGAAATGAACCAATAGAAAAGCAAAAGCGCCTGATTTGTTTTGTTCTGACCACCAACTATTGTCGTTTCACCCCTCACGTGGCGGGGATTCCAATGAAGCCTTATGCTCATGCCATTTAAAGTTCTCTTGAGCCTGTTATGCTCAATTTGGTGATGAATGATAGGTGAGAATAGCTTCAGAAGATATCAAGACATCAATAATTAAAGAGAGCATGGATTTTAATTGATTGCACTTCAAAGACTAAAACTACCTATGCACAGCTGATTACCACGCATTCAAGGATGCTCAGCAATAGAAAGAAGCACTGCAATTTCACAAGTCAGTCTAGAAACTCTGAATTCTTTATTATTCTGACAGTTGATCTTTAGTCTTTACAAAATAAATGCTTGGCGATGCAATTTGTAACATTTTGAATAAATACATAAATATCATGTAAAAGCTTCACTTAAATAAAACCATATTAATCCTCCATCGCTACAATGAAGAAGGACGGAATAATTTCAAAAATTCAAAGTAATTCACATACGTGCATGATCTACGGAAAATTTCCCCCTTCTCCAATCACTGACATATCCATCGAGCCCATGTATACGCTTTTGAACTCGCTCCCGAACCATAACCTATAGAATTAAATAGAATGGAACTAAATTGGAAAAGAATAAAGTTAGGGGCCAGACAGGCCTACAATCTTCAACAGACCATATTTAGACTTTTCACCCCCTTCCCTCAGCTCAATGTTAATATCTCTGTTATTAAAGGGTGTACATCCCAACTTCGAAGGGGAAACGGGGATAAATGATCGACATTACATGCATACTACCTGGCACGTTTCTTGGGGTTCGTCTCAAAAGCTCTATCCAAGACTGTAGTTACCAAACTAAATGCACAAATATATAAAGCCAAGTTACATCAATTTGATTCTTAAATTTAAGAACAAAAGATGATTTCAAAAAATGTGTTTATGAAAGTTTTGCTGAGTTTTGAATCACTCAACGAAAGTCAAAACCTGGCATCTGTAAAATGATTCATCAACGATAACAAAAGCAGGAAGACACACCTTTCTTGCGGCCTGAACAAATTTGCCCAATGTCGAGTGTCTCTTACTCCAGATGTCGTTGGCATAAATGTCAAATGATGGTTCATCATTGGCATACTAAATGGAAAAACCAGTGCTAGTTTCAGAAGCAATAGAACTTCAAGAAGTCAAGATCAAAGTCATTTGAAAATAATGCACTTTTATACATTGGGTATCAATTGTGTTGTCTGGATGTGTAATGATAAAGAACAACTGGGTGGCATTAACAATTTGTATTTCCCTTTTGAGAGATTGCTTACTGGTTTTTGATACCGTGGTCAAAATGACTTAATCCTCAGAAATACACCAATTCGACTTACGGCCTCATTTTGAAAAATTCTTCAAATTCTTTTGTACAAAATTTTTGACCTCAGATTCGGATTGACAGCAATGATTTTAGTCTACTTGTAAGTTTTCATTATGATATTGCTCACGATATTGATTTCATGACGACATGAAGATAAAACTTTATAAGGGATTTGACCGTGATTGGCGACTAGTGGGGTAAAGTTTCCCCCGGAACGATTTTTGCGGTCAAATCCCTTACAATTTTTCAAACTTCATTTCTCGGTAAAATCTAAAATACAAGCTTAAACAGTATGAAAAATGGTATCCTGCCTAAAATAATGACGACAAAACCAAATCTGAGCTTAAAAAAGTCGTATAATGAAGTTTGGAGAAATTTCCAAAACGAGGTCGTAAGTCGAATTGGTCTATTACGATTCTTGGTTTTCCTGATAAGCCAGCACCTCTAAGGAGACCATTATCGAAATAAGGCCTGCTAGACCTTTTAATGCTTTCCCTGCCACTGAAACTAGGGGTGTTTATCTTTTTGTTGTAATGAAAATTATTGTATTATATTCTTTTAACTTTTATAACTTGTAAATGCTTTTAGTGTGGCGAATTATACAAACATACATACGTCAAATATTCTCTTAGGTCCATATCTTAAATAAGCATATATGTGAATTTTGAAAAGACGCGTGTAATGGTAGTTTAAAGTTGCATGTGCGGCTACCTCCAAAGCCTGTCTGTGGATTCTTGAAACAGAGACCAGCGTCACTGATCTGTTGAATTCCTGTTCCATCTGCGGGTCTCCACGCTGGATCTGTTAAAAATTGACGAAGCAGTGTCGTTATTGTATTTCAATGCATGAGCTGAAGGCAAGTTCTTCAAAAAAGCTAAAAAAATTCACCTGTCTTAGGAAACTCAATTTAAATGTATCAATTAAGAAGGAATTTTAATCTTGAAGATTATATTACAGCTTGAAGAAACAGCTTTTTTAGCAACATTTTTGCACGTCAAAAACATGTTTACAGTTCAATTTGTACATTACAAACATATAATATTCATGAAACATTGATTTTGATAGTGGATATTCTGTCTAGACTCTGCTGCTGGAACTGAAAAGAAAATGGGTGGGAGTGAATTTCTGATTAAAAAAGGCAGGCTAAAGAATCAAAAGCAAAGTCTCTTGATAGTGCCGTTGAGCAAATGCAAATGTTTTTCAATGTTCTGCTTAAGTTGTGTTGCACTAGAATTACGATTTGATTAAACTAATTCTTAGCACTTGTGATTGGAATATAAATATTTGAAATAAATTGACATACATGGTACTCAGCAACAGCCTTTTCTCGATCGTTGATTACTTTTTCTTGTCCTAGGCTTGATAAAGGATCATCCCCAAGCTTAACACACCTGAAAAATCGCATGAACAACATCAAAATTAAGAAAAATGATTGCCACGTAATGTTAAAAAATTGCTGGGACAAAACACGAGTATCACAAAGCATATAACTGGTTGCTAGATAATGTTACAGTTATAGCTCATGTTAAACTATCAGAGGGAAGGAAACATGATGATATCCAGGTGATAAATATAACGTTGCTTTCGAAAATAAAAGTCAAATTAACAATAAACAATAAACAAGTTCTATAAAAAAAACAAACAAGTTCCATTGCCTTCTTTATTCATCAGTCAAAAAATTGTTGCCCTAATTTCCTGCTTGCCATAAATTTCTAAAATATTCAATCAATAAAGATTTAAATGATAAACATAAAATAGTTAATGCAATGTATCTTATTTCAATTAAAATAAATAAATATATATAAATGAATAATATAGTTATATTATTTATATGTACTCTTAAGATTTTTATTTCCGAGTATTTGTCCGAATTTTTTCACTGTTTGGAAACATTGGTGAAGGGGTTTAGAAACAATCCCCCTACATACACACCCCAGGAGCTACGCCCCTGCTTGGGTGGTGATGGTTATCACAACAAGTAGAAATTTTGATTGTCGTAGAAGAGGGTTTAAAGCTGATCAGTCATCAATGCATACATTATATCTTACCATCTCATCTGATTTCTTTCCTCTTCCGCTATTGCCCGACCCACAAGATGCTCAAATACTGCCTCCTAGTCAATAAAACATAGATATTAAAACCACTTGGTTTTGGAAAGTTGCGATAAAATAATCATGAAAAGTCCAATCTTTTTTGCAACTGATGTATTGAAATAATATGAATACAGCAAGGGTATCAATTCTTGACAAAGTCATTTTTTGGGCAATATGAAAGAACCGAAATTGACATAAGAATTGCCCACCTTCATCTGCTTTGTCGTCACTGAGCTTTTTTCCTGCAACCTAACGGCTGTAATAAAACAAGTGATAATTCTGAGAATGCTTCCAGCGATCATTTAAAGATTATATGCTGAATAACTAGTTTTGGTACAATACAAATATGGCTTTGAAAAGAGCAGACATTTTGAAACATACTGAAGCTTTTCGTCTGACACTTTAGCTTTTCACCTGAGTATAAAACGTCAGAACATCTATGGAAACTCTAAGCTAGGAAATTATATACAGAGTTGTGGATAGAAATGGGCCTAAGGTGAAAATGGACTCACCGGGTAAATTCTGAAATGGCTGTAACTAGGAAAGGGTTTCTGACGCATAAGAGAGCTCCTGGTGTGTCAACAAACTCTGGTTTATCTACCAAAGCTTTATTGTGATGCAAACAGATTTCAAAATATTTTGCTGAATACTTGATATTATCTTATTATTTATCTTCTAGTAGCTTTTTTGGCATTTTCATTTGAATTTGACATACCAATGCCTTATAGTTAATAATTTAATAAGCACAAAAAGCAACGCATTTGGCGAGACTATGCATATTCTCATTAATAAAATGTACCTGTTTTCGCTATTCTAAAATCAAGCCTTTACGATAAGAGTAATTGAAAAGGAAAATGTTTTTCAAAGGAACTAGACGAAAAGTAAACAACTGTTAAAACCAAAATTTCAAAGACAGTACTAATTGTGAGCAACCGAAAGGTTGGTAAAAAATTCAAGATATGAAAGGAAAATTG
The DNA here is from genome assembly GCF_013076305.1 of Rhopilema esculentum. The sequence continues at coordinate 12,771,146 of NW_027019306.1, forward strand.
CTGATCATGAAATTTTTCCGGTAAAATTCGAGTTGTAAATTTGCTGACGTAGCGATGAAATTAGGTATGAAATGTCAAAGTACCTTCTCTAAGATCTTTTGCTTTGAGTTTGCCAGTTTTCTGAGTTAGTACATTGGCGACAGCTGCAGGGTTGTTTAAGTTGGCGGGAAACCTGACGCCATCCTGTATGATTTCCTAGAATTACACAAGGAAATATGCTTTGTATGATCTACTTTGAAATCACATTTATGAAGCTTAGAGCAACAAATGAGAACCATCTTGCTCTACACGGATCCAGTTGAGTGGCATTGAAGACTCAGTTACTGATCAGTTAATATTAACTTTCAAATAAGCTTTCGAGACTAGTGGTAAAAAATTTCAAAATTTGATCCCCTGGCTGAGAAACCAGTTTTCACAGGGTGTTAGAGTTATTGTGCTTCAAACTCGTTGTAAAATTTTGCAGGCATTTTCTGATGTGCAAAAAGCCTAAAAACGTAAATAAATTATCAGACAGACTTCAAATTTAAGTTTCTTTCACGCCTCAAAATGTCTGAAATAGAAATAGAATTAACATTTTCATGACCACCTGGTACCATGAAATTTCATAAAAATTCCCTTACCGTCGTTGATGGATTCTGAAACTGGTTACCAGGCTTCTTTCGTTCAGCTTTCCTGTTTCTTGATCTGTTTAGAGGACTCAACGCTCTTGGATCGACAGTGCCTTCAATAGTGTTTGGCATGAGCGGTGGGTTAGTTTCTATAGTTTGCTGAAATTGTCTGAAATGTAACACAAAATAGATATTTGTCTTATCTATGCACCTGGTCTATTAAATTTTGGTTTTTAACTTTATTTCAAAATTGCTTTAGAATGTTCCTGCTAAATATAGCACGTTAATATTACCACAATATTTTTAGCAATGGATACCCAAAATTTGATCTAAGTTCCTATCGGTGCAGTTTTCCAAATATTTAAAAAGCTTTTTTAAACTCTTGAGGAATCACACAGCCAGTGACTTCACCACAACATTAAGTCAAGAAACTTCGCCAAAAAATTTGGACATTAATGAAAGACACTCATTATCAAGTTTTTTTTAAATTGTTATGTAATTTTAGATATAGAAATTCTTCATTTGGTACAGCCACAACGCTACCAAAGACAGGAACAAATGTATATCGCTAGATAGTCTTTAAGATTTAGTATAAAATGATTTCACAGATGCTAGAAATACCACGCATGAACCTATAGTAATTAAACCATGCATTACAAAAATTTCCTGAAAGTACAAATTTGATACAAATTTTGCTACTTTTATATCATTAAACAAGTCTTAGGTTTTCATAAATGGAATATTTGAACATGACACAGACTTCTCACTACTACGATTATTTTAGATTTGGCACTAAATATGTTTTAAAAAAGTTCCCCGTATTTAGTGAATTGAAATTTGATTGATAGTTTTATTTTCATCTGTCAATCACATCCACTAAAGACTTAATCTTTATCATGTGCAAGGGTTGACCAATCACACTCGCCCAATAATTGTCACATGTCAATTTAGACCAATAGGATTCGCTACAAAGGTCCTGCTAGTTTTCTCGTACAATAACACGAACATTACTTACTCTTTAGCCAATCCCGGAATAGACGTCCCTGTGACTGAGCATATCAATGGTTTCGCGTTAAACTCAGAAACCAAAACTTGAAATTGCATCTGGGCTGTAGAGTATTCTTCTGGGGTGAAAGCTATTTCGATGTCTACTTTGTTGCCACCACAAATAAATCCTGGGCAAAATAAAGTACATTAATTACTTAAAGTAATTATACATTCAAAATATAGAAAAATTTAACGTTTTGAATACTAGCAAATTCTAATAAAGGAAACATTAATCTTATGTCAAGTGATAGGTTGCACTATTTAGCTGGTTTCTAAGAAAAACTAATTCTTCCTGGGATAAAAAACTTCTGTGTTTTAGTTAGAATTCAGTTTTAGCGTTGAAAGAATTTTAAGAATTTAGATAACTTAAATCTACAGAACTGTGGTTTTATGTCAGGATACCATTTCAAGCTTTCACTGTGGAGAGACTCTAGCTAAAGATTTGGCAGATCAAAGACTTGGTTTCGGGCAGGACGCAACAATATCTCTCAATCAATTAAATGCTTGATTGGTAAATACTGTCCATGAATACATAACCACATTTATAACAGACAATGTGTTTCCCTACTTTTACAGATTGCAGATTATGCTTCTTCTGCGGAAATGATTATCATCGCGGAAGTTTCCGCAAGGAAATGCCATACGTGAACAGCAGCTTTAATTGACTCTCTCGTGAGATGAGTGGGTTCTGCTAGCCACAATACCCCCCAAACAACATATCTAAATACTTCCAGATCTTATGATTCATAAACACAGCTATATTTATTTAAAACCTAAAACCTACTTCCTTCCAGTACATCATGATCTACTTTACTTTCTCGTGTCAACAAAAATCTTTAGCTTTATCTGACAGAAATTTTAAAACAAAACTTACGCGACTAGATTCAAAATAAGCCGCACTTCATCAAATAACTTTCCTTGCATTAATTAGTCTCTTTCCATCTGTGGTGCATTGTATGACCAAGACAAAAGGGGCCTTTGCAAAAATGGTATTAATATACCCAGCATCCCTGAGCCCCTTAGATCTATATATTGGTCCCCCATTCAAAATGCATTGATGTGTTCACTGTTCATTGCTAAATTTTAAGTTCAAATACTTCTTGTTAATACGTATACAAGAATGAATTACCTGACATGGGGTTTATAGTAAACGAAGAGTGGTTTTGTATCACAGAAATCCTGAACTCAAAATCAACCTGAACATTGCATTGGAGAGGTATTGATTTCGTTCTCCTAGAATATAAAATAAATTATATCGTTGATGATATAACAATAAGCTAGCTAAAGGCAGCACACATTTATTGCATTAGGAGATACAATGAAAATTAATTCTGTTTGGAGTATTTCTCTGCTATGAGCTTCTCAGACAAGAGGGATACTAGAAATTAATAATTCAAAAAAATTCAAACAGCAAATGATGAGATATTTTATCTTTCCTGGGGTTGAAATGTTTGTCTCTTTATTTCAGCATATAGAGACATCAAGGGAGAAAAGTTCATGAAATCAACACAAAGCAGCTAGATGCCTTTGATGCCTTACCGATGACCGATTGGAGTAGGTGGGAAATGAAGGTTGTCTGGAAAGGCATCAATATTCATTACTGGATAAGCATAAAGTGGTACAATAAGATTTTCTTTGGCCTAAAAATTAAGAAAAAGATATGATAAGAAGAGTCTTTCATTCATTGCACATCAGTCAGTGTTTAAAGAGGCACAAACATGCACCTTAAAAGAACAAGTAGAGGTACATTGATTTTGTAAAAAGGAGGAAATTGTAGATTTAAGTACATTGATCGTTGACAATTTAAATTTCAGCAACAAAGGACTTGGGAAAAATGTTTAGCTCTAAGGTGGTCAGCAAGCAAAAGTTTCTTCTCAAAATATTTTCACTGGATCCCTAGTTAAATTCAGCATTGGGTTCAGCACCATATAATAAACAAGAAAAACAAAGGGAACCCCTCTGTAAATAGTAAATCAAATTCTATTGTACAAAGCTACTTGAAGAAAAATATGTGATTCACTGTGCTATCTGCTACCTCTGTAATGTTTTTAATGTTGGGTTAATAATGATAATGAGTGCAAATTTACCTTGCTGTGGATTCGAATACAGTCTTTATAATATTTGTATTCTGACCCTCTAAAAAGAACTTTCACTTCAAGATGCAGCCCTGGTACCAGAGTGTCCTTAAACAGAGATATATTTTTTTTATAAATGAGTTGTGTTGGCAAAATAAAAATTGCCAATAAATAAATGCATCATAGTCACAATGACAACTGGGTTTATATAAGGTAAGGTTGCTCAGATAAAGACAGTAAGAGCACACAAGCTAAGATATTAACAGTTACAGTAATCAATGTCAAGTTGACATGTTTATCAACCTTTTAAAGTGTTCTGTAAAATGCTTGTTTCCAACCAGTATCTTAATTTCCAGTCTGACATGAGTAAGAGCTTGCAAGTCACAGTATTCCTTCACTGACATATCAAATTTAAGAAGACCCCAAGAGTGAAACAAGTTGATATGCTGAAAACTACCATCAATCAAGAGTAAATCTAACACAGAGAAACTGAAAATTTTACCATGAGAACTGAGAATAATATACCTCTTTGGTGTATTTAATTCTGAAGTTTCGTGAAGTAGGTGGAACAATGTGCATTCTTTGTCTCTCTGCAGATGCATTTATTATTCTCTACATTGGATGAAAGATCAGATTTGTTAATTTTTCTTTACTTTTTGTTAACAAATTATTCACACTTTTATTTCAGGTAATAAGGATGATCCTCAAATATAGGAATATTTCACATAAATTTTGGTCTCATGGAGAGAAAAAACAAGTGTTGAATACCTTTGAACATTTCAACATTTGTAACAGAATGGGAAAACTGTCTTGAGTGGAAAGCCAACAGAACTCAAAATGGTGATATGCTAAAATAACACCTGAAAAGTTTGCCATGTTTAATGTTCTACAACATTCTAAGCTTGAAGCAACCCTCAATTCTTTTGTGCTACAGAATACTTTTAAATACATCAATGCTGCAAACTCCCCAACATCAGCATCAGTTTTAATGTATATTGTATTTGTAATTAGTTGTTCTAGACTAATTACATTGTTCTTATATTTTCATTAAAAGAACTTTATGTATTGGTCAAAAGGTAGTCATTGCTTTTTGATCCCAATGGTATTCAGTCCTGGTAATATGAAATTTGTTGGCATGCTGGCAATTGCATGCCTTGAAAAGTTTAGGCGTGTGATGGTGTGCAAAGTCGTGTGATCCATAAAATGGAGACCTTACCATTTCATGAAGATCTGATGGCTGTTTAAATGCCATGAATGTATTTGAAGGGGTGTATCACTGTTTGAAAAAGCGTTCGAGGTTTTCATACAACCAAATAATTTTTACAAAATTTAGAAGAAGTTTCTTGAAAAAAAAATAATTTAACAAAAAGCATAAAAACTTTTAGGCTCTGTTACCATTAATCTGTTTTTGTGTGAGAACCAATTCAAATGAATGTTATATTTTGAGCCCCATTAATACGCTCAAAAATGGAATCATCTGAAACGCTGTTCAAAAACGCTGTTCAAAGTAGAGTCATTCAAAAGCAGAATCATTTGAAAATGCATCATTTTATTGGGAACTGCGAAGGCAGTGGCATTTGAAAACAGAGCATTCAATCTCGGCAAAAAGAGCTTGAACAAAGGATATGATAACGGATAAAAATGGAGTAATGAAAACACCCACGATATCATTTTGACCAAAATGGCTCAGGGTAATATATTCAAGAAAATACGAAAATTGAAAGAGAAAAACAGAGAAATATAATATACAAAAACAGAGTTATGGAAACCTGGCCTTACAAAGCTGGAAAGCCCCTGGAAATGCTATCCAGATAACGCCTGTGTGATATGTAAGTCAAAACATGGAACTGCCTGTGTGATAAAAAGAATGCTTCTGCAGTTTTAGGCATGTGTGGAGGCACTTTATACTAACAGGACTGGGTATTGTTCATTTAGTGTAGTATAGTAACTTTTTTAAGTATAGTAGGATGTATGTTCTGTAATTATTAAAATGAATAGACAAATTCCAAGCTCAAATTCATTTGCAAGATATTTTGCTTTTCAAAATCCCAGTAATTGTGTATTTGCATATAATAATTGTTAATTAATTGAATCTACAAACTAAATGCCTAAATGCTGAGGTACTTTCAGAAGAGGACTAGCAGCTAGGGTATACTTTTGAAATCAGTACTTTTACATTTCATCAAAAAGTACATACCAGAGACTTGGACTGAACCTTTCCTACTTCAAACCCATTGAATTCAATAGTTGCTGGACTGGTGTGCAGTAATTCATTATGTCCAAGTTTGGCAAATATTTCTAAAAAAATTATAGCTACAATGAGTATACACAATATAAAAATGTTGTTAGTAGAGTGACTACATAGGCAACAATTTGTGCTAAGCAACTTAAGTTCTCAAATATTCTAAGAATTAAAATACTTGAGAAATGGAGACTATTGGATTGACAAACAAATAGAGGCTTGCAAACAGCTTTTGTTGTCTATATGTAAATAGTTTGTGGGGCAAATACTAGACCTTACACCTTTCATGTCCATTTATGTTCGTTTTAGAAATTATATCACCTACAATCAACCACAACTACAAAATCAGAATACAAGATAATGAGATTACAATGAAAATAATAACAATTTAGTAGGTATGAGAAATCTTTAAGGAGGAGCTCTCTCAGCAGCTAAACTAATCAAGGAAAGAATTCACCTTGAGCTCTACATAGTTTCATTGAAAAAATACTTTCACTTTGTACATGTATCAGACTAAAAACTTTGGCAGGGACAGATTCTAGGACTACCAGAAAAAAGAATCATTGGTGTGGCTTGGAAATAGAGGTAAAATTGTTAGAATTGCAAAATAATCAATTTGAGGAAACAATCATGATATTTAATTTTTCAAAGATTCCAAATGTAACATTTTCATTTTAAACAGCAAAGAAGAAGACAAAATTCAGTCTGTCAGACCTTTGAGCATTGTTTTTATCACTGTAAACATTTTGTTTTCATTGCTGTGGTTTCAAAGCATTAACACACCCTTATAAGCCTTTTACAAATACTTACAACATTCAAGACACCAATTGTCAATAAATTAATCCCTTATGGCCAGACCTGGCCATTAAAGACAGGTGTCCCACTTCCCCCTGTAACCAATTGCTAGTCTTTTTTAATTAATGGGCCTGCCTTAGATTTTCATTGGCATTTAAAGCTAAACAATATTTGTCACATCTTCTATTATCTCGGGATGTTTATGTCATTAGTAATAAGTCAGAAATTTGTCTTTTCCATGGTTTTTTAAGGCCCTTTTGTATTTGAACATTTTTGAATATGTTATGAAATGCAGATATTTTTTTCAATTCCAAAAAAACTTACTGAACCCGACTTTACACTTGACAGTGACATTTTAGTCATTTTGATAAAAAGATAAGACTAACTCACACACAGAACAAAACCTAATGTCATACAACAAATCATATAATTAAGATAAAACACGAATAACACAATTTCAGAGCAAAGAGTAAATTTTGACAATTAGTTATTTTAGGTTAAGAGTATTTTGAGAACTTCCATTGCCATAAGCGCAAAGCAGTTAGCCTGTCGGACCGAGTTCAGTGTTACACCAAATCTTTACAGCAAAAGAGACACAAAAAGTTCCTTCGATCAACTTACTTGTATCTATTAAATGATTTGGAACATTCCTTTCTTGTTCAGGAGCAAGAAGTCCTGTTAAATCGTAAGAGTTTAGCAAAGCAGGCTCCTTTGCGGCGGCCATTTTCTCGATAATGTTGTTGCTATGGTTGTTGTGAAATGTGTACTCCTTGGCGGAGCCTGGAAACAAACTCCCCAGAAGGGAGTCCTCTTTCGTTGCAGGTTAAATTTTTTAAGATTTACTAATAAAATCACCTTTTCGGCTTTGGGGAATTTTTCATCTTCATATTTGCCAAAAATTGATTACAGAATTGGAATTCTCATGTTGTTGCAAATTACCCCATTTAAAAAATTATAGGAAGGATAATTTATAGGAAGCGATTGCATAACTGTGAGAGGGGGCGGGGCTACTTCTAAATTATGAAATGATATTTACATACGCTGAGAAAGGGGACTATGTCGGTTCTATCAAGGGGCTATTTCTTCGTGCTCTGCTCGCCTTGCCACTCCAATCCGTCCACGTTGGCCACACTACATGATGTACCCTCTTTTTAAGAGCAATTCTTAACAACACAAGTTTCAAAACAGGTCAAAGATTTGGAACAAATTAAGAAGAGGCTAAAGTATAAAATTGGAATTGGATAAACCTTTCATAACGTGTAGTTAATTTGACGTGTTATCCGGAAATATCAACATGCAGTATTTTCTTTTTATGAAAGGATCTATTTAGTTGTAAAACTGTATATTAACCTCAAAGAATCGATGTTAAAAGTTTTTCAATGTTCCAGAAATTCCTATTTGATTTTTGTATCCTTCTTTAAATTCTATACTATGAACTGAAAATCTCTATCGACAATCACGTAACCAAAATACAGTTAAAATTATTTGTTCCGAGCAAAATAACAACTTTAAGATATGAACTAGCCTTAAATTTGTCGATTATGCACTTCAGTTCTAGCACTAAATTGTGAAATTGTTTCTCAAAACTTTTCATTTTGATGCAAAAAATAATTCTACTTAATCTTTGGATTAGGAATTTAGCAAAAAAATGCACATTCCACAATCTATGGAAAAAATTTGATGTTTTTAGAGGAAAACGAGGTTTCTTGTGAAAACCAACCTCGTATTTGCCATGTCGTTTATCAGTGTTGCTACGGTGCTGCCTGGCAACATTACACTAAGTTTGACCACGACCGACAGTTCTTTCCTAAAGTCGATTCAAGTTGCTTGTCAGAGATCAGGGCTAATAAAAAACAGCGAAAAATGACAACAAGACAGGTACTTCAAGGTAAGAAAGGTTTCGTTTCATATGAGCTTGTATGAGATATGTTTCTTCTCGACAGCTTAAATTTCGAAACACGAACCCGCATCGCGCATACTTACTACTTTACTACCCAATTATTAGGCCCAGGTTTGAAAAGCTTGGCACATTCCCAGCGACAGTCACTGTTCAGAGGACCAGATTCTACTATCAGATATTGTGTACTTGCTTTTTAACCAGACCTGTTTTTAATTTTCTTCTATTGTGTTCGATAATATTATTTTCATATCCCGAACTTATTTTTTCTTTTTTCTAGTATTTGAACAGTATCAGAAGGCAAGAACAACGTTTGTACAAACGGTTGCAGAGCTTGCTTCAAGACCTCAAAACATTGAAACTTTACAAAATGCAGGTATGGCTGAAGATTGGAAACATTTGAGGATATGATGATGAGTTAAATGTTTAAAGTAGATAGTTTTTGCCTTGTTCCGAGTGCCAAAGTCACAACATTGGCTTTAAGATATGAACGAACCTTAAATTTGATATTGCATCAACTCTTTTCATCTGGTTGAAATGAAAAGAAAAAACTCAGTCTTGAGATAGAATGTAAAGTTTTACAGAAAGAAGCAATTTGCATAACTACATTAAGCCAGAAAATTTAAGCTATATATATGAACAAATATATATAACAAGTTATTTAACACATAAAAGGTTGTATGCAGGTAAAAACAGTTATGAAGAAACAAGTCTTTTGCCAAAATAAAATTCTTTAGCCATCTTTGATTAGGGGGAACTCACAGATAAAACATACCCAAAAAATTAAAAACTAGAACTGTGGGGGTCCTTCTAAATGTCTGACTGAGTACAATTAGACTAAATGGTTAAACATAATTGTTTTCCTCAGTGAGATAAAAAGTAAGACTTGATAATATGGTACTAGTCTCAACAGTATATATAAGACAACAGATGTGCATACATTGAAAATGTGTATTATAACTTGTTCTGTAATTTGCTAGGTGTCATGGCATTACTCAGACCACTTCTACTGGATGTTGTTCCAACGATTCAACAGACATCAGCACTAGCTCTTGGCCGACTGGCCAACTACAATGACGATCTAGCTGAAGCAGTTGTAAGAGCAGATATCCTGCCTCAGCTGGTTTACTCTCTTGCAGAGCAAAATGTAAGTGGTGCTGAAATAATAAAATGAACAAATGCTATATCAAAAATTGTCTTCTGAATTTCTATTGAAATTTCACATCAATTAAACTAATTTCAATGGTATTTACATATTAAAATATCTAATGTGGATGCACCTTTGCAGAGATTCTACAAAAAAGCAGCAGCATTTGTGTTGAGAGCAGTGGCAAAGCATTCACCTCAGCTAGCTCAGGTATAACTTATTCTTTTTCTGATGCTGGAACTTACTTTGTGTTGAAACTTAAAAGTGATAAGTCGCATCTTCATAGTTTTTATTGGTTTGACAAAACAAGGTACATTGAACCTCATATTAATTTTTGATATCTTATCTTTTTTTCTTCAATTGTTAAAAGCTCTTTGTGTCACAACATTTCAATTTGAATATCATTTTTGTAAAATTGTTTTTTAACTAGATATAACTGACAAGCTACTGTTATCAAATTGTTATTATCATATAAAGTTTCATTTTTGTTTTTCTACAGTCTGTTGTGGATTGTGGAGCTCTTGATGCACTGGTTATTTGTCTGGAGGAATTCGATCCTGGTGTAAAGGAGGCAGCAGCTTGGGCACTAGGATATGTAGCAAAACACAACACTGGTAATTCCCTTCCAAAATTATTTTTACGATCATTATGTGATGTCTAAATATGTGCTATAAAATTATTTGTTTTTATTGTATTAAGTCATGAATGCTGTCACCTTTCAAGCCACATGTTGACTGGATCTTTATATTTTACTTATATACAATATAATTATTCTCCAATCCTGTCACAAACAGTGTTAATCTGGGAAAAAATTTATTTACCACAAAACAATCCAATCTAGTGTTACTGCATAAGAATGATTTAGGGTAACCACTTCAGCATTGATTATGTTAATATTTTAAGCTTTTTGCCAGAGCTTATAGAATAAAGGCTTTTGACACTTTGAATTTGATTTACGATTTAGCTGAAATGTTGTTAATTTTTCTTAAACATTCACTCCTTTCACACATAAAGAGCTAGCACAATCCATCGTTGATGCTGGAGCTGTTCCTTTACTGGTGCTCTGTGTTCAAGAGCCTGAATTGTCTGTCAAAAGAATTGCTGCCTCCGCATTAAGTGATATTTGCAAGCATTCACCAGAGGTATGTGAATTCAAGTCTTTATCTTATTCATGAAAAATCTATTTCCTGTAAAACATCATTTTAATTTTTAACATGTTTTGACATGTATCAAATTGTTGTATTTGTCCTCAACCAAAAATCTGGTAGGGATTGTGGATGGCTTTGAAAAGATGATCTTCATTGGTTCATACATATCGAGTTTTTGTTTCTGAATGTGTTTGATCTACTGTTTACTTAATTTGTTATGTTGTTTATTTGATACTTTTAATTGTCCTTATGTTCATTGATTCACAATACTTGCTCAAGATGCTTAAGAATGTTTATTACTTATGAGGGTAAATTGTTCGAATTTTGAAAATCTTTTCTTGAGAATTTTTAATAGTTCTTTATTAGAACATGTATATATTGTTCCAAACTCAGCAGAAAATGTTGAAAGATTATTACATGGACTTGAAATTTATTTCTTTTATAATCAAACAAATGCTTATAGTGCAATAGATCTACAATAAACAAGCTATTAGTTAATTTTATGTTTTGTTGATTATAGCTGGCACAAACAGTTGTCGATGCTGGTGCCATTTCTCACCTTGCACAAATGATTCTCAATCCAGATGCAAAGTTAAAGGTTTGTTTGGTTTTAAATCTGTCTAAATTCAACTCTTTATAGAACCTTAGCAATATTTTCAATCATCTCCTTTTGAGTGTTTTTATCTAAGCTAATAAAGCATTCAAATGCTGCCATTTTGAAATTGGGAAGTGGGGTAAATCATAGACTTGACAGGCATGCCACCTGACATGTCTTGAATGAAACATTTGTCTTGGCAGCTATTTCAAAGATTGTAGAGTACACACACTTAATATAATTAAAGTGCTATTGATAAAGTAAAATTTAAGCTTTCATGGCAACTGTTTGTAGAATAGCAAATAATTTTAACTTGGTAGTATTACAATTCCAAAAATCATGGTTGTCTTTTTCTTCTTTCAGCGCCAAGTTTTCTCAGCCTTGAGCCAGATAGCCAAGCATTCTGTTGATTTGGCTGAAATGGTGGTTGAAGCAGAGATTTTTCCAGCTGTCCTCACCTGTTTGAAAGGTAACTTTTTGATACTATGATTAAATCCATGCTACATGTTAATAAAAGGTTGATTTAGTTACAATATGACCAAATAATTTCTCATTTTTGAGTATTATAAGATAGGGCTAGAAAGATTTTTTAGTTTTTTATGGTCTTGAATATAATAGAAATTTCACAGCATTCTCTACAGATTTAAAGACTTTGAAGTAGACTAAGAGTTACGTTTACCATTTTTATTTATAGTAGCTTTTGAATAGAATACAATATCATATTGATCAAATTAAGGTGAAGCAATCTGGATCTTAAACAAATTTTTGAACAAAATTCTCAGGTCTCTTGAAAATTTCCTAAAAACAATATTGCTGCAATTCGAAACTCTATGATTTGAAGACTTTGTTAATCGACCAATTTTTTCAGTGTTTTGAAAGAAACAACTGATCTTTCTAATGTGAACTTTCTGCAAATTTTGAGAAATTAGCGGGGGGTTACAAGTACTCCATTCCATAAAATTGTAATTTGAACATATTTACTAATCACCCCCGCCCCCCCACCCCCCAAAGGGCTTGAATAACACCAAGTTGACTGAAGTAATGACAACAAAAATGTATCGAATTAAAGAAAGTTTGCAGGAAAAGTAACAAAAAAAGAGTCACTAAGACCAAATTGCTGCTTAAAGCAAGAATGGGAAAGGGTAAAGTGTCCCTTGACTGTTGTAAGGGGGTGGTAGCTTGTGTGAGACATAAAAAAGATACAAAGTTGTAGTTATATAACTCGTGACTCAGAAATCTACGTAGATATTTCGGGTTTTTTATTCCGGTATGTCATTTTCGCTGGCACCCGACAAAATCAACCGTCCAGTAGATCACGTCACTACTTTCAATACCCCAGAATACTCGTATTCCTGTCCAAAAGTTCGTTCAGATTTTCTGGGTTTCATGTTGTTCAATTCTGCAAGATTGTTTTTTCAACATGTTTCCTATTTTGTTCTCTAGATACAGATGAATATGTGAAAAAGAACGTAGCCATTTTGATAAGAGAAGTTGCCAAGCACACACCCGAGGTAAGTTTAAATGGACTTCGGCTGCAAAAACAATTTTAGTCAAAACGTGCAATATATTTAGTAGGCGTGTGAATTGTAAGAGAAGCACTCAAGTGCGACATGGAAAACCTTAATTTCAAAATGGTAGATCTACGCAGCCTTTACCTCAATATACAATATCTTGCAATAAAAAGAATATACAAAGAAAACATAATTTTTTATAATTGTAGGCCTAAAATGCAGTTCATTGTGAAGGCGCATCGCTGCTTTTTATTTCTTTTAACAACGTTTTTGCTACAGGTCAAAAACCATTGGTAGTCTATTCTTTTTATGAATGAGGAAGAAGACTTTGAAATCTGGCTACCTGAAAAGACAAATTATTTGCCCGGCATAAATTTTTTAATTTGAGTTAAGGCAACCTTGACTTAGGTGCAGTGGGGATCGCAAGGAAGGAAGGCAGTAAAAAAGTTAGTCAAGATGATTACTTGCGATTACAGCAGTTTATCAATTTATAATTCTTATTCTACAGCTCGCCCAATTAATAGTTAACGCTGGTGGCGTTGCTGCTGTTGTGGATTATGTAACAGAAACCAGAGGCAATATCCGGCTGCCTGGAGTTATGATGCTTGGCTACGTTGGAGCACAATCTGAAAACCTTGCAATGGCAGTTATCGTATCGAAGGTATTTTCGTGTGTTTATCTTTTACAACCTTGGTTTTTGCTATTCTAACGAACAGCAATGGATCCATCATATCGTTCAGCTGTTTATTGACTATTTTTGATCTGGTGCAATTTTAAAGGTTTCGATGGACGGATATGGTTCTTTTTGTATTGGTTCAAAATCCTTGCCGTGTGCTCAGTCTTATTTCTTACGTAACTGCATTCTACTACTTTATGTGAATTCAGACTGTCGCCATGGCTAGTTTGGGATGCATGTCTGCTAATATCATAGATAGATGCTAGTTTGTTGGTCTTTAAGAATACGCCCGTTGCACAGAGAGCAAGTAATATTCAAAGGCTACCAAAGATAAATGAAACAGTTTTCAGGAGATGGAAAGGTTTTATGGTTGTCCATTTCCGTATCTTGTAGCCAAATCTCCACACAAGTCCCTACGAAACCATGTAAAACTTATTTGTATTTTTAGGGAGTTGTTGCTTTGGCAGTTGTTCTATCTGAAGAAAATGAGGATCACATCGTGGTAAGATTTATTGCCCCTTTACGTTTGTTTTTCTTCATACAATAAAAATCATGCGAGGAGTCATTGTCTTCCAAAGGTCTTACTCTGTAGGTCAAAAATAGATTATGTTGTAAATGGCTCATTGAATACCAGCAATGATGCCAATACCCCAATACGAAGAGGATCCAGTCCTGTAGTTTTTTTAAAGTCTAGTCAGATACCAACTTGCTTCAATCTATAAAGCAGCGTCTATGAATGTTTATTAGAAATTAATTTTACCACGGTATCATCTTATAATTTCATTAGACTTTGATTTGTTAAGCAAGGCACTGGTAAGAACCTGTCAATGGAGGTTCTCTAGAGAACTTAAAAATGTTAGGTTCTTACACGGGTGGTTGCGATTGGGTGCTAGCAAGGACTTGCTGCCAAACTTGGTGGGTCGAAATAAAACGAATCAGACTTGGAGTTATGATTAGTGATAACAGTCCTGAAAGCTGATGCACTGCAAAACATTGAATTCTCTTACTACTTGTTTTTTGCTTTCCTGCATGTGAATTAGATTGTTAAAGCAGCAATACCAGCTTTCATTATGAAAATAGGCAGTTTATGATATCGCTGCCTTACTGCCTAGAATAGAACTTATCTTGATCAAAATACAAAAACTTTTTGAAAAACGGAACAATTCTCTGTGTGTGTGGTACTTTGAAACGGTGTTAGAATGCCGTTCGTTGCTTTTTTCACATTTTTTTAAAGAAAAATTATCCAGAGTCCTATCATTGGGTTTTGATTCATTTTCAACCAAATAAACCTTTTGGATAGCATTAGCATGTTTGTTATCTTATTGTTAATTTAATCTTAGGCTGCCGCTGCTTGGGCGTTAGGACAAATTGGACGTCATACCCCAGAGCATGCAAAAGCAGTTGCCGTTGCTAACGTCCTTCCGAAGTTGCTGAGTATTTATCTGGCACCCGATTCATCAGAAGACTTACAGATAAAGACGAAGAAGGCACTCAAAAACGTGCTTCAGAAATGCATTCATTTACCAGCTCTAGAACCCTTACTGCACAATGCCCCACCTAATATTTTAAAACACGTGGTTGCTCAGTTTGCAAAGGTTTTACCACATGATGCAAAGGCAAGAAAGTTGTTCGTCACAAGTGGTGGTCTGAAAAAGATACAAGAAATCAAGGCAGAACAAGGCTCTAGTACACACGAATACATCAACACAATCAATAATTCTTATCCAGAGGAAATTGTCAGGTTAGTTTATTTTAGGCGTTTGCGGCGGAAGCTGACAAAATAAGACGAGTCTCTATAAGATCCAAGATACAATGATAATTTTTCATTGTTTTATATTACCCGTGGAATTTGCTATATATATATAGTTGACATAATTTTCTGAAGGGTATTCAAAGCTTAATAAAAAGGTACTTAAGACTTAGAATCATCCTGCTCTATACACCAAAAGTGTGCACAAGTGTTTATTGGAAGGTTTTGCAGTTGTCTTTTAGTCTAGAGTTCTGCATACGTGACCTTGATTTACTTTTAAATTTTACATGCCTAAACAATATGTGCATTCACTTAAAGTAAAACCAGATGTTGAAGTTCTCCCGAACTATGTACTTCGCAACCACGCATGCTTGAAGTGAACCAGAAAGTTATAAGATATTTTCTTACTTACTTTGTATGGCCTAACTGTGAAACCGTCGTTTATATATGTGGGGCCTTGGTTTGTGAATTAGAAATGTACCTTTAAGACAGCCGCATGGAATATACTATATACTCCCAAATCCCGATAACTTGAACCTCCAAGGGACAAATAAAATGGTTCGAGAAAGCGAATGTTCAAGTTCTAGAGGGTTCGTGTTATCGAGAGTTTACTATGATTATTGCCGAGTTGTGATAAATGTATTACTTGAATTTCCAACAACTTTTTTCTGTTCTATTTTAGGTATTATTCCCCCGGCTATTCAGAGAAGCTTTTGGACCGCATTGAACAATACAACCCAGTTATCTAGTTCCTTTTATTGAAGAATCTTCCTCTTGTTATGTGATTTATACTTTTATGTAAATAATGCTTTGTTGTCCACGTATTATTTTTCTTGTATATATATTATGTAATGAAAAAAAATAAGAGGGTATCATGTAGCATTGTTTTAATCGCAGACCAAAAAGTTTTGATGAGTCTTAAAGGAATCACGACGAATTCAACCTTGCAGTAAAAGCTGTTATGTACCAAAAACTCAGTTTTTGCTTGCCAAAAATTATCACCATTTTGCTGTTCGATATCGTTGGAGTGGGGATAAATTTTATTATTTTTGTAAGAAAAATATGTCCGATGGGACATGGGCAAATAAATGTTTGATAAAAAAACCTATACACTTGGAATATTATTGGCTTGAATACAAGTTTTGTTTTGCTTTACCTAAAAAACTAACCTCTTAAGAAGAACACATGACATCTGAACCTGTATGTAGGCTATAAGTCTTCCATACTGGTTTTGTAATCTTGTAATCTGACTTATAAACGTTATAAAAAGCCTCAAAGGAAGTTTCAAGTCTTAAATCTATGTTAATAATATCAGATGAATACTCTTCCCCCTCTTCCTTGTGACCTACTCTTGCTCTTCTTTTTATTACTTCAATTCGAATCCCGTTATTTGTTAAAGATTCATGATAATTGTTCTTTCGGAGGAAAGAGCAGAACAAGTTTCAAAATGAGGTGGCATGGAGCAGAAATCGCCTGCTTATCAATCATTAATAACTTATCTTGCTGAAAACTGCAGGATCCATGGCTCTGCTGGTCCCTTCCTTTTGTGCGGTCCCTTCTTTGTTCGTTATAAGACATACCGCTCATAGACATCTGTAGCTTTCGGCTGTGAAACAGTGTAGCGTGTGCCAGCGCAAAAGGATTTAAATAAGAATTACTATCTTTGAGGACCGACTTCCATGCTGGTCATTTACGGTGCTCCTTTTTTAATTTCCCATATCACCCTCTATGAATATTTGATTATAAACTACAGAAGCAGATATTACATCAATACATCGCATTGAGTGTACTCTTAGGATATTTATAATCTTTGCCGTGTACAATTTCTGTATTCTTAGTTTACGTTGGCCAAACCACAAAAAATAGCACATAAAGAGCACGCAGTTATTGGTTAAAATTTTGCATGAAGCATCCTAGGGTTGTGGCAGGCTAATTATTTGTTACTGTTGCTTTTGTTTTGAAACAGCCACCGCGGAGCGTTGAGACAAAGAGGGGGGCTAAAACCGCATAAAATGGGGTTTTACTGGTAGTTTATTACTTAATATTTGGCATTTTTGGCAAAAAGTGGAGGGGGGCTAAAGCCCTTCAGCCCACCTGCTCCGTGGTGCCTGCTGAAAGGCTGTCAATGTTTTTTTTAAGTACTTCTCCATCTTACTGCACTGAAGTCATATATTCGGGTCTAAATGAGCTAGAGCAGCGAAGATAGACTTTTTGAATATTTTAAGGAGTAAATCGATAGAAACTGCACAGGCCCCTTTAAAGCCAACTAGTAACATCTTATATAGCTTTCACATAACAGAGAGAAGCCAATATTTACGCTAAAGCCTAAAAAAAATCATCTTGTCCATGAACAGTTTTTCATTGCCAAGCTTTTATAATATCTAATAACATATATCTAAACAATTTCATGACGTCATAGTATGAGGTTAGGTACCTTTCTATTTGGCAACTGGGACTGGGATCGGAGTTAAATGCCTCATACCTTTGCCGGTCGCTGACTAGCCTTGAAAGTGCTTATGCCGCTAAAATCAATCCCATATTCTTTAAACTGTTTTGAATATCTTGTACTGTTTTTAAAATTTGTGAAAATTTGAAACAAAGGACCTGTAAAATTGCAAAGTTAAGCAAATATCATTCGTGGATAAATTTACTTAGTGTAACACAGGTTTCTAGTTGAAATGTTTTTGCCAGGCAAGTCTATATTTTGCTAGTGTACAAACTTCTTTCCATTTCTTTTCATTCAGTTTACGATCCCCGTCTCTTGAGTGGCTGACAAAAAGTTAGGACAACTTTCGATAGCCTTTGCCAAAAACAACAGTGGATAGCAATGCAGGGCCGACGAAACGTATTTGGAAGTGGAGGGGCCAAAATATCAAAGTCTTGAAAGGGGTCAGGAAAGGCCGCCACCATGAATGGCGGTAAGAAATGTGTTAGAATTTATTATCCCAGGAAAGGCCAGAGAATGTATCTAAAATGGATTTTGACTTAAGGAAAATCCAAGGCAATATGTCTAAGCTTTGTTTAATCAATTCTCCTTACCCTAATCCTTACGTTGTCTGCATAGGAAGTCTCGTCTATTTTAATGTTGACTTGAAATAGGAAAGGTCTTGCAAAATTTTAAACAACCTTTATAACATAGCTCTTTATGACACTCTCTTTTAGATTTTAAAATTACCCAAAATATGGAGGAGAAAATAAATGAAACAAGGTTTGATATTAACATTGAAATATCAACAGAAGAACTATCAACTAAAAATAAACGATTAGCAAATTTGTACAGTTGGGATATCATTTTGTAACATGTGATGTTAAATTTTTCGGGAATAAAGTACTTTTGATAGAATTAACTCGGGGTTTGAAAAACTTTAAAACTGCGCTGGACAAAACGAGTTTTAATAGAATTCATAATTGCATCTAGATTTTCTCTTTCTTTATAGGAATGGATTATCGATAGAATTAAACTTTGATGATACTTAAAAGAACAAATCTGCCCGTTCTTTATTCTTCACGTCCTCATAACATTTTCTATCCAGCAGTTATTTGTAATGTTTCTGAGAAATTTTTCGTTAGCAAATAGACCTTGAGAGCCAAGTTTTGGCCTTTATTAAACGAAATTTCGTCAATTCGTGCTGGCACCAAGTTATTCTGGATCAGGTTTCGCGATCTATTTCCTAAGCTGTTACTCGTTGTACAACTCGAGGGGCAAATCACTCGTACACCTTTTGTGAAAATCCAATTGTTTTATCTGACAATCCCCAGAAATCCTTCTTTTTAGGGAAAATCTCGTACGCTATTTGCAGGAGTGAATTGCCCCTTGGTACAACTTGGACAATGACCTATTTCTTCGATCAAATTCTAATATTCAATTTTATATGGGATTTCTTTGGTAAAGAAATAGCAACCAAGCTAGAGAGAGCAAAGGGCATATTTAAGGGAATACTAGGCACAGTTACTACCAAAATGATATTGTACTTTTCTTTCTACTTTTGCTTAGAAATTTTTTTGGAATGCAGAAAAGTGGGGGGGGGGGGAGGGCATGGCCGGCCCTGCAATGGAAGACTTTTGTGTGGAAGCCGGTTATTCTGAAATCCCAACGATTAATTCAGGTGGTATCTCAGCGAAATGTGTTTATGAACTATGAATGTTCTTTTATATCTAAGGGGGGTTACAGCTGGTAACAGCCATAAGAAAGACCATTTAAAGCTCGCAGAAGCCGCGATATCGTTAGCCCTGGCAGAAAATGTTGATTTTCATGATGATGTTTTGGACTTGTCAGACAGACTTTTTATCAACGGATCCAAGGAGCCTTACCCTTTTTTAATACCTGGAACAGAATTGACGTATAGATTAGTGATAATGCGTTGATCCAGCGCATTGCTTGCAGATGCAGTTTTAAAGGGGGTCCAGGGGGCCATGGCCTGCGCTTATGGTAGCCAAAAGGGGCCCCACACCTAAGAAAAAAGATAGAAATTGCAAAGAACAAGGGCCCCGCAGATGTTTTTTGGCCCGGGTCCTGCAGTCCCTCAAACTGTTGCTGTTTCCTTTCTCCGAATCTTGGAAAACGGGAAAAAACAGGCCCCCTGTATCGATTTTTCATTGCATTCGGTTTTCTTAAATCATTTCTACATACCCATAAGAGCAGTGCTTAACAATATTTATTTTTCAATCAGAACTTTTCGTTCCAGTTCAAAGGCACAGTGAGTAAATGTTGTCCTAACTTTTTATCCACCAATCATGTCGAGGAATTTGTTATCAAGTGATGCATGAGTCTCGCGGAAATTTTAAGTAAGAAAAGGTGGATTACACTCTTTTTTTATAAGAACAATTTTATAAGAACACGAGCCTCAAAACTGGTCAAAAGTTAAGAACAAATTAAGAACAAGCTGAGCCTGAGCTTCTGCAAAATGCAATTTTGAACAACGTTTTTTCTCAAAATCGAGGATTTTAAGGCTGTCTCACTCACTTTGTTGGCAAATGAGGCCTGAACATCTCCTTAGAGCGAGAAAGCTAGCAATAGCACTGCTTACACCCTCTTAATTTAAGAAAAAATTAAGAACAATCCAGCCTCAGATTTTCGAAAAAAGTAACAACAGTCAGCCTGAACTTAAATTTACTGGTTCTTATAAAAGGAGTGTAGTGGCAATTTTGTCAACGTGACGTCACAATTATGACATGAAATTGGCAATGAGCTAAATCTGATGAGATGCAGTTGCAACTCTGAAAATGCCCCAAGAACTACATTTAGACTGGGGTACTTGCAAATAACAAAGCATACAAAAGTAAACAGGAAGTTTTTGCTTGTTTTTTTGACAATACTTTACCATTTTCTTGATCCGAAAGCAGGGAAACCGTGTTTGCTACCAGTGCCTAATTTAAAGTGGTCTTAAAAAAAGAATCAGTGGGGGAAAATTGGGTCACTTTGGTCTATATACTTATCCTGTTGAGGTGCTTATCACTCTCCGCTTACCTCAGTCTAATTGATTGGAAAGTCTGTTGATTAGCATTTTATTTGTTGTCTTAATTATTTTACAAATGCTTTATATTGGGAGGCCCCGAACTAAAAAGTCCCCAAGGACCCCTGGTGCCTTTGTTACTGGGTGTGGTATCAGTTTCCCGCAATTTGAAGGGCGCTGCCTGCAACATTATTTTCGAGAGGGATGTACCTGTGGAGCCCTCTACTTTCCATTTAAGCATTGGCCGATGCAGAACAGATGGGTGTGCTCACAGCAACCACGTAGCTGCGGATGTCAGCTAGGATGGGCAAACTCGAGCAAGTACCATACCTGAGTGGGGCAGGCTTTAAAACAAGAGAGCAGATATATGACAAACAAATATATTTGGACTAAATCAATCTCACGGAATTGAAATTATGCCAGCTTTTCGAAATATCTTTTGGAAAAAGTGTAGCCTGAGGGAGCAAGTTGTTGTCAAAATTTTCATTTGGGGGGCACAGCCCCCCCCCCACACACATGCCCCCTGCAGCTACGTGGCTGGCTCACAGGGATATGAATCGCGCTGGACGTGATAAATGTATATGCTTCTTCGTCTTATGGGTAACGGTAATGTATACTTTAATGGTACAGAAAGAAGGTACAAAATGGTAGAGAATGACGAAAAGTAACAAGCTAATGGGGTTGACATTTCTTAGACATTTCCTATAATGCCAATGTAGTTGGTGTAATAATTTGAGCTTTCTTTAATTTAATTTTGTTGTTCCCATCATGTGCAGGCCTGTCGGAACCGGTGGGGGGGGGGCTGGAGCCCCCCCAATAATTGTCAAACTGTAGTATGTTTCCTTTACCACAGTGTACTGAATGAGAAGGAAAACAATGGGCAGCCCCCCAATATGAATTTCGTTCCGACGGCACTGATGTGACCCGTTTTTCAAACAATTTGGAAGCAGTACAGAGTTTCCAGTGTTCACACAATTGCAAGCAACTGCAAAGCAGATGCTGAATTAATGATTAAGTAAGGCAGCAGGTGCAAATCAAGAAATGATTCTCTCACATTTAGCTTGGTATGGCGAAAAGTTCCTTTTCGAAAATGATTTCATTAGAACAATCTCCATGGCTATCCTAATTTGCTTGTTGCATATGCAATGCATAAGGGGCTCAGAGGGGTGAAAACCCCCCTTTCAAAGTATTAATGATATGTCTTGAAAACTTCTGATTTTGTCGGAAATATAACGTGGTTGTCTATCTCTTTTCTATCAAAGTGTTGTAATTTGAGAGTAAAAATTTTTAAGACGATTTATTCTGTTTTTATGAATAAGTTAAGAAATCTGTTTATACAAAATATGTTGCTTAACAATGCTTTCGAGGAGAAGTCCAGAAAAATCCTTAAGAAGTATGATTCATGACACTCGACTAAAAGCTTATTGGACAAAAGAATTGTACAATGTAGCTTATTTGAAACCAATCAACAGGCCTATGCCCTGCCCTGTATTTTGATATGCAGGGAATATAGAACACTCTGGCACCCTTCATGCAGAACATAGAATCTATTAACCAAACCTATTGTTAGTAGTAAAAGGAAATTAATGGGAAACATGAAAATTGTTATCACATTTCTTTCTATTGCTGCTGAATATACAAATATACAAATTTCTTCCTAATTATTACATTGAGGGATTTGGATGAAGTAAACATGAATGAAATATCTCGCATAACGAACAATCTAAAATGTAGAAAACTGACACAAGTACAAAATTGATGATATTGTCAATGTAGCTGACCGATTGATAAATTACAATTCAAAATTTAGCAAAATGCAGTAGAGCATAATTGGTTGATAACTGCAATTAGTAAAACAATGGCATAAACAAACCCTTACAAACCCCTAGCATGACTCCTTCATGTTGTATGTAGAGAGATATCAAACAAGCAAAGAAAAGTCTACAACATGGAGATTTATTATGAAAAAAAACCATAATTCTCACACAAGTCTGAAAATTTCTGTTGGTCACGCTGATTTGCTAAGAAAGTTTAAATCTTATTATTTACAATGCATGGTTATCAAAAGCGTATATACTTACACTAGACCCTGCATAAGAGAACCTAACTTTTTCATAGGCAGCCTAAAAAGCTTTTATTTTGCAAATGTCAATGATAAATTTATTTCTGAAGGGTTCTTAAAGGTTTCTGTACGAGGGGAACTTACTGGGGGGGGGGGGGAGTCTTTTGAAATTCAAAAAACTTCTTATATACAAAGGAACTTTTTTCCATAAAATCAACATAAAGCAGATATTACAACAAAAATTATAAATGGGCAGGCAAGTATAACATCATCTATTAATTTTTGACTGAATCACAATGTAGTGTTTATGGATCACCTATAATATGCAATATGGGCAAAGGGGAGTTAGAATCTTCAAAGAATTTAGACACCTTTTACTTATTCAACAACTGCAGCTGGTACTTCATGAACAGACAGCCTGTATAGATGTTTCATTATCTAGGAGCCTTTTCCAGTTTGAGCCTTTTGCTGATTTTACAGGGCTCCAAAAATTGTATTTCTGCCTAATTTCATGAAAAACCAGGTTCTTATTTGCAGATCTCTACTGTACATAAATTTAATGGCATTTGTAGATAATTCAGACCCATGTACAAAGAAGCAAGCTGCCAAACCAGCAGATGGCTTGGGCTAACAATTATTTTCTAAAAACAAAAACTTTTATTTCAAAAGTACAAAGCAAAAATCCCAGTTGCACTATACTTCCCACAATTGTTTTTTAATGTTCTTTGTCAAATGTTTGTTTACACCAAAGTTTTACCAAGTAGGTTGATTAGTGTTCCATTTTAAGTTGCTGTTCAACATTTGTCTCTATTCTCAAATGTGCCACATTTCCTCAACACATATACAATTTGCATCACTTTTGTTCAATTGTTCAATTACTGCAGTTTTGAATATGGAATGGATCGTGAGGAGTCATCATTTGTGTTTTCTTCCTGCTGGGCTTCAGGGCAACTGACCAGGCTGTATCTTGTTTCCACAGAATCGAATGGGTCTTGTTCATTTCTTATCATAGTTGGTAATGGATATGTTTCTGAGATATTTGATTGACAGCTTTTGTTATCAGAGCTGCTGGATGAACATTCATTCATTTTTAAGTTCAAATTGTGTCTTCTCAAAAAGCCATCAACCCAAGAATCATTTGCTGTAAATTTTGTATTAAGGGATTGTGTTAGATTAATTTCTATTGCCTTTTGCTTTAGATCAGTCTTTGAGATTGAGGTTCTCTCTTTTGCTGTGACAATCAACCAATTATACAATTTTTCTTCTAGCTGCTGGTTCACAAAGGGCTTTCTTCCTGCACCTTTCAGTCTTCT
The DNA here is from genome assembly GCF_013076305.1 of Rhopilema esculentum. Next base: position 12,795,465 of record NW_027019306.1, read on the forward strand.
GCAATCTTTTGGTGAATTCATCAGTACTTCCTTATTTTTCCTCCATTCCCTAATCCTTTTCTCATGTACATTGAATTCCCTAGCAGCAGCTCGGTTTGTTGTAACTTCGGCATAAGCAACAGCTTTTAGTTTGTATTCAGAGCTATAAGATGACTTCTTTCTGGGCTTTGGGGTTGAATTTGAATTAATTGCTTCTGACATGGTTGGTTGTGGAACAGCTGTAACAGAAGAAGAATACACAGAACTGGTCAAGGTAGAGCAAGCAGAAATATTTTGGTCAGTGAAACTCAAATCAGGTTTGTCTTTGGTTACTTTCGCAGCAACATTTTTCTCATAATACGCCTGCTTCAAGAGCAAATTTTGCCTCCGCCATTCTTTCACCTGCTTTACAGAAATATTGAAGGCGTCCGCAATACTTTTATTATTGTACTTCAAAGCAAGCTCCGATATGAAAAATTTGAAATCTATCGAGTGAGCACTCCGAAACTGTACCTCCATCTCAATTTCTTGATCCTCAAAAACACCATCTTGGGCAGACTGCGAACATTCACCGTAGAAAGGTTGAGGTCTAGCTTTGAACAACTCTTCGGCTTTATCGGCGCTCATAGCGTCATCGTCAACAACATCGCCGTTGAGCATTCTGTGAAAGCTTACAGAGTTCAAGTGAAAGCGAGTTTTCGTACGTGAATCTCTTGGCATATACAAACTATTCTTATTCAACAGTGCTTGTCCTCACCATGTTAGGCTTATGGAAGAGAAGCGTTCTTTCACAGTAGCTTGTAGTCACAGATGCAGACAAAAGCACAAAAGTAATAAAATTTAGTGCCAACCTCGATTCTTTGACCGTAAAAAATACAGTTTCAAATTTCGAGCGAACTTAGGTCCATTTGGCGTCTTATTCCACTACTTGCACGTCTCTTCTATTGCGCCACGGCTTCAGCGTGAAAAACCTAGTTAAAACCAAAAGGCGCCCTCGCCCTGGGCTACGAATATTTTGCAGCCCCGCAGTTATCACTCCCAGTCCCCGGCCACTAGTCAACGCGTTAAATAGGTAGGGCGTTAAATATAGATAATAATATTAATTACATATAATAAGTGAGATTAAATATATTACATTAACTAATTTAGGTTTTACATTGAAATCCTTGTTCACAAGCAAACCCCCGTCCAGTGGCGGCTCCAGCCTGGGATAAATGGGGGGAACAAAAGGTGTGTCAAAGACCACGCCCTTTCATACCACACCCTTCTTACCCTGATTGAAACATTTTCTTCCGGAGGATCCAACTCTTGTCTCCCAAGAAACGCCATTTAAAAATGACGATCTAGATAACGTACATATCCCCCCCTGAAGTTTTCTAATCAGATTTGCAAGAATCTAAAGGACCGACTTTCTGAAAAAGTGGGGGGAATAGTCCCCCCGTGGCTTCGCCACTGCCCCCGTCAGTACTTGAAGCATCAATACACACTTGATTCGAATAGGGGCGTGCTGAAGGGATGATTCTAGGCTCCAGACATCATCAATAATTTGAGAAGTTTTCTACTCAACTGAAATTGATAGGGTTTCTTGTAAATTGTAAGGAAATGCAATAGCGTGAAGGATTAGGATAATAAATTTAGGGGTTTCATGTGATATCAATATCCTGTGTTATGTGTATATCAATATCAATATGAATAAGGAATTTGATGAACAGGAATGGTTACTTCAACCTTAATTGAAATTTATACCGATGAATTCATATTTAATAATAAAATATAGGAAAACTGCGCATTTCCCGCTATTGGCTTTGACGAGAGAAAAGTTCTCGCTCAGAGTTTTGTGTATTCAAATTTTAATTATTGTCCTTTGGTATGGCATTTTTGTTCTGCTAAATCTTTAGCTCGTATAAAGCTCTTCCAATAAAGTCTCAACAATGCACGATGCATGTTTACCGAATTGATTATAGAACTGACTATATCAAAAACAACGTACAGAGGTAATGAACAAACATGTACATACAACACAGTCTTGGGTAAGAGGGACAAGTGGTAACACGTGCTCTTGTTTGAACTCAGTGCATTACGAATATCTATCTAATCCTCGATAAACAAACGTTTGGGCTTGGGGCTACTCTAGAATATTGGGGGCCAGGCCCTTCTTCACCCTTTACCTACCCCCTTTACCTATCACCCTTTACTACGACTAGTCCCATTGTTTTGAGCAAAATAGTCCTGTGGGAAAGCAATCCAGTTTCTTCTATTCTTTTCTTTTTAGCCAGCTGAATTTACAGCAGCATCATGATTTTCGATAGGATTAATGGGCTAGCATCCATATTCCTTAAATAAGCTGAAATTCCTAGAAAAAAACAGTTTACTACAGGACCCGCGCCACAGCATAATGTTTGCCACAATTGGGGCTATAGGGGATAAAAAGAAACTCTCTTTACAATGGTAGCCCCTCCAGTTTAGGACCAGTGGCACGGACCCTGTAATAGCTCTTTGGAGAAACAATTGAAACGGTGACTTGATAATAAGCATGCAGAGCCGTAGCTACGTTGGGGGTGCAGGGGGTGCAGGGGATGCAACACCCCCTTAGCCAAATATCCGTCGGCAAATCAAGTCAAAGTTACATTCGGTCGGCAATTGAGCAACAGCCTGAAGTCAGCAAAAAAGCAACTAACCTTTGCCAAGTTACATCACAATACAAGCATTTTGTGAAAAGGAACATAAAAAACAACAGTTTCTTTGTTTATGGTGAATACCAAACCAAGGTGATCAGGCTGGGTGATGCTACACAAGAGTGGACTGCGTGGCTCTGTAACCTCTGCTGGTGAGTTAATATTATGCTACGCCTATCTTTATATTGTTGTGAATGAATATAGTTTGCTTGGGTACTGAATATTTCGAATAACTAAGTATCTATATATCGAATTAATATATAAACACAATGTACGTGTTTATGTTGTGATGGCTTATCAGCTGATATTTATTTATTCAAATTCAAAATTTTGAAGCTTTTTCCTTATCATTTTCTATCACGTTCAATATATGCCATGTTTTAACAGTCTAGGCACAGACATTCCTTTAAAGACCGTTGTGACCGAGGGGTGTGGGGGGGGGCGTCAAACCCCCTCCAAATAGTAGCTTTATACTAAATTTCAGGTAAAATATGTTCTGCGGAAGAAATGTTTTAGGTAATTTGTTGACCTTCACAACTTAAAATCTATAAGGAATCATGCAGCAGTAGTTGCTCCTTTGGTTACATATGACAATCCCCCAAGAAAACTAAATGTTGATAAATTCAAGATTTCTTGTTGGCATTAAATCCAAGCGAATAGGTCCTTTTTGGTAAAAGTGTGCCTTGTGTCAAATTTCCCTGTTTTCCGGAAGAAGTGAAGCATCGACTGCACTTCACATCGAGCTTTCGACTTTTTCATGCTAGAAAGGAATAAGGGGTCAATTGCAAGATGGAAGAAGGGGTTAATTGACAACTAGTGCTGGTGGTTGACTTAAGATGCAGCTTGACTTAAGATAAAGCGCGACAAATTATATATTTAAGACCATTGTGAGTTGATTTGGTCTGCACAAGAAATTTTTAGTAAGATTAGGAGAACGAAGCACTTATTTTGCACTTCAATTTATTGGTCAATGAAAAGGGTCTCGTTTGATAGCGCTGATTTTACCAAGGCAACAAGCCAGTGGTTGCTTTTGAAAGAAATTTTGAAAAAATTTGATGATTTTTCATAAGACATCATGATTAATAGCTTCCAACCTTCTCAATTTTATCCAGATAGTCCCGATATCAAGAATTTTTCTCACCAACCCGAACAGGAAGCCAATCAGAAGAAATTTCTACTCTATCTTGTTCTTGTTCCATAAGTAGGAAATCAATTAAAACCAGCTTTCATCCTGTGGATATTCGTTTGTAAATATTGCTCCAGAGATGGCATTTTCCAGTGAGCTCAAAGCATGAAATTCGAAAATTTTTCTTTCTCTCGCAGCAACCACGGTGCCTCCAACGAAAATAGCCAGAGTTTAGATCCTTCCCCCGGCCAAGAAAAAATCATTAAAAAGCCTTCCTCGATGTAAATGGGTTTAAAATAGGCGTGGTTAGAAACTTTAGGGGAGAGGGCCTTGATCCCCTCTCCTTGCAATTTTGTTGCTCTAAAACATTTTTCAAATATTGTAGCTTGTTTCAATCATATACAACTCTTGAGACAGATGTAAAGCTACATGCTTCTATCAATTGATAACAAAAGTGTGTTATTATAAAAACATACCTTAATTTTAAAATGCAACGCAGTTCTTCGAACATATTCATATTAACTGAAGTTTTATAAAGATTATTTGATTTTCTATCATCTTGTCTGACTGTATTTTGAAAACCAAAAGAGTAATACGATTTCTTCAACTTCTTTCAGATTCCAAATTTTTGGTCATCTTCCTCAATTTATTTTTGCCTTCTACAACCTTCCTCCGGTCAGTGACCGTGAGACCGCGATGTTTTCCTGAATCTGAAAACAACTTTGCCCTCTTTTTGGTCCCGACAAACGAATCTATTCTAGAAAGTCTGTTACTATCATATAAATAGATCTAGCGAATTACATCTCGTAGATTTGGTTGGAAAAATGTATTGTGGAGCTAGATGTAAACAACTAATGAAATTTTTGGTTAATTTTTTAAGTCAAGTGAATTTGAAGCTAACCCCCCCCCCCCCTTCTAGATTTCCTCATTGGAAAAAACTTTAGTGTTAGATGTTCCAATGGTTAAGAAAAGTATCAATCAGGGAAACAATGGTAAGGAAAAAATTTTGATTGTATGCAACGCTGCCCCTGCTGTTTGTAAGGGTTTTGAACTCCTCATCATAAATTGCTATGTTCGGTTCAGTTCAGTTTCATTATTCAAAATTCCACACATACAATACAATGCAATAAATTACAATACAATTAATATAATTAAAGAATAAAAAAAGAGAGCAATTAGATAGAAAATAAATTAAACATATTGAATTGTAAGTGTGAAATTTCTTAAGGAGGAACTCTCTAAGTAGGTAGACTAACGAGAAGAGAGCCCCCCTATCGGATCTATAGTTTTAAAATATGGAGCTCATTCAAAGTTAATACTGGGTCAAATCAAATGCACAATGATTAGAAATCTTGTGAACAAAAAGAGATTAATTGATGACCAGTGTAATAAATTTTCTAGAAAATGCGTCTCCAGTTTTGGTTTAAAAGTAAGTCTAGAGTTAGCCGTTCTAATATTATCAGGCAATTCATTCCAGAGTTTGGCACCGCTGATCAAGCTGCTATGAAGGCAGAGGACATTGTAGAAGCTGCAGCAGAATTTGATCAAAGAAGAGTGTTTCGAATAACGAAATAACGAATAACTAAAGGACATTTGGCCCTCTGAAAATTGTTAAAAATTTCCTTTGATCAAAAAAAATGATGAAGGACTCATTCCTTGAGGCTTCTATACCGTAAAGAGATATTTTAGATAAGATTGATATGCACCAAATTAGCTAGCCTGCGTGCAGACTTTACTTAGTTCCGTCCTGGCTCTCCTTCACAACGGAAAGTTGAGTTTCACACAGGCTACTAATTAGCTTTAAAAAGAATCTTATTTTTATCATTGAATATATATAATACTGGCTATACTTTGATGTTGCTTTAATTCTTACGAAAAGTTGAGATGTTCGTGTTACATTAATCCAAATTTGGAGATTTCAGTTTTCGTCTTTAGTGTTTTTATACTTCAGGCTAACTAATATGAGTTAAGTATTGGTTATAATAAAGACACTAGAAATCTTGAATTAGGGATATTTCCAAAAGTCAATTTTTGAGGAAAAAATCCTCAAGTAAAGCTGGAATTTTTATCCTTCCACGACCCCCCAAAATTAGTGACTTGTTTTCGTCCCTGGGTAAAAAGATATTTCTTTATGTACTTTAATTATACTTCTTACCTTTCGCCAAAGGGGCTTGGTACACCAATGGCCCCCACTGATCAGTGACTGGCCCCATGTCCTTTGCACTCGGCCTCTCTTTGGTCGAAGGCCTATTTTGTCGTGTTCATGGTAACACGACATAAACATGGTCCTTGATCAGACCGCATATTAAATGTATTCGTTTTATGCGATCAACACGATGCTTATCCATGAATGATTAACAACATAAGGGAACTCTTAGCAACATATTACAAGGTAGTATGTCATATCTATTGGTTGCTGCTCTATGATTTCATAGTAATATTTCACGCTCGGAAAACCGAAGTTTTTAGGTTAGATGTGATTTTTCTGTTTTGTTTCTGTTTTATTTCTTTATAACACTATTCTACATAGGCAGAACTCAAACAAGTAATATATTGCAACAGTGCTTCGTAAAAGAGCATACATAAAGAGAGTTACAGCATAAGAATTTTATACGAAAGAAAATTCTTTGGGGAACTTTAAGCTGTGCTGATCGAGGGAAATTGAAGGATCCCATTTGGACAGAGAGAGCGAGAGAGTGGCAGTTTGTCCAACTTCCCTTCTCAATATGTGTTTTGACTTTATAACGCTGTTTGTTGTGTTGAAATCAGTCAGACCTTATGACATTGGACGATAATGAGTCAAAATGAAATGACCAAATTAATAAAATGAAATCATTATTATAGCATCATGCAGCTAGACGAACAAACAACAAGACTTCTTAGGTCCAAAGGAATCCGCTGCATCTGTCAGCTCTGTGACTGTGGGTGAGTCAAGCTTTAGCCATTATATTTATTCTTAAGTGCAATTGGTTTTGTTAAAACAATGTTTGGTGTTTGGAACTGTCCATAGTTTAAAAACAAACTTTTTTAGCTTTTGAAGTTTATTCAAAGCAGATTAAAAATGCTCAAGAATAATTCTGTTTTATTCACTAAATTGGCTGCTTGTGACAATGCTTTTTAAAGTGTCTCTACTCTTGTGTGTAATGCTTTTAAATTATATGTATGTACTTTCAGGAATGCTGACTTTCTGATAATTCCTATTTTGACTTTCCACCAGGGATGCTGGACAGTGGGATGAGGGGGGGGGGCAACTGCCCCTCTTGCCTTTTGATAGGAGGGGCCAGGGGGCCAAAGTGTCCTCTCTATAAAAGTGCCCTTGACATTTGCCTTTCGTAATTATCAAAGAGATTCATAGGAAATCCCGGTAGTGCCTTATTCTTGACAAAACTTCTAAAAATTTCTTAGGGCAGCAGTTATGACATTCCAATTTTCAATATGCCTGCAGAAAATCGAAAAAAAATTACCATTACAAAAAAATTAACAGAAGCTGGGAATTATTCTTCAAATGCTCTGTTACTGAAGCCTCCCCTCTTGCCGCTTGGTTGTTCTGGCATCCCTCCTATTTTCCACCACATCTCTACCTTTTCTGAGCTGATAAGGCAGTTGACCATAAGGCTCCTGAGAGCCAAAATGATTGATTCTTTTTCTTGTTACTTGTTTCTATTCAGAAACTTAGAGTGGGTTTTGTGAAAGTTATGACCCATTCTGATTGAGTGGCACCTTAGTTTTTCCTCTTCATTCTAAAAGCACATGATTTTAGTTAATGCTTGCGTCAAGAAGATATGTCCCTTCCCTGCCCTTTACTAGTTTAATGGGGGGGGGGGTATTATTTTCAACAGCAGTGCTATCAAAGTGAAAAGCTGTAATGACCTGCTGGGAAATTTTTAACCTTCATAATATTTCATCTGTGTTGAATTGATTTTATTTCATTTCGTTAATTACAAGATGCTAGTTGATTAATCTTTCTTCATGCTTATCTTCTAAACTACAGGAGACCTCACAAACACCCAGGATGCACAAAAAACTTTCCCAGCATGAAATCAACCATGGAACTTAAACCATCAATGGGGCAGAAGACTGATTACCAAAAATCATTTGGGTTGGCACCTTTGAAGTCTCCAGCAAAAATAATGAGACCTTTGCCTGCAACGTTAAACCCAAATCCTCCAGTTATGGATTTCAGAACAACAAATCGTTTGGACTTTAAGAAATATAAGAATGCTGGAAGAACAAAACCATGCAAGGTAGTTTCAGTTTATTTTCTCCATTGGTATTTCAACTTCCTATCTATTTTTATTTGTCTCTTTCTTACTCGTTCTTACAAACACCAACGGAACAACTAAAATCTTCTTTAAAAATAAACATTTTTGCCATGTGACATTGTGGTTGCATTACCTAAATCAGTGGCATAGATAGAGGGGGTCAGAGGGGTGAGACCCCCTTTATAGCTAAAGTGCTATTTTGTCAGAAAACTTCTGATCTTGTTGGAAATATAACATGGTTGTCAATTTTTTATCTTATTATTAAATTTTGAGAGGAAAGATTCTAACTTCTTTCAATGTTCTGAATCAGATTTCTTTGCAATCTCTTTTAAAAATGTATGGTACTTAAAAATGCCTTTTTTGAGAAGTTTTCTTGCCCCTTCTTTGAATTTTCTATCTACGACGCTGACCTAAATGGAGTTCTTTGATAGGAAATTGTGATGTTCTTGCTCTCAAACCAAATTTGACCCAATATTTGAACTTTTAATATAAGACAGTTTATGAAGACAAGAGTCGAGTTGTTGGATTTCAAGAAGAATGCCCCATATCACAACAGCAGGCTTAAATGGGTGTTTCATTAATTGTATGCCACTAAATGAATAAACATAAAATACCAAAAATCCAATACTATCACAGAGTGGTTGGACCCAACTGTTCGAAAAGCAGTTTCTTTGGATCTTTGGGACAGCACAGGCAGGCTAAAGTCCTACCCCCCAAAACCCCCCTTCTCCGCAGTACCTGCAGCACTATTTCCTAAATCAAATTGTTATAACGAACCCAAAATAGCTATGCTTTGATGAAAATGATTGTAGGTGCCGTTTGTGTCACTTAGTACTTAAGTATGGCCATACATATGCTGTGAAATTGGTCCTAAACAAGGACCTCAATCCAACTTTCTCTCTGATATAATTTAGTCAACCAGCCATCAGATTTTAGTAGAAAGATCGACAGTAAGAGAGAATCGCATTCCTATTTGTCATTTTCCAGTAACTAAAAGAATAAAAACAGTTTTCAGTACATCTTGCTGTCTAAACCTCTGTCTTGATACTCAAAACTTGCATCAGGCACTACATGCTGCTTTTTAAAACAAAAATTTTCAAAATCTATAAAAGAAATATATCAGGTCTTCGTCCTGTGTGTCGTTATAATCTCTGCTGAATACGGACGTGTTTCGTCTATTCACGGCTAACAGATGATTTATTTAGTATAAGTCTAATGTCAAATCATTTCTTCTTTTGATTTAGCTTCAAGAAGAATACGAAACCTTGACCGGGCTGTTTCAGGGCGATTCAGTGTACAAGGTTGACTTCCCTGGTCATCGACCAGCTCCTGTAAAGATCGAGCGCCCAGCAACACAGAAAGCGCAGTCGGATGTTAAGTTTGATGCACGCACAATGTACAAGGACACGTTTGAAGGAAGAGGACAGCCAAGACTAAAAGCATTTCAAGAACTTCCGAGTTTCACTTACTCTATACTTTATCCGGAACGTGGTAACCCAGTTGAAAAGATATCTTTTAAAAATGCAGTTCATTCTGGCGAGTTTGCAGAGAAGCCAGAGCTTCTTGCTCCAAAAGAGAGTACAGTTAAAATCGGCATGGAGGGAGAGCATGAGATGGTGACTACCAACAGTGATGCTTTCAAAACGCACCAAGGCTTTGTCAAGGAACAACCATTCAAAGTGGTCACAGAGTGGAAACCGCGACCGAAATTTGATTGCAAGACTCAGGCACAAGATGATTTTAAAGGCTTTGGAAACAAAATGCCTCGCCCAAGAAAGGCGATCACACCCCCACCGGAAACAATCGATTTGAAGATCGATGACAAACAGTATTTTGAAACCACTAAATACACGGACCATAAAATAACATGGGACAAAAACAAGTTGCATAGGCCACCGCTAACAAAAGTTGAAGAAAGGTACAGTCCACCAAAAGAGAAGCTAGAGTCTCAGTCGGTGATGCGCGCCGATTTTAAGAAGCACAACGATGTACGTCCAGTTGCTTTAAGGCCACCAGATCAAACAAGGGCAACAACGGCTAAGTTTTTCAGCGACACCTCGTACAAGGCACAATTTCCAAATTATGGTGACGTTGAAGTGCAGCGTTACGGGGATCCGTATGAGCAACCATATTATGTGAAGCCACTTAGTAGGTTTCTTGAAGAGCCTTCTGTCATGCGACGTGACTTTAAAGACCATGGACCGGTGAAAAGACGATCTCCCATTTTACCTGAGAACAAGCGTCATGCCCAGGGAGACCAGTTCCATGGTGAAACCAGTTACCATGCAGATTTTTTGCCAAAATCTGTAGAGCCCTGCACTTTCGCCAAACTTCTTACTGAAAAAGATCCCAAAGAGTTCCACGGGAAGATCGAAAGCTTCATGCAGTCGAAGCCAAGCCCGGTTAAAGGACTAAGAACGAAAACTAGTCATCTTGCTGCATCTTTTTAAATATGGAAGGAAACTTTATAAAAGTGGGGTTGTAAAAAAGTATACAGGAAGGGGCTTTATCTCAGGTGAAATTATTTGTAAGGTGAAGTCGCACTCCAATTCAGGTGATACTAACTCCTTTTCGAATATTCTATAGGCGTTGACCAAGGAACGCATAGAGCTCTTTATATAATACCATTAAGTGCCTGATTGAGTGGAGGGGAATGTCCACAATTGCCCTATCTGGAAAATTTCACAACTCGTTTAACTTGACCTTTATTATGATTGGCCTGCAGGGGTTGGAACAAGCAGATGTAAAGATAAATCAGTTATTTAGTATTTTTTCCTGCATAAAATCCTATCAAAGTAGTTGCCTCTAGCTTCAGCTGCAGATACTTTTGCAATCAGCCATTTGCAATTCATCAGCCCACCCTTCTATGATCCCTATTTTTAAGAATTCAGGAAGACAAGACCAACTCCATTATAATTTAGAAGAAATAGTTATGTAAAACTGACGAAAGCCAATCATAAACACAATTTTTAGTAAAGTTGAAGGATTTACATGTATTCTTCCAAGGCCTATTAGATTTTATCTTAAAAGTCCAAAAATGATTTTCATATATAGTAATGAAATTCAACTCATTTTTGCTTTTATATTTTTTTGTATTTACTTAGTGGAAAGGACATTTTTACCAGGGAAATAAGAATTGAGACATTTTTACCAAGGCCAGTTTTAATGCCACAGGCTGCCATAATGCAGGCATTTAAATGTTTTTTTAATCTGAGACTTGTCACAGTTTAGGTTCGCTAAAAATTTCCTGCACTTTGATACGCTGATCCTTCTCAAAGTTCCTATGATATATGTAGATCGTACACACTTGACAAAGCAGTGTCACAAAATGACAAGAAAGATCTTAAATCGGTGCATTTTTTCCTGGATTCTTTTTTCCTCATATCGTATGTTTAGAAATCATTATTTTGTGCCACATGTCCCTTATACCCATTTTATCCGGTGCCCCCACCTTGGGCGTGCAATTGGCAGTTGTAAGTTGTTGTTTGTTCTTAGCCTGTATATAAGATTTCTCAAGAAGAAATTGTAACTTTGATGTTAGGATAAGATTATCAGAAGCCTGTAAATTTCTCTAGCATATAAGTTTAGATTTAAAAAATGTACCATGCTGTTATTTTGATCCTAGTGAAGATGTAGATATTTCACATACACTCCGGTAGATTTTATGCAAAAACTTTGTGGTAGAAAGGAATAGCTGAATTAAGACAAAAGTATTTAATATGGCTGAAATCTTGGTTTCTGATTGTATACTCAATTGTATTCTCAATGTATTAAAAATGTATTCTCAAAATGCATCGTACAATTGAATTTACTAGCTAGTGTGACTCTTATCAACCAAGTTTTTGTTACATTATCACTTAAGCACTGTAATTGGCATTTCTTTCTGGTTGACATTTCAAAACATTTCACATCAAAGTCCCAATGGCTGTTCATAAACAGCCAGCTGCAGCTCTCAGTTACAATAATCAAAAGAATCATGTTGATAAAGCTGCTAAATAGCAGAAGCCCCGGGATTGAGCTTTGTGGTACATCCATTATATTTTTCTTCCTGCAACCAAAACCAGCTTCTTTGCTTACTTAATTAAAATATTTAAACTTTTTACTAATAGGATATTTTACGTGCATCCCTGTTATGGCTAGAAAGTGTTCTCGCAATCTCAACAAACGATAAAATAACATTTCAGCTACGTTATTAAACCTGGGAGGGAATGTTTGAGTAAGAGAGAACGTTTGAATGGGAGGATATGTTTGAGTGGGTGGAAGTGTTTGAGTAGAAAGAAATGTTTACAAAAACTACATTGAAATACAAGGTAAATTATGCTGTTATTCTAGGGTAGTTAGACGTACAAAACCGGTGTTTTATTTCGAAACAAGTCGATTTTTAAATGCAACTTGGTCCCTTACTTTTTTAAATACATCCAAACTATAGCATTTAGAAAAAATCGGAAGAGATGGAAAGGCAGAGTTTCGTATGACAGCATGGGTTCACGAGGCATGGCTCAAGAAAGAATAGACAAAGTTTCTCCTGAAAAATAATCGAGTGGCAACATGGAAGTGGTTAATAAAAGAATAATTTAGGAAATGACAGGGAAAAGCAAGTGTTTTAAGCAGGTCGTGTTACAAACATTACGAATCGTTTTGGGAGAAATGATATTTTAGTAGCGTGACGTTGTACATCAAAATAATCGTTCAAATCAGTCCAATATTGAAATTTACATTCATTTACTCTTTCCACCACTACTAAATCTACATACATTAAAATATAAACAACTATTAAACAGCTGAAATGCCATTTTGAGCATAAAGTTACCACCAGACTTTTACTAGCAACAGACTTCTTGATTTGGTCCAGTTAAAACGGCTCAAACTTCCACGGACACTTGTGGTTGTGTGGGAAAGGCCCCAACTGAGTCTTCATACAATTTGTATTGAACATCGATAGGCCTCCCTTCTCTCTAACTCGATTTCATTTTAAATTTCTATCCAATATTTGACGGCGACAAGGCTCAAGCCATAACATGTATGCCTGCTGCTTTAAGAGGTGAAAGCGTAATCTATTACATCACCGAGGCAGAAAGTTGATTCTCTGGAAAGATAGTTTTTGTTAACTAATTTCATAATCACCAAACTTAAATTTCACTCTAAATGTTAAAATCGTGATCACAATAGGTTGAAAGAGAGTTTCTAGCCTCAAAATGGTATTCAAAATTCAGAAGTCGAGCTACTTGAATCTTGCCATATACTGAAGGAAAATTTAGCCTCGTTCATTATTCGTATTCACCTGCAAGCGGCCACACGTGCTATCGAGTCTATATGTGAAGACTAATCTTCAGACGGGAAACCTTTTAAGGATTGCCCCACTAGTAAAAAACGGTTTCAAAAAATCACAACTACTTTAGGCCAAATTTCAATGATAGAAGTCAAAGCATGCAAACAGTGGCAACTGTAGGGTTAAACTAAAACAGATTAAATTATTGAAACTTTAACTACTTAAATTATCCTTCCCTTATGTCTCGTGTAATAACATCTAACTTTATATAGAAAATGGTTCCATATGAATATGACTAGACACTATTCCTTAAAATTGCTTCTAAAAGTGTGGCAGCAGATTGTATAATTCAGCAAAACCAGAAAATGCTGTCAAAAACGAACCTGCATACCAGTGGCGTACCCAGGGCTGCAGTAGTGGGGGGGGTCTGGGGCCTAGTCCCAAATTTTTTTGACCACGCCCTTCAAACACTCGCAAATGCGGGGAAACGCTCTCTTTGCAAAATTTTCCCACGTTATTTGATTCATTTCAGCTATGGTAAATAGCAAAGTATTTTACAGTTGTTATTGACACAAGCATACAGTATACTACCCCCCCTAATGGGTTTTACATCGTTTTTGGACAAATCTCGAGGACCATATTTTAAAAAGTGGGGGGTCCGGACCCCCCTATTCCCTCCTTGGGTACGCCACTGCTGCATACCACACTTTACATTTCTGATATGGAACGGCATTCAAGAAATATACGAAAGGCATGCGTTCTACACAATTTGGCAAATAGTCCCACAATATATTGCTATCCATGAATAAATGACTACATTTTATGCAGATGAAAATAATTCTGCATACTCCGATAACAAGAAATTAACGATTTGATTCTGGTACACTGTGTTTAAGGCAATATTCAACTGGCTTTCTTCTTCTTCTGGTCGGAGTAAGGTAGGCCCAAACACGATACTACAGTTATGTTTTTCCATTTTGTTTTCTGAACTAAATTCGGTGACCCTGTCGGAGAAAAAAGCACGAGTTGTAATAAACATTTCAACGATGCTTGCATACAAGTTGCAAGGAAACAATGACATGCGAAATGTGTTTAATATGTCTATACCAGCTTTGGGAAATGTAATTCTGGGAAATCATCTCCTTCCGGATATTCACATTCCAATTGGCAAAAATCGCTGTCATTTTATAAGAACCAACTGTCCTAGAGTAACTAGAGTAGAATCATACTATAAAGAAGAGCAATTTATGGATAAGCTTTAAGCTTTTAAATTAGCAAAAGAAAAATCTATGCACGAGTTATTGAAAATAAAAGTGAATAATAAATGCATTGACGTACAAGATAAAAACACATATAAACAAGATAAACAAAACTCACTTTAGCAAATGCTGCAGCAGTAATTTCAGCGTGTCGTAATTATAGCTTGGCAATGCGTCGATTAAAGTTTTGAATTTTCGTCTTCGCTCATGAATTGAAGGATTCTCTGATAAAAAGTACATATGAAATTATCCTCAGGTGAGAATGAATAGCCATTAGGGCAGATGATAACAACACACGAGAGAGAGAGAGAATACAACACACGAGGACTAAATATTGGTAAATATGAATACATGCCAATTTGCTACAGTAGAAAATGCAGGCTAAGAAGATCACGTGATCATATAAAAGGTTATTCGGCCGATGCCAGTAGCTGCAGTACGAATCTGAAAAGCTTGTTGTCCCAATGAAAAGAGGGTAAAGTTATTTCATAGGCGTTGCATCTGCATATCATTCATATTCTTAAATACACATCGCTTGAATTGAATAATAATCCATAAATATAATAGACCGTTTGGCCTGCATGATTCAAAGCAAACCAAAATGTACTTACAGCTACCTGAAATAAATTAACACCCAACAAAAATACTGCGAGATAGATTCATTTCTGTTAAACAGGACTCTCTCTCAAACAGAGGCCGCGATTATAAATCCAAGAGCAATATTTTTTGCATACCAGCTAGTTTTCCAAATAAAGTAACGTCTTTCAAATAACAGTGCTACATCATTTGCCAAGCTAAAATTTGTTAAAACGTTGACGATGCTTTGTTCTAGGGAAAGTTCAGCTACCCATTTTATGTCACTGATTGCCCATTTTATGTCACTGATTGCCCATTTTATGTCACTGATTGCCCATTTTATGTCACTGATTGCCCATTTTATGTCACTGATTGCCCATTTTATGTCACTGATTGCCCATTTTATGTCACTGATTTTATGTCACATAAGGTTTATAATTTTTTCATTTCCTGAAAGCCCACATAAAAATTCAATGGGAAACAATCGCAACTTTCAAAAAGTGGGCAAATGGCATTTTCGAAACAAGATCAAACTCTCTGTCTACCCCGAGGGAAAGGGCACGATAAAGAGCTAAAATTTTACTGCAACTACTATTTGGGGAAAATGAGTCTAAGACTGGCAACCTAAACGAAACACTGTAAAAATAACAACATTTGAGCAAACAAAAGCGATAAACACAATCATCAGTATTTCACGACAATTTTGCTGAGAAATATCTTTGGGGGGTTATGTACTTGTGTTTATCTTCCTACAATGACTACCGTATTTCCTCTAATGAATGTCGCATTCTGATAAACACCGCCTTATTACATACCGGACTTTCAGCCAACCATTTGTAACAAACGCCGCCTTTTCATTAACGCTGCCCTCTTTTTAACACCGCATCCTTAAAAGCGTCGTTCATTAAAAAGCAGCCCAAACAAGAAATAACGAATCCAAGTAAAACACTCACTTATTCCTTCGATAAAGTCATCAAAAACATCAGCGGGGATCAATGGCTCTGGCAGCTCACGAAAGTACCATTTCAATGCACCTGCAATCACGTGTATATCCGCCCATTGTTTGTCTTCGAAGTCTATGTGCTCACCTGAAATCAAGAGAAATTCATTGCTCGGAAGTCGCAAAATCACTCTCATTATTCCTAAAGCCTTTTGAATTCTCAAGTTATAGTAGATATAGAATTCACAAAATGATTGACAATGCTGTCAAAGATTAAATAATTTTAGATACTTTCAACTGAAAAAGTAAATATTCTCAATTGAATGTTGACGAAGAAGCATAGACCTTGCGTATCTTACTGTCAATTTGAAATATGAATAGTAGTACAGTACAACCTTGATCGGAATTAAAAAAGCCACATGTGAACAGCACTTGCTAAGGTGAAATCAATCACATCGTGCATATAGAAAGCTTTTTGGAGGGAACATATTCTGAAAAGAAATGTAGTAAATGCACTTGCAAAGCCAAACAAAATATAAGATAAAGAGAAAGAGCTTCTCTTCTTCGAGTTTTTCTGTTCCACAACAGGAAAAATACCTTGATCAGTAGAAATTCGCAGTTTGTGCATCAACGAAGCATTGCCACACTCTCTGTAGATGCCCCTAACGTGCAAACCTATTAGAAAATTGAAAAGTTTTGAAGGGATCTCAAAACGATCAGGGTTTGTTATAGTAAGAAACCATAGATTACAATTACTCAACAAAGACGAGAAAATAAAAAATAAATAGCAAAAATAGAGACACAACGTGTTAAACCTGCAGCCACGGCAATAATATTTCTAATTTCTAAATTAAAATGACTAAAATCTCAACCCAAGTTCAGTTTATGATCGCTAAAAGTCTTTTTTCTTCTGGTGCAATTGTTGACATAATCAATCTGGCTTGATGTTTGACAACAGGGTAAATTATGTTAACGGCCACTTTCACCCACCGAGGAGCGATGCACATTGTTTAAACAAAGATACAAGAACGATCCTGAGACAGAGACCCCGTTTACACTGTGCCGGATAAATTTTATCAACATCAAAATTAGTTCAGGTAGGCATCGCGTTTACACTAGACCCACGCTATCCGCACGAATTTGAGAGCGGCTATCCGAACAAAATTAGTTCACCTAGGAAAGTGGATTAAATAAGTTCGGATAGCTATGTTGTACAGTGTAAACGATTTTATCCACATCGTATCTTGCTCGAAAGCGAATGGCTATTTCATCCAATTTAGTCTTCACTGTCTCCCAATCAAGACCTTTCGCCATCTTGGCTGCCTTGTTGTCGATATATACTCGTTTTAAAATTGCAGTATCTTGCCAGTCCACATAAAATTGGCATCCTTGTCAGCTTTCCCTACTTTCGTTGCTAGTTCAGTGTCATTTTGTTTCAAGAACAAACTATTAAAACAAACTAGGCCTAATTTGTATTGACAATATCTTTGGATTTGGTCTAAAAGAGAACAAGTTGATGCTGCAGAGAGAATGAAGTCTTTTTACGTTGGTGGGAATTTTGTTATTATTTTGTTGCCCAGAGAAGACTTCATTTTAGGCGTTCTGCGCATGATTTAGGACATGTCACTGCAGTTATCCGGCACAGTATAAACGGGAGGGCAAAGTAGACAAAATTTGTGCAGCACAGTGTAAACGCAAATCAATCCGAACAAGTTTTATGCGAATAAATTTTATCCGGCACAGTGTAAACGGGGTCAGAGAGTGAACTGAGTCTAAAGTCGTTACCAGTTGAAAATCTCGTGTAAACGAAACTCAAATTCTCCAAAACATCAACTAGATCTCAACCCGGGTTTTGATTACTAAAACTTTTCAACTTGCCTCGTTTCTCAATCTCATCGATGCATTTTACAACAAATTTTGGAACAGTCGAATTGTCACGCTTACAAAGTACATCAAGATGGCATCCATATATTTCTTCTGCAAGAAAAAAAACCAAGGACTTAGAATTAAGAGCAACAAAATACTTCTCAGAACACCAAAAAAACCTGTTATGAAAGCAACCAGTTCCTGTCAGTCCTTAAACTTACTTGAAATGTTTATCCTAATTTTAGACAACCAGCAACATGTCCTTATCCAAAAGGCATCAAGTATTTTTATGTTATCCAGAATGCAAATTCAAATCATACAATGGTTTAGGAGCTGTTCATCATAGGCAAAATAAACTTCATATCGAAAAAAATTGTCAAAAATATTTTAAAAAAGGGATTGAAATTCGTACCATGAAAATCTGGTTCCCTCACTTACAGCTTCATTCCTCATCTAAATTTCAATTCTTATACTACATCATACCCACATCTACAGAAGACATTGCCATGTCAGTGAAAACTGAACATAAACTTACGCTTGATAATTCCTTTTTTCTCTAATTCATAATACGTTGGTCGTTTGGGTAGAAACTTTTTCAACTTGTCTCTTATCTTTGATTTGTTTACCTCATCTTCATTTACATTGCTTGCTGTTGGAGATAAAAAGGAGCCACTATAACTCTATGGACATTCAGCAACGAGCTAGCAAGTTAAAAAATTTTCTTTTATTTCGTGAACAAAGACTATTCTCAGTACATGGATAAAATCAGCTGCTTTCTCCTCATCAAATCAGCATTTCTCCCTTACTTACAACGCCCCTTCCCCCCATCCAGCCAAGAGGAGCCTCTTACCATATATTTTCAGGCACTAAAGCATTAATTATAGGTTTGATCTTCCGCCTGACTTACAGGCTTTCTTGCCTTCTTTGCTTTTTCACATAAAGAATGTCGCAATAAAGCAATCGAAAGTCAGAGCTGCCTGCCAATAATGAATAAGCTGGTTACATCAAAACTTACCATTGTGATGGGTGTACACATTTCTAGACTTAAAGCATATTTTGATTTGCTAAGGATATGTCTAATTATAAATCTAGAAATTTCCCCATAATAGTACGCTTTTATGTATCCAACCTATTAACTAAAATCCCATTGAAAGAAACTGCTAGTTGCATTATTGATTTACTGTTGGATAGTGGTGCATAGAAAATAATATATTGGGTTATGTATGGATTTAAAAATGTTTCTAAAAAGCTGATAGTATGGTAGAAAAATGAAGGCATGTCATTATGCAGACTGGATATCATTTCATCATTATCTAATAAAATCGGACAAGCTACAGTAAACATCAATAGAGGGAGGCCGTTTGCAGGGAACGATCGTTGTCTGTGACTTGTGCCAGGACTTTACCGCAGGAAAAAATATAGAGACAAAAATATCTTCGATTTGCTTCCATAAGCTGGTCAGTGGAGATTATAGTATGATAAACAAGAAAACTTACGTCTTTTAGATAATCTGCGACCAATTCCTTTAAAAGGCTTGTCTGCTTTATCCACCTTATTATTACGCTGCATGGTTGGCGTTGTCGGCGACAAGGGTCCACTTACAGAGCTACTGGTATTAACAGCCAGTTTCTTGCCGCCATCTGTAATGATCGGTGGCGGCACCGTTGGTAAAGGTGTTTGCTCCTCCTGATGAAAAAGAGAGAGAGAATGTCACTTTCACCATGCAAAAAAAGATTGTTTTACAACAATCGTTGTGAAAAAAATTAGAGCTTGTATCAGTAAAACTGCTTTGAAATTGGTAAGGCTTGGAGTATTGAATCAACTAAAATAGACGATGGTCTAAAGATTTAAAATTGGCATGCGATACATGCAGATTATGTAGGATTTATTTACCACAACAACATAGGCGCACTTTCATACAACAGCTCGGCTTTGTTTAAAATACTACGATCAAAATTCTGTCTTAAAATTTTATTTATGTGTATATGAAACTTTACATGTTTAAGCTTGAATATATCGACATATATACTGGATTGAATAGCCACTCAGTGTTGGCTTATTTTAAATTTTTAATATACATAGCTATGCAGCTATGTACTTTTGTGAAGATTTGGATCTAACCTTTTAAAAATGGCTTTGAAAAAAGCAAATATTTTGAAACATATTTCTAAAGCTAAAGCTTTTTGTCTGACACGAAACAGGAACAACGACTTTAAGACAAGTAGCCAGCAAAAATATTCAATAAGAATACGTTGAATCTGACAACTTACAAGATCTTTTATCGTTAACTGCATTGGCGTGAGCCAGTTTCCCATTGCAGTCGGAGTATCGGCCATGAGCATCATTACCGTTGAATTATTGTAAGTACTTATCTGTTAAAAAACAACAATAAAGCTATTTGTCGGCGTTTTTCATCAACAGGCGAGCAAGATACAATGGTATTCTGCCAGATAACTTCCACAGTTTACATACCTGAAGAGAAACTAAATAGAACTTGGAATATCAAATCGAAAAAAGTTCCCGCTTAAAATGAATCAACGTGAATTGAAGTAGCGATCGCAACATCTGTAAAATCTATCGAATCATACAAGCAATTTCTTTTTGTTTCTAGACTTTCCATTCAATTTAGTCCTTAGTTATATACAGCTCTTTTACTATTGAAAAAAATGGACTTTCAAGTTTTTAAGACACCCAAGAAACATCTTCCGATTATCTTTAAAAGTTCAAACAAGCGACCTACTGATCTCAACAACAGTGTGACCGGTTTCTGGACACGAAGAAGTGACCATTTTAGAGAGTGAGAAAGACTTAGAATCTGAGCATCGGTTATCAATATACTAGGATGTGGTTCCTTAACCCGAATGGAAATAGAAGGATAACTGATTAGATACTCAAGTGGCATGGACCCCGTTTACACGAGATCGATCCAGGCCGGGATCCCAAACTGGTACGGATCAGCCTTCTGTTTACACGGGAACGCTCGGGATTGATCTGATCTCGTGTACAACAGTACACTTTGGAGAGCGTTCCAGTTAAGGATCGATCCCGTCTCGTTTAAACGCCCGAAATAAACTTGCTACCTTTCAAATTCGAAGCCATTTTCTTGTCAGTCTTCCTAACAATTTGGCAGTAATTTCTTGGTGCTTTTGATGGCATAAGCAGTACGCATGAGAATTCCTTTCAAAAGGGCCTAGAAAGCAGTGCGGTCCGATCTGGGATCGATCCCCTGTATACACACTATATTTTGGGATCGATCCTGTGTAAACATCTGCGAAATCCCAAACCAGATCGATCCTAAACTGGTTCGGTCCCATTTTCAACGTGTAAACAGGGTCTCAAGCTATATGTCAATCAACAATTGACCAATTAATAGGCGTGATATTACTCAGGGCCAAAAGCTGACTGACAAATGGTTTAAGCCACTTTAGCATATGTCGATGAAGCAAAAACAACTGGACACAAGCTTACGAACCTGAAACACATTCTTTTTTCCTTTGGTCTTATCGATGCTAGGCGCCTGAAGGACCGCGCCACGCAAATCAATACTGCTCTCTGGCTTTCCATCCGGGAAATCTGGTTTCTAATTGTGATCAAACGAGAAGAACACCATGCATTAAGACAATGACAACTGATTTATATTAATATCTCTCTTTTCAAGAAACAAAAGATAAGGGTGCAATAAACCAGCGACATGAATTAACATCGATAAAACGCAAAGAAAGATAGACCATTGCGTTTTCTATTATTGCCTATTGCACGCATCTTACAATTTTGGACCCCGTTTTCACTGAATATCTATCTTAAAAGTGCACAAGAGACGTACGATATCTATTCAAATAATCATAGCAGCTTTCATAACAAAATGACGGTTGATTTAGAGGCAAATGGATTTGCAAACATATTTTCTTTAATTGATTTAAAGCTATTTGGCAGGTAATTTGTAAATCTGTAAAAACAGTTCGAAAAAGCAAAAAAGTACCTGAAAAACAAGTGGGTTTTGAAATTTCTAAAAACGAAGCTGTGACAGTAAATGAATCGTAAAACGGTATGCAGGATTTACCGGTATTGAAGACTTTTTGTCTTTGTAGAAAACGAGGATGTTTTCATATTTGCAGACGTACACTTGCTCCCAATGGCCTTTCCTAAAGAGAAGTGGTGCAAATTTGAGTTCACGAGCAACATGACAAAATTGAGAGCAACAAATATGTTGGGAGGACTTAAATGGTAAGACGGTGGTAAAATCAGAATGTAGTTGTTACAAAACAGTAACGAGTGGATGGTGGATAAATCAGTAAGAGTTACCATCTTGATATTTACGGGCAGGGGACTCAAATATGCCGAGACTTATACTAAAAAGGTAAATACCCACAAATTTTTTAAAGATTGGAAGCTAAAATTCCTTTTCCTGCGTCAAAGGCTCGTCGCTCTACTCTACATTTTGAGTCAGAAAATATGGTCTTATAATTTTCTGAAGCGTTAAAAATTCCCATGAAGTTTCCCCATCCTTACAGCTATAGATAGAGCGAGCTATCTTATATAACAAGAGTAAATACTTAGAGCTAGCTATCATTTCATTCTGCAGTTTTGGCAATTTGTTCGTAAGAGAGAAAAATTCTTCCCCACTAAAACGATTCTGTAACTATTGGAAAGGCCTACTGTAAAATTTATGTTATAAAAGAAAAGCTTTTATTCAATTGTTTGGCAAAGGTCCTAGTTTTTACTTAGAAATGAACGGAATATCCAATTAAAGCTTAAACTTCTAAATCCAAAAACGTACTTTGATTTGCCACCTTCAACTAATTTCTTACGTGCCAAGTAGCCCTCGACATCTGGAATCTTCACAGCCTGTAATTGGTTAGAAAGAGAGAGTTATTAGACCATCAATAATAATTTCAACCATGATTAGCATTTAGCCAATCATGTATTATTATTAAGACTAGTTTATGATTATGACTTTCAATTCAAATAATTCTAGCGATAAAAGAATTGTAAAAAATATGTATGAAATTGTGTTGATTACACGGATTATAAAACGGGACTATTCGAAGTGCTATAAATCATTGTGAATGAAATACTATGATCGACGATTGTGATATTGATTACGTTGATGATGATGATTGATGAATGATCATAATCATTATCATGATAAATGATCTTGATTTTTGATTAAGATGTCTATGTTGATTGATGATTGAAAATGGTGGGTCATGATGATAAGAAGCTCTAGGCTAGGTTCTATCCTACAACAGTATGCTATGAAAAATTTGATAGGATGAATAAGAAAATCACTTAAATACCTTTCCATTGACCATCGAGACTCTAACGCTTGGTATATCATCATCCTCTAGCAACATGGACGCAGATTGCGATCGTCTGTGCAGCTAAAAAAACATGATTGAAGCATTTGCAAAGTGAGTAAAGGAGAATCTTAAGTGGAAGAAAACAAAATAAAAAAACCTTCATTCTGGTTTAGGGGTGGTTCAGTAATTTGCACAGTGGGTAGAAAAACAAACGAGTTGAAAATGTAAAAGTGCCCTTGGCCGAATACTTTGGAGCAAGCAAAATTAAAAGAAATATTTTGAAATGTACCGAGAAAGCTTTTATACTGACGCTTCAGAGAATAAAAACGTCAGAATAGTTATCGAAAATGTTAAGCTATGGAATATATACCTAGTTTTGGATCGAAAAAGGTCGATCAACGGTGCATACCTTTAGAAAATATTACTACTATTCGAAAGCTACTAGCAGGAATCATCCAAAATCTTTCATTGTGTGTCCTCTATAGCCAGGGTCGCACTGGCATTGAAACTCATAATTGGAGACAGGCTACATCCAGAAAATGGAGAAAATTCTCCTTGAAAAAGAAAAATTCGTAAAATTGGGTAGTGTCGAAACAAAATTGGGTACTGTTAACGCAAAGTTGTGAATGGCGCACATTTACTACTTTGAAAAAAACGGGGACAGTGATGAGAATTTGTTATGGGGAATGAAATTTTCAAGGCAGGGATTTCCCTCCTGGTCTGCCAAAATACTTTGCTTTGGTTCAATTAAGGTTTGCATTCACACTAAAAATTTCTAACCCAGGTTCAACCTAAGTTAAAAGTTGTAGTTTAAACACTGCTTTAGTTTAAAATGTTGACAACAGCAATTGACGATCGGATAAGACTCACGGGCTCAGAGTGACCGCAAGTATATAGGTTCCTAAAAGACCCATCTTGTATATGATTTGCTCACCACATCTCGAATTGGCTAGGTGCCTTTTTGAAATTTTGGACCCAGCTTTTAAAGACATTGGATTAACGAGTACATGCAGAATCCCAAAAGTGACAGAAAAACACCTTTCATGTTTTTAGATATGTTTTTTCATGACCGTCCCTTCATGCCAGACCATTAAGAAAGATGCCGATGCTTTGAGCAGGGGCGAAATCAAGTGCCCTCCATTCCCAGAGGAGATTTTCATTGAACTGACAAGAGACTGTGACTCGTTCGGTTGTTTTTATTTTTAACCATGAAAGGTACCGAAAAAAGATTGGTGTTGCTATGGGTATCCCTTTGGGGTCGGTTTTCGCAAACAAATTAAATTTGTTGGCTTTCATGAAGATCGTTTGTTCGACTGCGACCAAAAGCCAGGTATCTATTTCTGAAATGTTGATGACACATATTATATTCAAAACACAGGCTGAGTGTGATAATTTTCTAAACGGCCTTAATAGCCTTCATCCATCCCTTCAATCCTCTTTTGATAAGGAAGAAAACAAGATATCTCGATGTTTTCATTGAAAAGTCTGGCACTGGATTTCTTAATATTGCAAATCGTAAAACTACTTCAATGGTCTAAAACAGCGAAAAGTAAACATAACCAAAACATCAATAGCCAGGGCATTCATAATTTCCTTTAAGTCTAAAATCGATTCAAGACTAGATCAATTGAAAATATTTTTCTAGCCAACGGCTATCCAAAGGATGTTATTTCATTATACGCTAACGAAAAAAGTTTTTCAATAATTACAAAACGTTTCTTTGCAGCCTACTCTTGTATTCTTTACATGGCAAGCCCTTCCATCTATCGAAAAGAAATGCGTGCCAGTGTGGTTCTGACAACGTAGGACGCATGCTCAACATTAGAGACAACCCCTCCCCCCTAAGTTTAATAGGACACGTGTTTATAATCACATGTCATCTGACGTTTTACCATTCTGTTCACGTGTTTACATATATGGTATTATAGCGACCGTTTCTAACTAGTTAAAGAGCTAGTTTTAAATGTAAAAAATAGTACACAAAATTTTTTGAGTGCATTGTCTTTGCCTCTCGCTTTTTATGATCGAAAGCCTCTGAAAAAAGAATAGCCTGCTAGGTCTAGCATGTTTAAAACTAACACCTAAAACTTGTGATGCTGCCATTGGGTAACTATTACCTAGGAAATCAAGATTGTGTCAACACCATGTGTCAACATTTATACATGCACCATGTTTCAGATAATTGGCAGATCCCCTCGTTGCATCTAGCAGTTTTACAATCCGTATACGTAAAAAAAGAAAACTGCTAATACGTAGACAGAAGGAGCATGTTGTCATTTCATATCAAAACCCATATAATATTTTTATTGTGTTAATGAATACGTCACTAAGGGCACATGGCTCAAAAGCCTTCTTGAATTCATGTTCAATTTATCAATTAGTTTTTTGTTGTGCTATAATTTTGTAAAGTAAACATCTTTAGCTTTAAATTAAAATCGCTGGGAATTTGAAATGAAAAATGAAATTGAAATTTTCATCCATAGAATCTATTAACAATATTTTCTATTGGCAAGCGGTGTCAAGAAACTGCAAAGTCATTGAGATACCCCCCGACGTTTGACTTCCAGTACCTCAATCTTGATTGACATTTTTATGCTTGAACATTTTTATGCTTCGAGCTATTCTTTCGAACTTGGTGTGGGGCCTACCCGCGTTCCCCACCCCAAGAAGTTATCTTGTGAAAATTAAAAATAGGCGGCACTGATTTGGTAAACACGGTTGTCATTCGCTTGTATTGTAGATTTGCCTATTTCGATCCGCAACTGAGTAAATATTCTGTTTAACTCACATTTGTAAAAAGAAATTTCGTGCTTTCACATATTTTAGTTGTATGTGATAACCATTACTTTAATATATCTAGTGGTACATAGAGCTATCGTGAAAAAGCAATCGTTAAAAAGAATTTAACAGGCGACTCATATACAATATATTGATCGTAATAATAGCAAATATAATATTGATAGGTTAACTTACTTTTACCGAGGGCTTGGGAGCAGGAACTTTGATATCTTCTTGCGATTTAGCATTACTGATGGGAAAATCGAACAAAACCGACTTGCATTTTGAGTTTCTAGGGAAGGTACTGGACATCCTGCTGCTGAGTTTGTCGTCGGCGAGGCCATCAAAGGACCTTCTTCTTGGACCGCGTGCCTTTACTTCAATCTGTTAAAGTAAAAGTGAACAATTCTGAATATATCCTTGATTTATCGTTTATCAGAATCGATTGAAGTACAACAGAATCTCCTTGGAAAAGTTGAGCCGCCTCTAACGAGTCTGGTTTTTTATGGTATTGTTTTCGAGGTGCATATGGGAATTGCAGGATTAATATTCTTACAATCGTTTCTTATCTAAAAATGTTTTCCCTCATGATCTTGGTTGATGATGTCAAGCAACAGGGCTGTTTCGTGCTGTAAGTGGTTCAAGAGGCAATGCGCTTTAGAACAAAAAACTGAAAAATGTCACAAGACAAGCAACTTGATCCAAGAAAGATACGTACTAAAATTCGTAGGCTCTTATTTTACTGTAGAAATGCTAAAACTTTAATTGTTTCCACAGTGCTTTTGTCATTATATTGACAAACCCAATTTTTAGTTGATTGAAGAAAAAATATCCAGTTTGCTTAAACGACAGATAATGGATCGTTTCTAGAAGAAATTAATAACAGCGATTCCATGACTTTAAAAATGCTTTACATAACTAAAAGTCAGAAATGGGCAAAAGATTTTTTCTGAATTTTTTACAGAAAAAGAATAACAGAGAACATATGACGCACAATTAACAGCATGGCAAGAATTGGTTATGATGACATGAGGGATAAACTACAGAACAAAAAGGGGATTGAACAACTGAAAGTATCATAACACAGCCATTAAGTTATCATTAAGTTATAAAGAAAGCAAATTCAACTAGGCGGTTGAATCATTTGTTAAATTGCTTCTTTGACATATATAGTTCTACCAATCAACAGTAGTATGTGTCTGAGGGCTTTTCAAATCCACAAGATAAAACCAAATCAGGATTGAGAATTCAGTAAATCATCAGTTCATCAGTCAGTAAACATGTTTAACAATTAAAAGAAGGATGAACTCTGCACTCACATCTGGAAGCTTCCATGCTGTCACGTCTTCCCCCACTTTATAATAGTATGTGTTGCCATTTTCAGTTTTGCACGCCTTCCACTACGTGTTAAAATGATATAAAAAATTTAAATCAGTGAAGTTCTAAATTATTTTCCAAATGGCTGAAAAGAAGCTAGAAGATAGCAAAATACAATATCGCAAAGCTCAGTATGGCAAAATCAAATATTGCAAAACTTAATATGGCAAAATTCGTGGCAAACTCAAATATCATTAAAGTAGCTATGGAACGTACAAAAATAATCTTTCAATGCAACTGGGGGGAATACGAAACTACCTTGCAGGCTACGAAGGATATTTAAATTGATCCGTGAACACTTTGTTTGCTTTAGTGGAGTAAATAAGAAATTCTTAGGAGGGGCGAAATTTTTTATTTTCTGACAAAATCAATACGCGTCATTATTTTTCATAAATTTGGACAAAACATAACAACATAAAAAACAGAAGATAAATATTTATAATTCATTTCTAGTCAAGTTCCACAAATCATACTTATTTAAGATTTTCTGGTCTTCTCCTCTAAAAAGGGCTCTTTGATGGTCAAACCCTTCTGACTCCCTACCTCTAACTATGCCTGCTTTGGTTAAATTATTAAATAATGCCATTTCAATATTAACAAACTTAGGCTAAAATGAGAAAATGTTTACATCATCTAACAAACTGTTATGCTACAAGTGATAGTTTTACAGGTATACCTTTTCATCACTGACACTGTTAACAAAAACATCTTCGTTTGATTCATCTTTCTCTGTAGTCCAACCTGGAGGTATATCCTGCAATGAAAGTATCAAGTATTACTGAAAACGTATCCTAGAAAAAGTAATTGCATTGATGCGACGTACCCAGTGGTGTAGTGCTATCAAAATAAGAAGGGGAACTCTTGTACCAAATGATACAAAAGCAATAGCAAAAGTACAAATTTGCCAATTTTTGGCATTAACAAGAGGTGGCTCAGCCCCCTAGCACTACACCCCTGAATGTACCGTTTTACGAATTACTCCAACATACTTTATATAGCAGCCTGAAAATTAGAGCTTCTTTAAGAATATGAAGACTAATGTCTGGATACCCGGATGTCGCTGTAAACAGTTTAGCTCTCGTTACAATTACTTCCCCGAATGCTAGTCTTTGCTCCACTTATACCAATAAAACCTTGATGCATTGGTGCCAATAAAAAATTGCAAGATATTGTTTTCCCTCGCATTCTGGTACTGGGATGAAAGTCAAAGTTTTTATACGCTTGTATATAAAATACTATAAGCCTGTAGAACTAGCTGCAGCTAGGAGGTACTTATAGACCCGGATAAAAGATATAACAAAATGTACACAACAGACAACGATAAGTCAAGAGGCCTGAGGGCTACCATGGCAAAAAGAATCATCAATTTACAAAACAGATAACAAAACTGAGAGACAACACTACACAAGACCGAAACGTAAACAAAAGCTCTTTGACAGTGTTGCCAAAGTTGTATCTTGTTGGAAACAGCGATTCAAATATTGACAACGCAAATTAGACGAAAATCAATCAGTTCAGTAAATTTTCCTGACAAGCTGACTCAAACTCAGGCTGTATATAAAAGCCAATATTCAGTACACCGTTTTTTGCCTGTGTAAGGCAAGGCCACTTACTGCCATAGCCACACCTAGTTTTATAGCCTTTGCGAACCTGGAAGTTATATTATTAGACTGAGGAACTTAAATCAAGAAAGGATTTGGAACATCTATCTTCAAATATTATCTAACTATGAAGATCTGGCAGGGCCGGCGTTTCATCTAGCAGTTTTAGAATCCATTTCAAAAAATGAAAACCTGCTTTTGTAAAAACAGAACAGTTCATTTTCACCCTGGCACTTAATTTGTAATATCTTTATAGGCCAACGGCACTGATCGGGCAACCTTTTCATCCATGGCTTACTTCAGTCCACAACTGGTTTTATATATTTCCTATCTAAAAGTTGCCGATCAACACCCTGATTCTTTATGCTTCAAGGAGTGCCAAGGGAAAAGATTAGGCGTGTTTTAAAATAATCGCTATTTTCCAAGCATTTTCAAATCTGAACTGTAAAAATTATTTAATATGAAGTTCATTAACAAAATGATTAGAAATGCCATTGGTTGAGAACGCAGTTCTCGCTTGTGCAGGCATCGTGAAGATCTTGTTTCTCAGTCTAAAGAAATTAAATCAAGACAAAAAACAACGAACTTGTGCCAAACCAAAGCCAGGCAAGCTTGGTTAAAATAGATTTAATCCATAGTTGATTTAGTCCATAGTTGATTTAGTCCATAGTTGATTTGGACTCTAAAACATGTCATTAAATAAGCAGGCTACTCAGCTTTATTTCAGTCGTTTGCATCAGCAGACTTACCCAGGACTTCGTCCTAAAGTCCTTAGGACGGGTCTATCTTCTTTAAAACGATAACAAAGTGAGCGAATAAATGGAATGCCAGAATCAAATAAATTAGTTTTGATAGTTAAAAACAGGATGTTTCAAGCATGTATCGTTATCAAGACCAACAGTACATGACAAAGAGTACAAGCTTGAAACATCGTGTTTTTGATTATCAAAACTAATTTATTTGATTCTGGTACTAAATTTATTCGCCCACTATATTACCGTTTTCTGAATTAAGTACCACATGCAACGTACGTATCATATTCTATCTTCTATAGTTTGATTACTATCATTACAATGCTACTCATGTAAAGAAAGATCCTGGGGTCCTAAAACTCATCTTACCTGTCGGTGATCACAAAAATGAATCACCATACGGTTTGTTACCAGTGCACAGTTGGTTGATTGTCAAATTTAATGAACAATTCAGATGCACAAATAAGGATATATAGAAAGGAATGCACAAGAAAGGAAATTTTTACAAGTTTTGACAACATTTAAGTTGACAACGTATGACAATATGCTATTCAAAGTAAGTCCGAATTGCATAAATTCCTTTGACTCGCGAATTTGCATCAAGATGAATACCGCACAACATAAAACACGAGAAGTCAACTGTTAATCAGATAGGAAAACAAAGTCGGAAATACAAATGAGGCTTGCTACGGAAAAACAAAGGAACAAAAATGCACGAATTGAAATAAAACCAATCGCTACGTATACCTGTAAAATAACATCCAGACATTTCATCAACTCCATGTAAATACAAGGACTTTGTTAAGATAGCAATAGCATATAGACACATATAGACAAACTTGATTACACAAAGTAGGAAGTTCATATTGGTTCCAACAAATGTCACTAAATATGAAACCAGACACCTTGCTTTGTATCTCGTGGTTTTTATTGGGATCACTTGATGTTTCCAAGACAATGAAAAAATCTGGATTGGCAGATTAAGTTTTGTTCTGTATCAAGAGGGAATTCAAATGCATGATTGTGCAAGTGCAGTCCTGCCCTTCTTGAGGAATTTAGCTCTGGGATTGAATGATATCTAGGGACAACAGAAAAAAGTAGAAATGGGGGACTGCATCTCTGACAACAGCTGCTAGACTTTTTTTAACTTCAATTATTGCGTAGTACTGGATAGGCAGTGATAGAAGTATTGTTCTTCTTCTGACACTGATATTCGATCCAGTCAGACTGTGCACACAATTGCTTAACTAAAAGCCCTATCCTGCCAAGGCCAACAAAAGATAAGAAAAGATGGCTATTTTGAAGATAATAATAATTCAATATGCTTTACCTGGAGTGGAGAAACACTTGGTAGCCCTTTCTAGATAGCAAAGGGTCCTAGGTGAGGGCTCTAGCTTTTATTTTCAGACAACAAAATGTCGCAGGGAGTGGAAGGGCAATCCCTCCTCCCTCTTACTTAGTATGTTACAAAAAATCTTAGAGTATGTGGTAGTCTCATTAATGTGGATATCTGTGAAAAAGACAAACCTTGTTCTGTGGAGTCTCCAGGTATAGTGAGACTCTTGGGAGCTTCCATTGTGATTCCTTTGTATCCTCATTGTAATAATATTGTCTTCCAGAGAGGTTATCAGTCAGTTTTTGCCAACCAGCAGGTAGGGTAGAAGATCGTTTGGTAAATGGAATAGAATCATCTCTCTTTGTCTATGAAGGCACAGAATTGTAACAGATGCAAACCGTCTATAACAATCTATGTATTATATATATGTTGAAGGAGAACAATTCTGCAAAGTGATATCCAATTTTCAAGTTTCAAAGAAATTGGCTTGATGAAAATTATTTTATTGCATGCCAATCATACTGCTGAGCTATTGATATTTTAATGGGTACTTTGTGGTTTTACTAAATTGAAAATAAACAACCTTTGTTTGAATGACCATAATAGGGTGACACCAAGATACCTGCCTAGAACAAACAATGCCTTGTCTATCCTCAAATATGACTTAAATGAATTCTGTGCAGACTAACACCTTCCTAAATCTGCATCCTACAAAATCATTCAGGTCAATTTCTAGCTTGATACATTACAGATTCTCATTTGCTAACTGAAAATTCCTTCTCAAAGCCTCAATAAAAAGACATTGTTCGGGCCAGTATAGTTTGCTGGTATATGTTTCTTTTAAAAACATTATAACCATTTGGGACAAAAAATCTGTCTGTTGTTGAAAAGTTTCTGTTTACAGAGTGTTTGCTAATGGAGGCTCCACTGTATTAAAAAAAATGCAAAAGCTGTCATTGAAAATTACCAGAGCATTAGCTTTAAGGCCAAAATTCATGGTAAATATTATGAAAAGATCAGCAAACAAGACTAACTACTATTAGGGTCTATATGCATACAGTGGTCAACTAAATTTAACCTATTGTGCTCCTCCCCCCCCCCCCTCAATTCTTTAATCTGAGCAGGAGAAGAAAAACTACCCAGACACTAATCAGTGACATTTTAAAAGCACCTTCTTGCATATTCATTAATGTGTCCCATGACAAGTGTTACATGAATCTGCAGTAGGAATAGCTACCACCAGATTTATCAATGAATTGTATGAAAATACAATTGAAAAAGGCATACCCTGAAAACCACTGTAGATTCTTCCTCATACTCTTTGTATGAGGGCTGGTTTGATTCCTCTAATGATCCATCCCCTTTTGTGGCTTCTTGTTTCATTTTCATTCCTCCCTGCATGAAAAATATT
>NW_027019306.1:12828071-12842026 GCF_013076305.1 Rhopilema esculentum
AGTCTTTTTTTAATTAATTAATATGCAACAATGGTTCTAAAACAATTCAATTCAATTTGGCAAGTGCAATTTCGATTTCGACTATTAAGAGAAAGAAAACAAATAAAAAACACAAAATCTTGGAGAGAAAAGATTGTAATTTTGACCAAATCTTCTTTTTTACTTTTTATGCTTTTTTATTTTTTACTTTTTTTTGCTTTTTCTCTATCTAATCTACATGAATTTACCAAAAACAACAACTAATCTAGCGATCACGACTGTAACTTAGGAAAGCTTCCTTGTACTGCTCAAACTCTGGGGAATGGAAAAGCAAGAAGCAGTTTCTTTCTCCAATACACAAAGGGATATCACATACAACACAGCAAAATGATGAGGTTTTTGCTCTATAACTTTGATCTATGCTATGCATGGACTTCATAACTGAGCAAACTTTGCAAACTTGGTGTTTCTCAAGCTTCACCGGCAAATGCCCTTTCTCTAATCTATTCTGCCACAATTCCTTTTTACTAACTGCCTTCTTCAAAGTTGCTGATCTTTGCTTTGCACTATTTACTGCATGAGCTGTTGCCTTACAGATGAAGTCCTCTACATTACTAACTTTAGTACCTAAATCTGCAAATGATCTGACCTCTGGTTCTGCTCTAATGGCTTTCTGCTCAACAAAAGCAAGCTGAAGGGCTAAATCCTTTTTAAAATCAAGAAAAGAATAGTTCTTAGGCATTTTCTGCTCAGGGGTTGGGTTTCTAATCTCTCTCCAAAACACATATGCATCCCAAGCACAAATATCAACAAAATGAAAGAATAATGTTTTCCAAAACTTTTTAGTCCTATATTGAACAGAATACATATGGTACATCTGATCAGACAAATCTACACCATTCATATCTTTGTTATAATCTGAAATGCATTTAGGCCTCAAAACCTTAACCTTTTTATGACTTCCATCAACCTTTGTATTCCTTGTACAATAATCATAATCATTGGCAGAATGGTAGGTGGAGAGAACAGAGACAACATTCCTATCAACCCACTGTACAAGCAACACATCATTTGGCTTTTCCCCATTTCTAATATACCTTATTGTTCCTCGATCAAGTTTCTTCCCCCAAGACTGCCTATTTTTCATTACCTCAGGAAAGGATGAGGAATTTTCCCTTACAGTACCAACAGCATTTATACCAACTGAAGTCAAATATTGGAACAATGGGACACTGCAATAAAAGTTATCAGCAAAAAGAACATACCCCCTGTTTACCAGAGGTTTTGTTAAATTAATAACAACTCTGGCAGCTAATTGGTTGATGAGATTTCCTGCATTTTCTGGATTGGGGTTTTCATTAAAAGCCTTAGCTCTACCAAGTCCTCTTTCTATCCCTTCAAAACTATTATCAACAACACTGAAATCATCCCAATCATCCTTTCTGCTTTTACCAGTATAAACCACCATATCCCAATTGTAGCCTGTAGCAGAATCAGCTAGAACCCAAAGTTTGAAACCCCATTTAGTGGGCTTATTCATTATATATTGTTTGAAGAAGAACCCACCCTTAGACTTAACCATACGTTCATCTATAGACACACATTTACCAGGAGTAAAAAGTTCCTTACAGCGACTTCGCATATGGTCATAGAAATTCCTTATTTTTCCTAATGGATCACTTTTGTCCTCTGTCTCAGGGTTTACACAATGAAGGGCAGCAAGTATTCCACAATACCTAGAAAATGTTGGAATAAACATTGACCCAAGAAGACCAGAAAAAAGCTTATCATTCTGCCAGTAGTTACGCCTAGCAGGGGCCTTAACAATACCCATATAAAATAGACAGGCAAGAAACCTCCTAAATTCCATCAAATCAATGGGTCTCCACACATGGCAACCATGGTCCTGGGACATGTAGCTTTGACCTATTCCTTGACCATACACAGCATAAATGTTTGAGTTTTCAATTATGGTTCCCATCAGATCAAAAGAAAAAAAAAGGAGGAAAAAGTCTAAGGCTCTACAAGGGGCACTGCCTCTCGCCCAAACTACTTTTGGGCCAACACTGCTTACATTATGTGGTGGAAGCCACTTCTGTTCCCTATCACCTGTGTAGCCTAGAGACTCTGCCAAACTACAATCACTATCCTGATACTCCTCTTCACTAACTTCTGACTCGTCATGGATCTCATCGACTACTACAGCTCCGTCCAACTCATCGTCCAACTCAACTGGATGTCCTGAACCAGCCAGACTCTGCCTAAAACAAAGATATAGAAAATAAGCAAGACAAGATGATTTATAATTTGGTAATTTCTGCAGCAGTGCAACAAATAGTAAAGAAATCTAAGTGAATCTGTTCAGAGCCACCATATACAAAATCAGCTGATTTGTTTATCACGGGCCTAA
The DNA here is from genome assembly GCF_013076305.1 of Rhopilema esculentum. Next base: position 12,830,461 of record NW_027019306.1, read on the forward strand.
AATTTCTTGAAAACCACTCCCAAAAAAAACAAATATTTTTGGCCGTATTTAGTTAGCCATTATTCTAAGATTTTCACTACAGCTTCAGAAATGGTTCTTCTTTATCGCTAATGTATCCAAAAGTTTGAAGGAAACAATATGTAAACTTACGATCCACTCTCATTCGAAGTTTCAGGATTTTCTTCTCTTTGTCGCTTCCTGCAGGGCTTCCTTCGTCTTGGTTCGTCCACTCTTTCCGTCAGAGGTGCTACAAACCGAATTTCTACCTCTCTACCACTTAATAAGGCACAGTCGATCTCAAATTCATCTTCTGAGTCAAGTCCGTTCTCATTATCCATTTTAAAATCAATTTTGAAAAACACGCCTCATTCACGACATACGCAACAAGATCAGTCAAGATGGCGGTTACAGGCCCACGTTGTCTGGGATATTTATACGAAAGAAGCGCATAAATTAATCAAATAAGTATAATTTTCTAACTGTCCAATCATATTTGAGCAATTTTAGCATAAGTTAAGGAGGGTATGTTGCCTTGGAGCTCTAAAATAAAATATTTTCGGCTAGGGTATCGGTCACGTGGTCTTATCCAGATGTACATCTGGATAAGGAATTAAAGGGTTAACATAGAGACACAAATATTACAATAATAAGCTACAAAAGTGATTGGAGTGGTGTCGCCCATCGTTCCAATAGCGTTGCAGATATGACAAATACTCGCAAAAAGCTATTTTAAAAGGAGATATCAAGTTTACCTATGTTCCTTGCTAATCAAACAAATTTGCGCCCAGACATGATGAGCGACACCACTCCAATCGTAAAAGGAATAAAATTTATACAAAAGAGGAAATAATTTACACGAGAGAGGTTTTCACGTGAAAGTTGATAACTTACTGGAACCGTTCTGAGGCCTGAATGTATTTCAATGTTGCATCAAGAATGTTTGTATTTGAATCAAAAGGTAACTTTCCATGGCCATAAAGGAGTATTTGCAATAGTTCTTTGTTTGGAGAATTAGATAGGCCATGAGGACGCAATATTGTATTAACGCTGTCGAGAAGATCACGTCTGTGTATGTCATAGGCACTGCAGAGCAGCAAAAAGTGCTCCGTATCCTCAATACCATCATTTATCAGGCACGGGGGATTAAAAGTATCCCTAAAATTATGTTTAAATTTGTGGTAATTTAACTTACTTAGTCCAACGCGTGGCTGCGTTAAAACAGATAAAAGTTTTGGATCATGAATTCCGTAGACCGATTTAGAGGGTGGACGAATGAGTCCTAGAAGTTGTTTCTTGAAAACATTCACTGAGCGGGATTCACGAATTTCAGGGTCAAGTTTTTCCCATTCCGACAAGCAGTTTGGGTAGAAAGTTGATTTAAATCTTTCTGTTCTCGCATGTATTTGCCCTATTGTAGCTTGCCTGCGCAGACTGTAGTTTGACTCCTGGCGTTGGGGTATAGGATTTCTTGTGTAATCCGGAGTTAAATTTTTCATGATCTTATAAAAGAGGACAAGACGCCTACTCCATCGACGGAGGTCGAGAGACTCCCAGCCAAGCTCTTCATATATTTTTCACGCGATGTGCCCTTCCAAGCACCAGTTACTGACCCTTTCTTCCATCTTGCAATTGACCCCTTCTTCCTTTCTAGCATTAAAGAGTCAAGAGCTCGATGTGAAGTGCAGTCGATGCTTCACTTCTTCCGGAAAACAGGGAAATTGGACACAAGGCGCACTTTTACCAAAAAGGGCCTATTCGCTTGGATTTAATGCCAACAAGAAATCTTGAAATTATCAACGTTTAGTTTTCTTGGGGGACTGTCATATGTAACCAAAAGAGCAACTACTGCTGCATGATTCCTTATTGATTTTAAGATGTGAAGGTCTACGAATTACCAAAAACATCTTCCGCAGAACATATTTTACCTGAAATTTAGTATAGAGCTACTTTTTGGAGACGGTTTGACGCCCCCCCCCCCCCATACCCCTCAGTCACAACGGTCTTTAAAGGAATGTCTGTCCACCGGTGCCTAGACTGTTAAAACATAGCATATATTGAACGTGGTAGAAAATGATAAGGACAAAGCTTCAAAATTTTGAATTTAAATAAATAAATATCAGCTGATAAGCCATCACAACATAAACACGTACATTGTGTTTATATATTAATTCGATATATAGATACTTAGTTATTCGAAATATTCAGTACCCAAGCAAACTATATTCATTCACAACAATATAAAGATAGGCGTAGCATAATATTAACTCACCAGCAGAGGTTACAGAGCCACGCAGTCCACTCTTGTGTAGCATCACCAAGCCTGATCACATTGGTTTGGTATTGTACCATATACAAAGAAACTGTCGTTTTTATGTTCCTTTTCACAAAATGCTTGTATTGTGATGTAACTTGGGAAAGGTTAGTTGCTTTTTTGCTGACTTCAGGCTGTTGCTCAATTGCCGACCGAATGTAACTTTGACTTGATTTGCCGACGGATATTTGGCTAAGGGGGTGTTGCATCCCCTGCACCCCCTGCACCCCCAACGTAGCTACGGCTCTGCATGCTTTTTATCAAGTCACCGTTTCAATTGTTTCTCCAAAGAGCTATTACAGGATCCGTGCCACTGGTCCTAAACTGGAGGGGCTACCATTGTAAAGGGAGTTTCTTTTTATCCCCTATAGCCCCAATTGTGGCAAACATTATGCTGTGGCGCGGGTCCTGTAGTAAACTGTTTTTTTCTAGGAATTTCAGCTTATTTAAGGAATATGGATGCTAGCCCATTAATCCTATCGAAAATCATGATGCTGCTGTAAATTCAGCTGGCTAAAAAGAAAAGAATAGAAGAAACTGGATTGCTTTCCCACAGGACTATTTTGCTCAAAACAATGGGACTAGTCGTAGTAAAGGGTGATAGGTAAAGGGGGTAGGTAAAGGGTGAAGAAGGGCCTGGCCCCCAATATTCTAGAGTAGCCCCAAGCCAAAACGTTTGTTTATCGAGGATTAGATAGATATTCGTAATGCACTGAGTTCAAACAAGAGCACGTGTTACCACTTGTCCCTCTCACCCAAGACTGTGTTGGTTTGTACATGTTTGTTCATTACCTCTGTATGTTGTTTTTGATATAGTCAGTTCTATAATCAATTCGGTAAACATGCATCGTGCATTGTTGAGACTTTATTGGAAGAGCTTTATACGAGCTAAAGATTTAGCAGAACAAAAATGCCATACCAAAGGGCAGTAATTAAAATTTGAATACACAAAACTCTGAGCGAGAACTTTTCTCCCGTCAAAGCCAATAGCGGGAAATGCGCAGTTTTCCTATAATTTATTATTAAATATGAATTCATCGGTATAAATTTCAATTAAGGTTGAAGTAACCATTCCTGTTCATCAAATTTTCTATTCATATTGATATTGATATACACAGGATATTGATATCACATGAAACCCCTAAATTTATTATCCTAATCCTTCACGCTATTGCATTTCCTTACAATTTACAAGAAACCCTATCAATTTCAGTTGAGTAGAAAACTTCTCAAATTATTGATGATATCTGGAGCCTAGAATCATCCCTTCAGCACGCCTCTATTCGAATCAAGTGTGTATTGATGCTTCAAGTACTGACGGGGGCAGTGGCGAAGCCACGGGAGGACTATTCCCCCCCACTTTTTCAGAAAGTCGGTCCTTTAGATTCTTGCAAATCTGATTAGAAAACTTCAGGGGGGGATATGTACGTTATCTAGATCGTCATTTTTAAATGGCATTTCTTGGGAGACAAGAGTTGGATCCTCCGGAAGAAAATGTTTCAATCAGGGTAAGAAGGGTGTGGTATGAAAGGGCGTGGTCTTTGACACACCTTTTGTTCCCCATTTATCCCAGGCTGGAGCCGCCACTGGACGGGGGTTTGCTTGTGAACAAGGATTTCAATGTAAAACCTAAATTAGTTAATGTAATATATTTAATCTCACTTATTATATGTAATTAATATTATTATCTATATTTAACGCCCTACCTATTTAACGCGTTGACTAGTGGCCGGGGACTGGGAGTGATAACTGCGGGGCTGCAAAATATTCGTAGCCGAGGGCGAGGGCGCCTTTTGGTTTTAACTAGGTTTTTCACGCTGAAGCCGTGGCGCAATAGAAGAGACGTGCAAGTAGTGGAATAAGACGCCAAATGGACCTAAGTTCGCTCGAAATTTGAAACTGTATTTTTTACGGTCAAAGAATCGAGGTTGGCACTAAATTTTATTACTTTTGTGCTTTTGTCTGCATCTGTGACTACAAGCTTCTGTGAAAGAACGCTTCTCTTCCATAAGCCTAACATGGTGAGGACAAGCACTGTTGAATAAGAACAGTTTGTATATGCCAAGAGATTCACGTACGAAAACTCGCTTTCACCTGAACTCTGTAAGCTTTCACAGAATGCTCAACGGCGATGTTGTTGACGATGACGCTATGAGCGCCGATAAAGCCGAAGAGTTGTTCAAAGCTAGACCTCAACCTTTCTACGGTGAATGTTCGCAGTCTGCCCAAGATGGTGTTTTTGAGGATCAAGAAATTGAGATGGAGGTACAGTTTCGGAGTGCTCACTCGATAGATTTCAAATTTTTCATATCGGAGCTTGCTTTGAAGTACAATAATAAAAGTATTGCGGACGCCTTCAATATTTCTGTAAAGCAGGTGAAAGAATGGCGGAGGCAAAATTTGCTCTTGAAGCAGGCGTATTATGAGAAAAATGTTGCTGCGAAAGTAACCAAAGACAAACCTGATTTGAGTTTCACTGACCAAAATATTTCTGCTTGCTCTACCTTGACCAGTTCTGTGTATTCTTCTTCTGTTACAGCTGTTCCACAACCAACCATGTCAGAAGCAATTAATTCAAATTCAACCCCAAAGCCCAGAAAGAAGTCATCTTATAGCTCTGAATACAAACTAAAAGCTGTTGCTTATGCCGAAGTTACAACAAACCGTGCTGCTGCTAGGGAATTCAATGTACACGAGAAAAGGATTAGGGAATGGAGGAAAAATAAGGAAGTACTGATGAATTCACCAAAAGATTGCAGAAGACTGAAAGGTGCAGGAAGAAAGCCCTTTGTGAACCAGCAGCTAGAAGAAAAATTGTATAATTGGTTGATTGTCACAGCAAAAGAGAGAACCTCAATCTCAAAGACTGATCTAAAGCAAAAGGCAATAGAAATTAATCTAACACAATCCCTTAATACAAAATTTACAGCAAATGATTCTTGGGTTGATGGCTTTTTGAGAAGACACAATTTGAACTTAAAAATGAATGAATGTTCATCCAGCAGCTCTGATAACAAAAGCTGTCAATCAAATATCTCAGAAACATATCCATTACCAACTATGATAAGAAATGAACAAGACCCATTCGATTCTGTGGAAACAAGATACAGCCTGGTCAGTTGCCCTGAAGCCCAGCAGGAAGAAAACACAAATGATGACTCCTCACGATCCATTCCATATTCAAAACTGCAGTAATTGAACAATTGAACAAAAGTGATGCAAATTGTATATGTCTTGAGGAAATGTGGCACATTTGAGAATAGAGACAAATGTTGAACAGCGACTTAAAATGGAACACTAATCAACCTACTTGGTAAAACTTTGGTGTAAACAAACATTTGACAAAGAACAGTAAAAAACAATTGTGGGAAGTATAGTGCAACTGGGATTTTTGCTTTGTACTTTTGAAGTAAAAGTTTTTGTTTTTAGAAAATAATTGTTAGCCCAAGCCATCTGCTGGTTTGGCAGCTTGCTTCTTTGTACATGGGTCTGAATTATCTACAAATGCCATTAAATTTATGTACAGTAGAGATCTGCAAATAAGAACCTGGTTTTTCAAGAAGTTAGGCAGAAATACAATTTTTGGAGCCCTCTAAATTCAGCAAAAGGCTCAAACTGGAAAAGGCTCCTAGATAATGAAACATCTATACAGGCTGTCTGTTCATGAAGTACCAGCTGCAGTTGTTGAATAAGTAAAAGGTGTCTAAATTCTTTGAAGATTCTAACTCCCCTTTGCCCATATTGCATATTATAGGTGATCCATAAACACTACATTGTGATTCAGTCAAAAATTAATAGATGATGTTATACTTGCCTGCCCATTTATAATTTTTGTTGTAATATCTGCTTTATGTTGATTTATGTTCCCCTCGTACAGGAACCTTTAAGAATCCTTCAGAAATAAATTTATCAATGACATTTGCAAAATAAAAAGCTTTTTAGGCTGCCTATGAAAAACTTAGGTTCTCTTATGCAGGGTCTAGTGTAAGTATATACACTTTTGATAACCATGCATTGTAAATAATAAGATTTAAACTTTCTTAGCAAATCAGCGTGAACAACAGACATTTTCAGACTTGTGTGAGAATTATGGTTTTTTTTCAGAATAAATCTCCATGTTGTAGACTTTTCTTTGCTTGTTTGATATCTCTCTACATACAACATGAAGGAGTCATGCTAGGGGTTTGTAAGGGTTTGTTTATGCCATTGTTTTACTAATTGCAGTTATCAACCAATTATGCTCTACTGCATTTTGCTAAATTTTGAATTGTAATTTATCAATCGGTCAGCTACATTGACAATATCATCAATTTTGTACTTGTGTCAGTTTTCTACATTTTAGATTGTTCGTTATGCGAGATATTTCATTCATGTTTACTTCATCCAAATCCCTCAATGTAATAATTAGGAAGAAATTTGTATATTTGTATATTCAGCAGCAATAGAAAGAAATGTGATAACAATTTTCATGTTTCCCATTAATTTCCTTTTACTACTAACAATAGGTTTGGTTAATAGATTCTATGTTCTGCATGAAGGGTGCCAGAGTGTTCTATATTCCCTGCATATCAAAATACAGGGCAGGGCATAGGCCTGTTGATTGGTTTCAAATAAGCTACATTGTACAATTCTTTTGTCCAATAAGCTTTTAGTCGAGTGTCATGAATCATACTTCTTAAGGATTTTTCTGGACTTCTCCTCGAAAGCATTGTTAAGCAACATATTTTGTATAAACAGATTTCTTAACTTATTCATAAAAACAGAATAAATCGTCTTAAAAATTTTTACTCTCAAATTACAACACTTTGATAGAAAAGAGATAGACAACCACGTTATATTTCCGACAAAATCAGAAGTTTTCAAGACATATCATTAATACTTTGAAAGGGGGGTTTTCACCCCTCTGAGCCCCTTATGCATTGCATATGCAACAAGCAAATTAGGATAGCCATGGAGATTGTTCTAATGAAATCATTTTCGAAAAGGAACTTTTCGCCATACCAAGCTAAATGTGAGAGAATCATTTCTTGATTTGCACCTGCTGCCTTACTTAATCATTAATTCAGCATCTGCTTTGCAGTTGCTTGCAATTGTGTGAACACTGGAAACTCTGTACTGCTTCCAAATTGTTTGAAAAACGGGTCACATCAGTGCCGTCGGAACGAAATTCATATTGGGGGGCTGCCCATTGTTTTCCTTCTCATTCAGTACACTGTGGTAAAGGAAACATACTACAGTTTGACAATTATTGGGGGGGCTCCAGCCCCCCCCCCACCGGTTCCGACAGGCCTGCACATGATGGGAACAACAAAATTAAATTAAAGAAAGCTCAAATTATTACACCAACTACATTGGCATTATAGGAAATGTCTAAGAAATGTCAACCCCATTAGCTTGTTACTTTTCGTCATTCTCTACCATTTTGTACCTTCTTTCTGTACCATTAAAGTATACATTACCGTTACCCATAAGACGAAGAAGCATATACATTTATCACGTCCAGCGCGATTCATATCCCTGTGAGCCAGCCACGTAGCTGCAGGGGGCATGTGTGTGGGGGGGGGGCTGTGCCCCCCAAATGAAAATTTTGACAACAACTTGCTCCCTCAGGCTACACTTTTTCCAAAAGATATTTCGAAAAGCTGGCATAATTTCAATTCCGTGAGATTGATTTAGTCCAAATATATTTGTTTGTCATATATCTGCTCTCTTGTTTTAAAGCCTGCCCCACTCAGGTATGGTACTTGCTCGAGTTTGCCCATCCTAGCTGACATCCGCAGCTACGTGGTTGCTGTGAGCACACCCATCTGTTCTGCATCGGCCAATGCTTAAATGGAAAGTAGAGGGCTCCACAGGTACATCCCTCTCGAAAATAATGTTGCAGGCAGCGCCCTTCAAATTGCGGGAAACTGATACCACACCCAGTAACAAAGGCACCAGGGGTCCTTGGGGACTTTTTAGTTCGGGGCCTCCCAATATAAAGCATTTGTAAAATAATTAAGACAACAAATAAAATGCTAATCAACAGACTTTCCAATCAATTAGACTGAGGTAAGCGGAGAGTGATAAGCACCTCAACAGGATAAGTATATAGACCAAAGTGACCCAATTTTCCCCCACTGATTCTTTTTTTAAGACCACTTTAAATTAGGCACTGGTAGCAAACACGGTTTCCCTGCTTTCGGATCAAGAAAATGGTAAAGTATTGTCAAAAAAACAAGCAAAAACTTCCTGTTTACTTTTGTATGCTTTGTTATTTGCAAGTACCCCAGTCTAAATGTAGTTCTTGGGGCATTTTCAGAGTTGCAACTGCATCTCATCAGATTTAGCTCATTGCCAATTTCATGTCATAATTGTGACGTCACGTTGACAAAATTGCCACTACACTCCTTTTATAAGAACCAGTAAATTTAAGTTCAGGCTGACTGTTGTTACTTTTTTCGAAAATCTGAGGCTGGATTGTTCTTAATTTTTTCTTAAATTAAGAGGGTGTAAGCAGTGCTATTGCTAGCTTTCTCGCTCTAAGGAGATGTTCAGGCCTCATTTGCCAACAAAGTGAGTGAGACAGCCTTAAAATCCTCGATTTTGAGAAAAAACGTTGTTCAAAATTGCATTTTGCAGAAGCTCAGGCTCAGCTTGTTCTTAATTTGTTCTTAACTTTTGACCAGTTTTGAGGCTCGTGTTCTTATAAAATTGTTCTTATAAAAAAAGAGTGTAATCCACCTTTTCTTACTTAAAATTTCCGCGAGACTCATGCATCACTTGATAACAAATTCCTCGACATGATTGGTGGATAAAAAGTTAGGACAACATTTACTCACTGTGCCTTTGAACTGGAACGAAAAGTTCTGATTGAAAAATAAATATTGTTAAGCACTGCTCTTATGGGTATGTAGAAATGATTTAAGAAAACCGAATGCAATGAAAAATCGATACAGGGGGCCTGTTTTTTCCCGTTTTCCAAGATTCGGAGAAAGGAAACAGCAACAGTTTGAGGGACTGCAGGACCCGGGCCAAAAAACATCTGCGGGGCCCTTGTTCTTTGCAATTTCTATCTTTTTTCTTAGGTGTGGGGCCCCTTTTGGCTACCATAAGCGCAGGCCATGGCCCCCTGGACCCCCTTTAAAACTGCATCTGCAAGCAATGCGCTGGATCAACGCATTATCACTAATCTATACGTCAATTCTGTTCCAGGTATTAAAAAAGGGTAAGGCTCCTTGGATCCGTTGATAAAAAGTCTGTCTGACAAGTCCAAAACATCATCATGAAAATCAACATTTTCTGCCAGGGCTAACGATATCGCGGCTTCTGCGAGCTTTAAATGGTCTTTCTTATGGCTGTTACCAGCTGTAACCCCCCTTAGATATAAAAGAACATTCATAGTTCATAAACACATTTCGCTGAGATACCACCTGAATTAATCGTTGGGATTTCAGAATAACCGGCTTCCACACAAAAGTCTTCCATTGCAGGGCCGGCCATGCCCTCCCCCCCCCCCCACTTTTCTGCATTCCAAAAAAATTTCTAAGCAAAAGTAGAAAGAAAAGTACAATATCATTTTGGTAGTAACTGTGCCTAGTATTCCCTTAAATATGCCCTTTGCTCTCTCTAGCTTGGTTGCTATTTCTTTACCAAAGAAATCCCATATAAAATTGAATATTAGAATTTGATCGAAGAAATAGGTCATTGTCCAAGTTGTACCAAGGGGCAATTCACTCCTGCAAATAGCGTACGAGATTTTCCCTAAAAAGAAGGATTTCTGGGGATTGTCAGATAAAACAATTGGATTTTCACAAAAGGTGTACGAGTGATTTGCCCCTCGAGTTGTACAACGAGTAACAGCTTAGGAAATAGATCGCGAAACCTGATCCAGAATAACTTGGTGCCAGCACGAATTGACGAAATTTCGTTTAATAAAGGCCAAAACTTGGCTCTCAAGGTCTATTTGCTAACGAAAAATTTCTCAGAAACATTACAAATAACTGCTGGATAGAAAATGTTATGAGGACGTGAAGAATAAAGAACGGGCAGATTTGTTCTTTTAAGTATCATCAAAGTTTAATTCTATCGATAATCCATTCCTATAAAGAAAGAGAAAATCTAGATGCAATTATGAATTCTATTAAAACTCGTTTTGTCCAGCGCAGTTTTAAAGTTTTTCAAACCCCGAGTTAATTCTATCAAAAGTACTTTATTCCCGAAAAATTTAACATCACATGTTACAAAATGATATCCCAACTGTACAAATTTGCTAATCGTTTATTTTTAGTTGATAGTTCTTCTGTTGATATTTCAATGTTAATATCAAACCTTGTTTCATTTATTTTCTCCTCCATATTTTGGGTAATTTTAAAATCTAAAAGAGAGTGTCATAAAGAGCTATGTTATAAAGGTTGTTTAAAATTTTGCAAGACCTTTCCTATTTCAAGTCAACATTAAAATAGACGAGACTTCCTATGCAGACAACGTAAGGATTAGGGTAAGGAGAATTGATTAAACAAAGCTTAGACATATTGCCTTGGATTTTCCTTAAGTCAAAATCCATTTTAGATACATTCTCTGGCCTTTCCTGGGATAATAAATTCTAACACATTTCTTACCGCCATTCATGGTGGCGGCCTTTCCTGACCCCTTTCAAGACTTTGATATTTTGGCCCCTCCACTTCCAAATACGTTTCGTCGGCCCTGCATTGCTATCCACTGTTGTTTTTGGCAAAGGCTATCGAAAGTTGTCCTAACTTTTTGTCAGCCACTCAAGAGACGGGGATCGTAAACTGAATGAAAAGAAATGGAAAGAAGTTTGTACACTAGCAAAATATAGACTTGCCTGGCAAAAACATTTCAACTAGAAACCTGTGTTACACTAAGTAAATTTATCCACGAATGATATTTGCTTAACTTTGCAATTTTACAGGTCCTTTGTTTCAAATTTTCACAAATTTTAAAAACAGTACAAGATATTCAAAACAGTTTAAAGAATATGGGATTGATTTTAGCGGCATAAGCACTTTCAAGGCTAGTCAGCGACCGGCAAAGGTATGAGGCATTTAACTCCGATCCCAGTCCCAGTTGCCAAATAGAAAGGTACCTAACCTCATACTATGACGTCATGAAATTGTTTAGATATATGTTATTAGATATTATAAAAGCTTGGCAATGAAAAACTGTTCATGGACAAGATGATTTTTTTTAGGCTTTAGCGTAAATATTGGCTTCTCTCTGTTATGTGAAAGCTATATAAGATGTTACTAGTTG
>NW_027019306.1:12842126-13034581 GCF_013076305.1 Rhopilema esculentum
CAGTCTAAAGAAATTAAATCAAGACAAAAAACAACGAACTTGTGCCAAACCAAAGCCAGGCAAGCTTGGTTAAAATAGATTTAGTCCATAGTTGATTTAGTCCATAGTTGATTTGGACTCTAAAACATGTCATTAAATAAGCAGGCTACCCAGCTTTATTTCAGTCGTTTGCATCAGCAGACTTACCCAGGACTTCGTCCTAAAGTCCTTAGGACGGGTCTATCTTCTTTAAAACGATAACAAAGTGAGCGAATAAATGGAATGCCAGAATCAAATAAATTAGTTTTGATAGTTAAAAACAGGATGTTTCAAGCATGTATCGTTATCAAGACCAACAGTACATGACAAAGAGTACAAGCTCGAAACATCGTGTTTTTGATTATCAAAACTAATTTATTTGATTCTGGTACTAAATTTATTCGTCCACTATATTACCGTTTTCTGAATTAAGTACCACTTGCAACGAACGTATCTAATTCTATCTTCTATGGTTTTATTACTATCATTACAATGCTACTCATATAAAGATAGATCCTGGGGTCCTAAAACTCATCTTACCTGTTGGTGATCACAAAAATGAATCACCATACGGTTTGTTACCATTGCACAATTGGTTGATTGTCAAATTTAATAAACAATTTAGATGCATAAATAAGGACATATAGAAAGGAATGCACAAGAAAGGAAATTTTTGCAAGTTTTGACAACATTTAAGTTGACAACGTATGACAATATGCTATTCAAAGTAAGTCCGAATTGCATAAAGTCCTTTGACTCGCGAATTTGCATCAAGATGAATACCGCACAACATAAAACACGAGAAGTCAACTGTTAATCAGATAGGAAAACAAAGTCGGAAATACAAATGAGGCTTGCTACGGAAAAACAAAGGAACAAAAATGCACGAATTGAAATAAAACCAATCACTACGTATACCTGTAAAATAACATCCAGACATTTCATCAACTCCATGTAAATACAAGGACTTTGTTAAGATAGCAATAGCATATAGACACATATAGACAAACTTGATTACACAAAGTAGGAAGTTCATATTGGTTCCAACAAATGTCACTAAATATGAAACCAGACACCTTGCTTTGTATCTCGTGGTTTTTACTGGGATAACTTGATGTTTCCAAGACAATGAAAAAATCTGGATTGGCAGATTAAGTTTTGTTCTGTATCAAGAGGGAATTTAAATGCATGATTGTGCAAGTGCAGTCCTGCCCTTCTTGAGGAATTTAGCTCTGGGATTGAATGATATCTAGGGACAACAGAAAAAAGTAGAAATGGGGGACTGCATCTCTGACAACAGCTGCTAGACTTTTTTTAACTTCAATTATTGCGTAGTACTGGATAGGCAGTGATAGAAGTATTGTTCTTCTTCTGACACTGATATTCGATCCAGTCAGACTGTGCACACAATTGCTTAACTAAAAGCCCTATCCTGCCAAGGCCAACAAAAGATAAGAAAAGATGGCTATTTTGAAGATAATAATAATTCAATATGCTTTACCTGGAGTGGAGAAACACTTGGTAGCCCTTTCTAGATAGCAAAGGGTCCTAGGTGAGGGCTCTAGCTTTTATTTTCAGACAACAAAATGTCGCAGGGAGTGGAAGGGCAATCCCTCCTCCCTCTTACTTAGTATGTTACAAAAAATCTTAGAGTATGTGGTAGTCTCATTAATGTGGATATCTGTGAAAAAGACAAACCTTGTTCTGTGGAGTCTCCAGGTATAGTGAGACTCTTGGGAGCTTCCATTGTGATTCCTTTGTATCCTCATTGTAATAATATTGTCTTCCAGAGAGGTTATCAGTCAGTTTTTGCCAACCAGCAGGTAGGGTAGAAGATCGTTTGGTAAATGGAATAGAATCATCTCTCTTTGTCTATGAAGGCACAGAATTGTAACAGATGCAAACCGTCTATAACAATCTATGTATTATATATATGTTGAAGGAGAACAATTCTGCAAAGTGATATCCAATTTTCAAGTTTCAAAGAAATTGGCTTGATGAAAATTATTTTATTGCATGCCAATCATACTGCTGAGCTATTGATATTTTAATGGGTACTTTGTGGTTTTACTAAATTGAAAATAAACAACCTTTGTTTGAATGACCATAATAGGGTGACACCAAGATACCTGCCTAGAACAAACAATGCCTTGTCTATCCTCAAATATGACTTAAATGAATTCTGTGCAGACTAACACCTTCCTAAATCTGCATCCTACAAAATCATTCAGGTCAATTTCTAGCTTGATACATTACAGATTCTCATTTGCTAACTGAAAATTCCTTCTCAAAGCCTCAATAAAAAGACATTGTTCGGGCCAGTATAGTTTGCTGGTATATGTTTATTTTAAAAACATTATAACCATTTGGGACAAAAAATCTGTCTGTTGTTGAAAAGTTTCTGTTTACAGAGTGTTTGCTAATGGAGGCTCCACTGTATTAAAAAAAATGCAAAAGCTGTCATTGAAAATTACCAGAGCATTAGCTTTAAGGCCAAAATTCATGGTAAATATTATGAAAAGATCAGCAAACAAGACTAACTACTATTAGGGTCTATATGCATACAGTGGTCAACTAAATTTAACCTATTGTGCTCCTCCCCCCCCCCCCTCAATTCTTTAATCTGAGCAGGAGAAGAAAAACTACCCAGACACTAATCAGTGACATTTTAAAAGCACCTTCTTGCATATTCATTAATGTGTCCCATGACAAGTGTTACATGTATCTGCAGTAGCAATAGCTACCACCAGATTTATCAATGAATTGTATGAAAATACAATTGAAAAAGGCATACCCTGAAAACCACTGTAGATTCTTCCTCGTACTCTTTGTATGAGGGCTGGTTTGATTCCTCTAATGATCCATCCCCTTTTGTGGCTTCTTGTTTCATTTTCATTCCTCCCTGCATGAAAAAATATTTCTACTATGATATATGGAAAATATTACTTACAGGAACAAAATGCTTCAACAAAAAGTAACAACGAACTTCAGCAAGAACAAAATTTTGAAAATCTTTCAATAAAGTTAGTAGTTTGATAATTTCCTTATCCATATATGCTATTATATTCAGTGAAATAGGTAATTGACTTAAAAATTGTTAAGTTATGGCCAAAAACAAAAACGTTTGGCATCTGAATCTAAAATTTTATAAAGTGGCAAACCATAACTTAAAACAATTTTTACTTAGTTAAAGGTAGCTGGTCAGAGTACATTCATCTTTCAATAGAAGTTTAAAGAAAAATATAGGTAATGTGAAGGGAGATTTTGGAGGCTAGAGTTATGCAGATTCATAAAAGCCTCAATTTTTGGATTTTTCCAATTCTAATTGCACGATTAATTGGCATACATTGGGTACATATGATACATTTTGTGCTTGTTGGGCAAATGGCAACCTTTGTTACATCATGTTTCTGTGATTATTGGATAACTATATAAAATAACACAAAGAAAAATTACCAGAACCGCTTCTAAATTCAAACTCTTTCTTAATTCTGCTGTGTGTGATAATGGCTTTGGAGAAAAGCTACCATTGAGTACCCTAGGAGATGTGCCAAAGCTACTGGCAGTATCTTGGTCTGAGTAACTGTATTCAGAGTCTGTAGTTGAATCACTGCGAAACATGATTGAGCGAAAAGTATCAAGGTTCATGTAATCATGGCTGCTCCCAGGGCGAGAATCGATGTCTTGGACAGGAGATGCGGGACAGTCCGATTTTACTTCCTTTACATGATTAGCAGGAACATAAATAATATTGCTCTTATCTTTATTTGATGGTGACATTCTTTGCACCTTCCACCAGTCATCTGTGGCTTTTACTAGCAAGATAAACTGTTCACCTTTTTCAAATGAAACTTCTAAGCCATTCGCATCAGTATAAGAATATGGAAACTCTGCGATGACATGGTTGGCAGAGGCCATCATGACGACTGGGGACTAGGTGTTTACACCGCAGTTGGTAGCGGTTTGCCAATACGAACGAGCGCTGTTTAGAATGCAAAATATGCACTAGTATTTGTGATCAATCGTTAACATTCAATTTCAGTCCATTTGGTGTTATCATCTAGTTGAATTCACAGAATCAATTGTGCCTACTCATCTTACAACTGGTCTTGGGTGTTGAAACTACGTAACTCAATAGAAGCTTTCCGTTTAACAAGACCACATTTCTCTCCGTGACTTCACGATAAGCACCATTATACCCCGTAAACTGATTCCATATATCAACAAATATGTAAAGTGAATCCGTCAAAATATGGACAGCCGCATCAAGTCTGAGTGCATCAAGGACCGATCAATAATAGTCATCAGGCATTGATTGTTGATTTTCTTTGCCCTTCCTGTTGTTCGTCTTCCAGCTAAAGCCAGTCTTGTTTCGGAGTCTGGGGCGAGTTCCAGATGTGATGGGTTTTGCAGGCCAAAATTTTTAGTGAAAATCGCTGCATACTGAAACCAATTCCTCTTACTTTGACTAAATGCTTTAAGTGCCACAGGATTTTAGTTTAGAAACTATTACCGTAGGATAGAATTACTGGCGAGGGGTTGCCATTGTATGTGAATTTTAGGAACAAAAGGGATTATTCATTATAGAAAAAGGATTTTGGTAATTTTTTATTTTTTTGGGGGGAGGGGGGGAGGGGCAGCTTCAAACGATTTGTTGTTAGTCAGTCGAAGCAGAAGCAACGTAGCACTGGATAAAAAGCAGCCCTGATGTCATTGCCGATCCTTCTGCCTCCCAATGGCGTGGCAATGGCCCCCCTGAATATGGGCGCAATTGGAGATAGGGGGGCGCCAAAATTGCTTTTTTGTAATATTTGGCTAAGAACATCAACATTGATCGTACACGGGTAGAACACTTTGCAGTAACTTGCTGTGAACAATCTAATAAAACATGCGATTCTACAATCGAAGCACGTTGCGTTACCATGACACAATCAAAATTTGTTTCATATTTTGCTCCCTGTTTAGGTCGACAGACGATGTGTAGATTTCCTAGCTGCAGCTTCGAAGCCTGCTCTGAACATCGAGGAGGCGAAGGAAACAAGAAAGCGGAAGTAGTCTGTTAAGATGTGGGTTTTGAATGAAGTGAATTGAAGTGAAGAAAAAGTACATTTACACTCTTTTTTTATAAGAACCAGTAAATTTAAGTTCAGGCTGATTGTTCTTAATTTTTTCGAAAATCTGAGGCTGGATTGTTCTTAATTTGTTCTTAAATTAAGAGGGTGTAAGCAGTGCGATTGCTAGCTTTTTCGCTCTAAGGAGGTGTTCAGGCCTCATTTGTCAACAAAGTGAGTGAGAAAGCCTTAATTTGCTGAAAAATTTGAATATTCACCGAAAAAGCACCCACACATCGCTAAAAATCCTCGATTTTGGGAAAAAACATTGTTCAAAATTGCATTTTGCAGTAGCTCAGCCTTAGCTTGTTCTTAATTTGTTCTAAACTTTTGACCAGTTTTGAGGCTCGTGTTCTTATAAAATTGTTCTTATAAAAAAAGAGTGTAGTTGGGGCAACCAAAAATTAATCACACAGACGTTTTTGGAAACCGAAATATTTTGTTATCGAAATTAGATTTGGTGACAACACTAGAGAAAACTCGTTTTACACCGATTGACTTGCAAACTAACAAATATAATATTTTTTATACATTCAATACATTTCTATTTTCAATTTTTGGCACTCCTTCGTCATCATAACAAAATAGATATCCAGCTCGTTTTAACTATCTTCTCTGGCTGAGCTGGTGCTTCTTCGGTCTTTTCATAATTTCTCTTCATTTTTCTTTCTAACGTTCGAGCAGTTTCAACGCCTCGATTTAAAGCCCTAAGTTGGTCAGAATTTCTAATCCCCTCCTTGCGATAGGCAGTCGAAAATATTGCGAACTGTAAATGCCTCCAATTAGTTTAGCTCAATAGGCTATAAAAAATGAAAAATAAAACAAAATAAAAATCGATCTCTTTTTCTGCTTTATGTATCGAATGAAAATGTTAAAGCAAATGTTAATAAGTAATAATAAATACCTTTTTACCGTTAGTTAATCAATAGTGCGAACACTAATATATATAAACATGAAGCAATATTAGAGATTGTTTTATGGAAATTATTGACTGCAAGTGTTACAAGGGCATTGATTTTCGAAATACAAATCTTTAATAAGCCATTCGGATTGAATTGCATTTTTGGATGATTTTATTTTATTGGGAAGAAAAACCGAATCTTTGGACCCAAAAAGCTAATAGATGTTATACCATAACTTATAGCTATTGGATTTTGGGAGAAAGTAGTATCTCATAAATTTTTTTTGTGAATTCCAATCTGCTCATTTTGTACAGTCTAAAAAATCACTATCATAGAAGAAGGTTGAAGCGAGGTCGTCAGAGTCAGAAGCACAAGCAGTCACCGTGGCTGAATGACCGATATATATATATATAAAAACACTCACATATCATATTTAAGATAGTTACAATCACAAAGAGTTATAGATAAAAATGGGGAACTGCTTGATTGCGTTAACTTTTCTACTCAAAACTTTCAATGCAAGTTGAGTTAGATATTTTTCGGTAGTTTCTGTCTGAAAGTACTTTTTTGCTTTTATTCTATGAGGGGGCGGGGGGAATAAAAGTAAGTAATTTGCCCATAATTTACGTAGCAAAATAACTCACTTTTAGAGATTTGGAGATAATAGAACCCTTTTTAAGGTTTATGAAATCTACTGTTAGTAGCATGGAAGAAATCAACTGTTAATATTTAGCAAACATCGCTCTGGCAAGGAAGGATTTTGTGTAAATTATTAAGATTAAGGTTTCTCGACAGTGGAGCTAACTCATTTCTGTGGGAATCAATGCATTTTTGAGACCCATAGCTAGGGATTTTGAAGACTTCCAACCCACCCATATGGATGGCACGACCCTGTCTAGTTACACATAAGAGTTGACCCCTGGGTTTAATTCTATGTACCCAACCCTCCGCATCCTCTATACCCTCCCCATTTCTACTTCCCTTCACAAATTTCTGCCAAAGTATAGAAATCCCAACCAGAATAACAGAGCCAAAATTGAGTTATCTCTTAATTGAGGTTCAATAATTCAATTTTCATTGCTTTGCTTCTGCAGTCTATTGCAGGCCTGTGATATAGTATTATATTCAAAATAGTTGGTTCTTTCTGCAATCTAATGACGTGATGGTGGCCGGTTTATTGATAGAAAGTGCAAGCTAAAACTGTTTAGGGAAACCTGCTAATCTAAAATCCTAAAATCTGCTAGATTTTGAAAGGTCTTTGGCCACAAATAGGTGATTTTAGCATCTAAAAGTATCAATTGTTAAGCATTATTACACTAAAAAGAGTAACTATTAAAAACCGAAAGTGCAGTAATACACACTTTTTTATAAGAATACTAAATCTTTTGCGGAGCCTCAAGTTACATCAGAAGTAACCGTATTGCAATATGGTTTTTGAATAACGACAGATGCGTCTATATCAAGACATATAGCGTGAAACTCATGATTTTGCTTATATTCCATACGCTTGAGTGGATCCCGTAAAAACTTGTCAACCACTATGCATGGCGTCTGTGTGCTTAGTAGTTTTTTTTAAATCACTTCGAAATATGGACCCCTTTTACAGGTATAAGGTCGCTTTTACGCTAACGATCATAACAGGCTTTGTGTGAGGATTTCTGAACCTTTTCTTGAGCATCCAAAAGAAATGAATGAACATTTCTACCATTGAATGTAAAAATAGCCCCATAAAATTATACCTAAAAAAGCTATATGTTATGTTTTTTATAAACTTTTCACTAATAAAAATTGTGGAACTCTTTGCTCATTCAAGAATAAGATTCTCGTTTATATCAATTTCGCAGGTATACTAGATATGAGTACCATCTTTATGAAAGAAACGTTAAATGTGACATTTCAAGTCCAAAAAATTAACGAAACTGATTAAAAATGACAAAGTTGATTTGCATAAATACTGGTGTGACATCTTGAATACCTAAATTTTCAATACCATCGAATGGATTTTTATCTGGTTGTCAGTATTTTAAGAGAACTTTCCTAAGTGAAATAGCGTAGGTTTTCTTAAACATGTTTAGTTGATGACTGACTATTGTGATGAATTGCTGGTATGTATCTGTTTTCTTAATACAGAGGGCGCTCGTTGGAGAAGGGAGGTCATTCAAATTTTGGCTCAAAATGGGGCGCTTATAAGAGAGGGGCGCTCCATGGAGAGAATACAGTAAGTTTGATAGATTAAAAGTAACACCAAACAAGACGTATTATTTACCTAAGATGCATCTGATAATTCTGTGATTGCAGTAACTCATAACTCATATATTGGGATCTGATGGAATTGTAGTGGTTTTAATATTGTAAATTAGGCCATATTTCTACTTCATGCCATCACCATGACATCCACCTATGTCATTTACAGCACAACATCTATGTCATGCTGATTTCTTCCCAAGTCTAGATCTGTCCTTCCCCGTTACATCATCATTACATCCATCTTCCTAACTAATCCTTAGTCAGCAATTTGATTTCTGTATATATGTATGTTAATTTGTATGTAAGTCAAATCAGTTCAGTTCAGTTCAGTCAACATCAGAGTTACACAGACAACACACTGTCTCTCTCACTGGCTCCGTGTTCTCTGCACGTTAAATAAGATTCGGAGTAACACCAACGATGGAAAACAACAGGATATGATAGGAACCAAGGCAATTCATGCTACATAGTATCGTTCCTAAAGAATCACCAAGGATTTTCAAGCCTGTGCTGTTGTTTTGAGGTAGGAATGACGTGCACAATGGGAAATAACAGCTATGGTTGTGGGTGCATTCAATTCCCTAGGTCATAGGTTATATTATATAACTCATTAAGCCCTGATCAAACGATCCAACATTTCACCCAACATTTCACCCGACATCTTCAAGCGCAGATCGAAAAAGGACTGGGTAGGAGTTCGCACTGAAGGCTGCACAGTTTCTTGACATTTCGATCCGAAAACTGAAAGGCAATCACTGCCTTCTTTTTTATATTTTCTCTTCAGATATTTTCGCTGTGATCGCGGTCTTTCCGGACGAGCATCCCCTATCAAAGTCGTGGCCTAAATTCGTCCCCCTATGCTTTCTTGTAGCTCCTCTGTGCTTCAGTTTCTTCATTGACGCTTGATGCCTCTTCTTTCGCAAAGAAATCGTTTTTTTCGTTATATTTTCCTGAAATTGTCCATTACTAAAGTGTAACTAATTGTAAGAAAACGCAATTGTTGAAACGAATGAAACCAGCCCAAGAAAACAACAACGAAGCGATGAATTTCCTGAGACCGGGCTGTGCCCCCCTTAGCCCCCTTGTTAATGCCGAAAAGTAGCCAATTTCTACTTTTGCTATTGTTTTTCACAGCGTTTTGCGCAAGAGCCCCCCTTGTTATTTTGATAACACTACACCCCTTCCCAAAGCCATGTTGGGCGAAATGTTGGGTGAAATGTTGGATCGTTTGACCAGGGCTTTATTTACGATACAAACAATTTAATGTTGCAAAAGGTTCTAAAGTTGCCACTCTTTCGCTTTCGCCTTTGATTGTGCCGGTTTCGTTCCCCTGTATCGTGTAAAGGAAACCAGAGCCAGGATTGCAAGCTGCGGAGGAGGGTTTCACAATAGGCCATGTACCCGAATTGCATCTCCACCGAATAAAGTAGTACCCTGAGATATCAATAAGGAAGATGACCAAGCGAGGTTAAGATCATAAGGTAAACTATTTTCATTCTGAACTCTTTTTACTTCAAGCTTTGTTTATTATCAGTAATATTGTTTTTTTAAGAATCGTTGGAAGTTGAAACAGAGATGAGCAGCATCATAAGACCATGACATGACCCTTGGTCCTTTCAAATTCAAAATTGTCATGACGCACCTTTGATAGCATGGACCAAAAGAATCCTTGAACAGACATATTGCTTTAATAATAAAACAGATATGAAAGATGAAAAAACCACCCTAAATCCTCTGAAAAAGACCAATATCACAGAGTTACCAAAAATAAGGAAAAGCTAATAGACGATTCTGGCTATTTGTTTTACCTAAAACAACCTTTAGTTTACTGAGAAAAAGAATTACGAAATGATATGAAATTTACCATAATTATTGAACATTGTGTCTATTGATATATTTATATATTTAAATGTTGTAGGAATTGTAAAGATAAGGATGCATTGGCAGTCCATACAAACAACTGACTGAAAAATGAGCTCAAATATTGCTTTTGGTGTTTTGTTCTCCACGGTGGTGTTTGGCATTCTCATTCATAGACACTCTTTGTGGCAATATTTATTGTTTGAAGACAGAGAGGACCAGTCTTCCCCAGTCTTCAAAGGGAATTCAAGCACTATTTCTAGAAATAACTGTCAAAGGACTAAGCGCTCAGTTCAGGAAGAAATTTGTCCACAGTACTATAGAGTAACCTTTGATGCTTTTATGTACCCAGGATACAAAGTAGAGGTGTTCTGTGACCAAAAAGTCAAGGGGCGTTGTATCAGTGTGTGCCAGGAAAGGTTAACACATTTCAGTGAACCAAGGCGGAAATTTCTGGGTGCAAAAATGGTGAATGGAGTTATGAAGTACTATTTTAAAGAGATGTACGATGAACTGTTTTCTGCTGCCTGTATTTGTATTTAATATGCAAAAGTTAGGATTCTTAAATATTGATAAGGTTTCATCTCAAATAATATTTGATGCAAAATTATTTATACCTTTTCAACAATAAGATTTAGCATAACCTCAGAGAGACTTTTGCTTGTCATAATTTTTTTGCTATATATTCAATGAAACTATTCATTGTTGCCAAATTTTGGTCAAGTAACCACAAAGAACCTCACCATTAAAAGTAGTTCAGAGCTTAATCAATACCACTTATTTTAATGCTGTTTGTTTTAAAATTCAGCTACTTGTTTTTGTATCCAGTGGAGAAGCAGGTTTTTATAAACAGGGTCTTGGTTTTAATCAGGATTTTATGACAATTTATATTCAGGGAAATTTCATTGCCATGTTATTTTCAAGGATTATTTTTCTGGAGGGATGATTTAAGAGTATATTTAAAAAGAAGGCCTACCACAACCATGGTCAGTAGCCATGAGGAAAGAAAAGTATCTAGCTCAACATTGATTATGCAACAGAACTCTATCAGAACAGAGCAGAAAACTCTTGACAGAAATTTGAAAAGATAAGTGTATAGGAAACTTAATGGTGGGGGAGTAGAAACCTACCATTCCCTGCAGTTTTTAGCTGAAACTTGCTATTCCTGTGGTTTAAACCAAAATTCTGCTTCCCAAATTTGCTGATAGATGCTGCTGACCAGCAAAAACAAGATGTGACAGGTATCTTTTACAACAGGTGAAGAATATCACAAATCCTCAAAACTTCAAAACCTCAAAATTTCCGATTCTTTGTATCTTTATCGAGAAAATTTGCATCCAGCAAATGTGTAGATTTCTGTAGTTCCATCAAGAAACTGCTAAACTTTAGCTAACCAAAACAACTTTCCTTCAAACTCCATGTTCCATTACATTTGATAACCCCCAATTAGTTGGAGTTGACAACACATTTTTGTAGCTTTGACAGATAATCTTGCTTATTGCGCTGGGTTGTTGTGCTGTATCTTAATCAAGCTTAATCTGCTAAAAATATGTACATTCTATAAAATAATGCATGTATAATATTCAAATTTATAATTCACTGTATACATATAAATTTTTTGAATGTTGCTCATTTTATATGATTATGTCTTCTTACCGCTTGGTATATATGAGAATTATCAAGTTGTTATAACAGTATTCTTAGAAAAGATTTTCAGAATATTGATTATGTTTTGGCAGCACACAATGTCCTAATTTTATTTTATTAATTGAAAAATTAGATTGAAGAATGTGAAAACATTGTCCTCGTTTTTGTCTTTGCAGGCTGCCCATTTGTTTTTGCATATTACAAATTATTATTGCTTAATCGGCAAAAGTGCAGGACTCCATAAATTAAGAAATCACTCTGGCACAGGGACACCTATATATAAATCTGGGCCCCTCCAGCAATAGTTTTCAATCCCCTTTTATTAGCTAATCTAATAGTGTTGAACCTGCTGATCATGAATTTGTTATTTTGAATATTTAGCACAATTTTCAGTTACAAATGCCTGCATTTTGACATTTGTATTGAATCAAGGAATTTTCGGTTTTGACATCACATTGTATTTCAGATCACTTCACCTTAGTGTGCGAAGTTACATATCCGTACGTCCGCGAGTCATAAGATGCTAGTTAGTAGTTGTAGTGTATGTCTTCCCCGTCTTAAAAAGTGCGGGAGAAAATTTCAATTTAAAAAAGCATTCCTCGAAGAAGTGTACTGTCAGCAGCATCAAAGGTTTTTGAAAGATTAATGGCTAACCACAAGCAGATGCAGCTCTTTATTCAACCAAATCTTCCCAATCTTCTAGGTGGATTTCCGGGTATTTGTACAACCTGTGTTTTTAACAAGTATTACTATAGAGCAGGCTTGTCCAACGCGTGGCCCGCGGGCCACATGGTGGCCCGTGATATTGTCTAATGTGGCCCGCGCTTGGGTCGAAGTTGATAAAGAACTGCACTGTATTTTTTTCAGGTTGTAAGAGAGTATCAATAGCTTGCAAGTGCATATCACAAAGTTATAGTCCACCAAATTGCTTAGCAGTTCTGCCATATTTATCCAGAGAGTTTCCAGAAAGTGAGCCGTTCATTTGTACCAACTATTAGGAAATGATTACCTCTGTTGATATCTAAATCACAAAGGACATTACATCTTTGGCTGGCATGTCCCCAATACCCAAAAAAGCCCCTCCCCCGAGTAAATTGCTAAGGCATTGAGTAACTTTATGTACCCTAAAATATTGATAAATGTCTCTTGCTTATGGTGCATTAACGAATATTGCAATTTGGCATTCAAAAACTGCCTGTCGGTTATAAAATTCCCGCCCATGTTTTTAGGGAAATCAGAAAAAAACTAGCCTGCGTGCAGACTTTACCTGACTTCTTCCTTTATTAGCCCTCTTATTTAATTTTAAGGCCTAGAATAAGAGAATTTTTCCTTACGTAAATCTACAATTTTAAAAGAAAAACGGATTTTTGCTTTTCTGAACAGATGCCCTTAGTTGTGCTACAAGTATTTGATTATCAAGTGTGGCCTCGTATATCATATAAACCTCAAAATATCATATCAACCTCAATAAAAGCTTTTTCGATTTTGGGCGATTTTGAGTATGTTATAGAGGAAACAATTCTGCATAGGATGGTGGAAAATTCGCTTTTCTACAAATTTTTTCCCGGTTGACCTTAAATTGAACGCTACACGACCTCACTAGTTTGCTTCTGCTCTTAAGCATCTTGCCATTTCCATGAGACTTCTCCAGCTTCTCTCTGATTTGCCCTTTTGAAAGAGAGAATATGGCATTGTAGATGTCGGTTTGATGTCATTGTTGAGAAGCACTTGCGTAAAAGCTTGACTGAGATATTCTAGAGCATTATCACTGTGAAATTCTTTTACTCTTCCAATAGGGGCTACATTTGCTATAAAATTCTTTAAAGCAGTAGGTGCTTTATATTTCGCATTACCGTGTTTCCCATATTGGAAAAGATTGTGATTCTCCATTAAAACTGATGCGGGCTCTGGGCCCATAGCCTGTTAAGAATTGTTGCCCCGAGATCATTCTAATACTAGAAGACATTTTGTAATGAGTTCCATATCGTAATATCAAATTCACCGTTTTATAACTCAACTACACTCATTTTTTTATAAGAAACAAAGGTCGATGTTGAGTACTCCAGTTTATTAATGTTCTGGAAATTTCAATACTCATTGTTTCTTAAGAGTTTTTTAATTATGATGTCAAAAATGATGTATGAAATGTTCGTGTCCTTTTTTATCACGTCAAGAGATTCGCTTCCGTTCCGATCTGATGTATTTAGATGTATATTTTTATCCGTTGTGTCTTATGTTCTAGGCCAACAGGGCAATCTTGTTCATGGATTTTACAGAATTTAGTTGTTCTCAGTTTTATCACAATTAAAAAGTTTCTTCATTTTTTGCTTCGAGTACTGAAGTTTCTTATTTTTTTCTGACTGTTTAGTACTCTTTTCTTATAGCCAGTTTCTTATAAAAATATTTAGTGTAACTACCAACAGCAAAAGGTGCGAACATACGTAAACAAGTCTTCGTTAAGAAATCTATTGTATAAAATAAACAATGCGGGTTCACACTTTGTGTGAAAAGAACTATAAAGTGACACTGTTTTGTTGATTGTATTATAGCTAAAGATTGTATTCTTAACAGATAAAAGGCATGTAAGTGCTGGAACTGAATTAAATTCGCGTTCTCTCTGAATTAAAATGTTTAGGCAGAGTGGCCAAGCTGGATCTTATAACTCTATCAATGATTTCTATTCTGACTGGCAAGCGACAAAGCTTAAAATAAAGGATCGTGTGACTCATTTGTATAACAACGAATTGATGAGTGATGTTGTATTTATTGTGAAAGATGACAACAAACTCTCGCCCAGTCGTGTTCCTGCACATAAATTTGTTCTGGCGGCAAGCAGTTCTGTGTTCTTTGCCATGTTTTATGGGCCAATGGCTCAGGCTGACAAGGAGATCGAAATAGTGGACTGTGAAAATGCCAACTGTTTGCTTGAACTTTTCAGGTTTATATATACCGACGATGTTGAACTGAATTGGGAAAATTCTTTTAACATTTTATACTTGTCAAAGAAGTACATGATTCCCTTGTTGAGAAATCGTTGCTGTGAATTTTTGGAGAAGACCATAACGAAGGAAAACGTCTTGGCCGTGTTGCAGCAGTCGTTAAAACTGGGTGAAAAAGGACTTTCAAAAAAATGTATCGAATTCATCCAGCCATTAATATCAGAATTGGCGAAAATGGAGTCATTCTTGGACCTTGACGTGAATACACTGGAAATAATCTTGAAGGAAGACGTATTGCATGTTGCTGAGATCGATCTTTTCCTTGCAGTTCTAAAATGGTGCAAAAGCGAAGCTCTGAGAAGGGAAATGGCAGAAGGGCCCGAATCCTGGAAAGAGGTTCTCGGGGATGCTATCTATCTTATCAGGTTTCCTTGTATGACAAGCCAAGAATTTGCCACTCACTGTATATTTTCTGGACTCTTAACTTTGAACCAAATTCGCGATTTATCGTACGTGACAAGCTTACCTGACGGAATCCACCCAGTTGATATCATCGAACGGATTCCATTTGCATTTAACAAGCGGATCATGTCCTTAAACCGACTTTGCCAGGGTAAAACGGTTGAAACATGGAATTATGGGGACAGCCCAGACGCGCTTGATTTCACCGTAACTAAAGAGGTTTGTATATGTGGAATCAGCCTATTTGGTGAGCCGGCCCTGCAAAGTCTTGAGGTTTCCATTAAGACTGGAAAAGAAATTGTCAAGCCCGAGATATCCGCTGGCTTGCCTGATTCCGGACCAACCGAAGGATCATATCGTGTTATGTTTAGTCAACCGGTTCGCATTTTGCCATTCAAAGTCCACACATTGGTGGTATTGATCAAGGGCCCCGATTCTAAGGGTGCGAACTATAAAAGATCTAGCTGGTGCCATGATGTTAAATTCAATTTTAAGTCCAGCGACGAATCCAGGACTGGCACTAGCGCTACTTATGGACAGTTCCCTGAGTTTCTCTTCACGATCATCAGCTAATTAGCAAGTCTTGGCGAAATAATCCCCTTCAAAAGAATTAATTTTTGTGGATGGTTGTACTTTCTTCACAGCTTTACCTTCGGAAATTTAAATATAATCAAACGTGTAGTAATATGAGGGGGGATGAGGGGCTAAACATGCTCAAAATCAAGAGCAGGGCGATTTTTGCATGGTTTTAAGCACATTTTGGAAATTATTTGGGGGGCCAAGCACAAATTCTTTGCAGGAAATTGTTCTTGTTTGCAAGGAAATTTTTAATCACTTTACACAAACATTTCTGAAGATGAGGGTATCAAAGCTTCTCTCAATGCCATCAAAAATCATTATGGGGAAATTACCTGCTGCATATAAAATACAGCAAATGGCTATTTTTCTTAAACACAATTATATTGCCACTCTCTTTTTTTATAAGAACAAATTTATAAAAACACGAGCCTAAAAACTGGTCAAAAGTTAAGAGCAAATTAAGAGCAAGCTGAGGCTGAGCTACTGTAAAATGTAATTTTGAACAATGTTTCATCTAAAAAACGAGGAGTTTTTTGCCATCTAGGGGTGCTTCTCCGGTGAACTTTCAAACTTGCGGCAATTAAAGAAAGTCTTCATGTCTTACGCATTTTGTTGACAAATGAGGCTAGAGCGCAATAGCTAGCAATTGCACTGCTTACACCCTAATAATTTAAAACAATTTAAGAACGATCCAGTCCAGCCTTAGATTTTCGAAAAGTAAGAACAACCAGCCTGAACTTCAATTTTCTGGCTCTCATAGAAAAGAGCGTTGTGGTTAACTTTATTAACATCCCTTAATTAAAGCACTGCAGTGGGGAGACCCTTTGCCCCAATTTATGCCGAAATATTCATGACAACAATAAAACAACATATCTTGAGCAATGCCCTGATGGGGCGTAGCCCAATATTTTGGGAAGAGATTATCGAAGACATAATTTTCCTCTGGCAACACAAGCTTAAAAACTACTGGAATTTATACAATACACCCTCTATCATCAACAAAAAATTAAATAGATATTAAAAACAGTATACAGTCGACCGCGCTTACAGTAACTCCGTTTAAAGACACACTATTGGTTACAGTCAGATCAAATTTAGAAATTATTCAAACAAATTAAGACCCAAATAGCCCCGTTTACAGTGTCACATTTGGTTTACAGTCACAAGCAGCATTTGATGTGACTGTAACACGCTGCTCTTATTTGGGCACAAACGATATCATTTTACGTTTGGAACATACAAGTTCCAAGCATAACCTACTTTCCTGTTGCATTTATACAAGAAAAACAACAAAGCAGATCCATTGGCAGAGAGCATTTGCCCTGCAAAAATCAGTCTTGCCCTGCGAAAAGGTCCTATTTTTCGTGGTTCATACCCCCTTCGAGTGACGCCCCTGGCCCCCTTTTAGCATTCCTAGCTACCCTCCTCCCACTCTTGATAGACCTGAGTAACTTAACATATGAATCTCAAACGAAATTTTACATTTCTCTCAAACTCCTTACAAAAGCATGTCTCTTATCATCCACGTTGGCATAAATGATTTTCATCTCTTTAATGACGTATCTGGGAGCCTGGGTAGGAGCAGCATGATAAAAATTTTGGCGGGAAATCTTTAGCTTCGCGTTGACTTCCCTTTCGAGACGAACAACGTGAAAATGCCATTTTGGGAAAAAACCACACCAGCTGTTGATAAACTTGAGCAATCGTTAAAATGTCACATTTGGTGAGTATTAATATTCGTGAATGAAAATCGCACGACCGATCAGTAGGCGGCCGCATCAACTCACAGTTTCATTGTTGATACAAAATTTAATGTAATTTAACAACATTCTTACAATTAATCGAATACATGTTAACCAAAGATATGTTAATAAAGATAGAAAGCTAAAGACTGGTTTATACAATCTACTTTATCTAATCAATTTGTAGTAGGCTGCCCAGGACACTTGAGAGAACCAAAACGTTTTCATGCCCAGTGCAGGCCTAGGTATTTTTGAAATCAAAACACACGCAGACTCTTCCTACTTTGTTTATTAAAAAATGTCTTTTTTTGCTTGCGTTTCTTTGTTCTTTTCTGACTGCATGAAGCGAGAATGAAATTTACTTTATAGTGTATGGAATGGTTAAATTTCTGTGCACAGGACAAGAGTCTCGTCAACCGTTTTAATGCACCATTAGGTGTGTACAAGCTGGCGCAGCTAGAGGGGTTCCGGGCATGCTTCCCCGGGAAATTTTTGGGTTTACTGCATCTAGGATACACCAAGTTTTGCTTTTCTTTGAACTGGAGCTGATATACTGAATTTTTTCAATGTTTGGATGAAATAAGTCTATGTAAAAAAGTTTGCAAAAATGCTTTAAAAATGTTTGAAAAAACTGATAAGCATCTACATAGAAGAAAAATGCTTGATCTACTCTTCTGTTGTTAGCAATTTTTGGTGGTTCAAAAAAAATGGCTAAGTTGAAGAAAGCAAACATTTTGAAACATGCTAAAGCTTTTCATCTGACACTCTTCAGTGTATAATCTGTCAAAATTTAGAGCAAAAAACTACAAAATTTTATGAAAACTTATATTTACAACTTATATTGATACTTATAAGCAAGAAATTCTCACAACAGGCAAGGAATATTTCTCTTATCTGCAATGTTAGGAAAGGATTGAACAGAATGTTATAAACTCAAAATTACTCTCAAAAAATGCAAAATGATTAAAAGTCTAGAATAAAAATATTTAGAGAAATTTGCAAGCTAGAAAAACTGGGAGTTTCTTCCACTCGTAGTCTGAGTAGGTCAATTACTGAAATGTTGGTATTATTTGTGATAGGCACTCTCCTTCTCACCTGCACAGAAAAGACCCCAAGCGGTCAAGCCAGGCAACTATATCCAAAAGACCCCTAATATGTTTTACTTTCATTCTTGAAGCTCTTCAAAAGCTAAAATTTGTTTTTTGAGGATTTCTGAAAGATAGCCTTTGTAATAGGAAAATAGGCTGTGTGCACATCTTGAGTACTCTGTGTGCTGTGGCATGCACTATGAATGGCTTTTAAATGCTATCTTCCATTTCTCTTATACTTCCAATCCACCATGTTTCATCTAAAAAGATTCTCAACACAAATAACTTTTATCATTTAGCCAACATTTGATGAAGGATCCTTACTCCATCAAAAATTGTGACCACTCCTTCTGCAGGTAATGTTTACAAAGCTTTTTCAAATGCATGTTAGTGTCTAGGACATATTAGGTCGATATAAGTATTCCACGATGTAAGAATTATTTTTCCTTTGCTATTCTTAAGCATTCTTTATTTGGAAAATTTTCATGTTATTAGCTGTGATATTTATTTTAAGTCATACACTTTTGTGTGGAGAACAGGACAGTGATGTTAGGGTACCTTGTTTCAGAGCAACAATGGTAGATTTTAGTAACTTGCCTCTTTTGCTACGGCAGCAGCAAGGAGAAAAAATATTCACAGTTTACTAAACTCTCGATAAAATTCTTATCCAGGAACTGAAGATACTTTTGTTGCTGAATAGTATAATTTCTATATCACAATGAAAAAAGAAATACACTGAAAATAAACATATGAAACTTCAATTTGTGAAATCATTGCTTATGAATACAACCTTTTTAGATCATGCATCACAAAGGCTGTAAATGAAGATTCAAAATGTCCAGAGTGTGGATCTATTGCATGGGTTAAAGATTTGCAAGTGAATAGAGAGCTAGCTGGTACAATTGAATTTTGTCTTGGAATGAGAAATGTAATTGCAAATCATCAGATACAAGGTGAGGTATTTAAAACGCCTATTTCATCACATGTAAACTGGCTCTGAGGTTGTTTGATTTTCCAAGAAAAAAAAAGTTGCCCATTTCTTGCTAATTTAATTGTTCTAGGATGGATTGATAGAAGCTTTAATTTTGGTACTCCCCAAAAATTCCACTTGAGTGAAGTAGCTCACAGAGAGGTGAATAAGTCTTTAGCCTGTTTCACATGCACTTGTTTGCTTACTATATTTTATCTGACATTTCTTTGCCGAACTTTGGTTTAATGTATTTTATCAGTTTCTAAATTCAATTGACACTTATGTTTTCAAACATATGCAACCTTCACTGTTTTTAGGTCCTAGTATAACTGATGAATCTAGAACCAAATCTTTTGACAATGAAGATGACAAAGGAGATAATAGGAAAGATATAGAAAACAGCCCAAGCTGGCCAATGTCTGGAGTACAAGCAAAAAAATCAACGAAGACCTATGGCAAAAAGAAGAAAAGATCTGCAGAAACAGCAGCAGAAACAATGCCTGCTTTTCAGGAAATTTCTGCTGAAAAGACTGATTTTGTCAATAGCAAGAACTTTGATGTTTACAATGAAGATTGTGTTTTAGACGTTGAGAACAACTTTTTTAAAGATGTGCCAGCTACAGGTCAGGGAGATTGTAGCAGCAAAAATTCAGTCAATGAACAGTCTGCCTCCAGTTCCACAGACATAAAGTCAGTTATGCCAATCGATCAGAAGTGTACTGAAGCAAATCAGAAAGATGGGTCTTTCAAATTGAAAGACAAGATATCCTCCGCAACCAAAAAAACTGCCAGTCATATTCAAGGTATGTCTGTTTACTGCCTCATCATTGTGGCTTTTTCATCTTATTGGACTGGTCTCCAGCTTGTGTTATGAATGTGGGGAAAATATCCCTGCTTTGTAAGATTGTAAACTATTTCATGTATATATTTAAGATAAGATTTAGCTTTGGTTTTGTAAAAGTTGTCAATAATAATAACATTCCTACAGGTAAACTTGGTTAGGTTTAATTAGTTTTATGTTTAAATAGGATAACAGGTGCACACAAACAACCTTTGATTCTAAGCTCCTTACCTATATAATTGCTATATATTTATATATCTCTTAAAATTCATCAGACCCCTTCCCCTCTGAAAATTATCTTTCAGGAAGTTAAATAATTGATGTTTAAAGAAAAGTTGCTATCACAGTGTTTTCTCCCCAGAAATTTCTTTTGCAATTGTACATAATTTAAGTTCTGACTATAGCAAATTAAATGAACAACAATTTTGTTGCAGGGAGGAAAGAACGAGCGAAAAGATCGGTTCGAACAAGCAATCCCAGCCCCAAAGAGGCTTGTCGTTCTGTGTGCTCTGTGACGAAAGTCAACAAAAAAGGCGAAACACCTTTGCATGTTGCTGCTATTAAGGTCTTTGTCTAACTTATCTCATCAAAATCACCGAAAATCCTCTCAAGTCATTTTTTTCTCATCATTTGACTTCAAAATGGCCTACAATATCCGTTTTTCTTCACAATGTAGCATTGATGTTTCTTTCTGTTGCGTTTTATGACACAAACAAATTTATGTTACCGTTTTCTACAAGAGCAGAGGGAAACGCTAGGTTTGGCAAACGCTTTTGTTTATAATTGCTCAACCTATTGAAGGTGCCTTTCGAATGGTACCGTTTTTTTACCTCCAAGCTATCTTTTTTCATGCAGTGCATCCATTAAAACCCACCATTTTTAGGAACTTCTTCATCATCATCATCATTACATTTACATTTTACAACCCTTTTGGGTCATACAAATGTCTACCCAGTCAACTTCAAAACGTTTTTGAAAGATATGCAGCTTGTCTTTTTAGGAATTTTATAGCTGCCCCTTTTTTATACAGCTGCAGCCTAAAGGCACTCATAGAAATTACTTATTCGCTCCTTTCAAAGTTTCCTTTTATCTGTTTGTAAAGCAGTTTTGCTGATGTAAGTTGTTTGTTGCATTCAGTTTGTGCCGAATTTTTAGGGCAAGTATGACCAGGTTCGAGAACTGCTTGAGAAAGGAGCTGACCCAAATGCCAAAGATTTTGCTGGATGGACACCTTTAGTAAGTAGCCTGTTCTTTCTAAATCTCTGATGATGAACACAGAGTATATA
Organism: Rhopilema esculentum; assembly: GCF_013076305.1. The sequence goes on from NW_027019306.1 coordinate 12,863,819, forward strand.
TTTCCGCGGTGATTGTGTTGTTTAGGGCCAATTTTCGTTGTGACGGAAGCATTTATACACTCAGGATTCTTATGATATCCTTGCTCCCTCTCTCACTTATCTTATTCTGCTTTCTGCAGAGACGGCGCCACGAAATTGAACCTGGGAGGGCCAAGAATCAAGTTTAGTGACATAGGAGGACCCACCATGATTGGGTTCGACGCGAAAGAAAAATTTTGAAATTAATCCTTCTAGAATGGCTAAAAATGCATCCCAGGACTAAAATTTAGCAAAATACCATACCGCTCAGAATAGACAAATCGACGATTCTCAGAAAAACATTGATTATTGATTTTCTAGAAAAATTTGGAAGGGGAGGAGTCATGCTAAAACTCTGGTGACAAACGTTGGGGAAAGGAAGAAAGGGTGACCAATAGGTCAGAGTGCACATCGCAATGACGTTGAATTGACTGATAAAATTTTACTTCCTGAACACCCATGTGTATCTTCTTTTTCTCGAGTATTTTCAGTAGGCCATGATTAAACATCAAAAATGACATTGCAATGATAGAGAGAGTTAACTACTGAATTGATGCTGACAAAAGACAAATAATAGAAATAGACCTCAATAAGTTAGTAAATCGATCAAATAAAATCAAGAAACATATAAACATACTCCGTTTAATTTCATACTCTGTTTTAAAAAATAAAAGAAAGAACGGTAGAAAAAGTTTGATCTCTGAAAAAGTGGGAGGGTTTCATCCCCCAGCCCCCCAGTGGCACCGTGCCTGTTCTGTTTTTATCACTGTGTAGTTACGGTAAAATATTTTTTTGGAAATGGTGAGATTCCTTTACTTTCGAAGTTAATTTACAACTATTGTTTTAAAGTATTTTGCCCAAGGAATAGCTGTGAGTGTGTTTCAGTTCAAACTTTGAATTTTTAGAAGTACTCAGAATCAATGTTGTTGATATGACAAATTGATTTAGAATCTGAACATTATTCAGATGCATATTATGTTAGAGCTAGCATTCTTTGTAACATATCAGCAAATAATAGTATATGGAATTTTGATTGGTATCATGACCAAAAAAGCTCGGTATCTTTATTGTCAGGTATACACACAATTTTTTGTTTCGACAGCACGAGGCATGCAACCATGGGTGCCTCGAGATCGTTCAGCTTCTGCTTGATAGCGGGGCTTTTATTGACGTGCCTGGTTGCGACCACGATACTCCACTTCACGACGCAATCGCAAATAGCAGGCTGGAAGTTGCAGAGTTTTTGATATCCAAAGGTGCATCTCTGGATGTGAGGTGAAAGGACGCGAACGAAAAGCGCGTTTTTATTATTTGTATCCTTTAACCCTTTCAACGGTCGTAGTGGGTTGATAAATCAAAACAGAGCCAAATGGAATCCTTGTAACCTTTTTATTTTAATATCTCATTGGAGTATAAATGTCTTTACTCTTCGAAGGCACATATGCACTGAAGGTAAAATAGCACCTCTAATATTTTTCTACATAGCTTTCCGTTTGATATTATCATCTTTGTATATTATAAAACTTATCGACTCTTTTTACTGTTTTTATGTAGCTTATGCAAATTTTTCAAGGTTTGATTAAAGGTTTTGAGAGGAGATACAGGAAATTTATTTTGGTGAAAATATTTAAGACTTTTCTCTAATTATTTTGTAAATGACATCATTTGAGTAAATGACGACCTCTGATACGTGTAAGTGCGCTAGGAAGCTAGAAATATCAAGTATTCGTGTCAGCTTCTAGTTTCATCACTTAATTTCCAGATTTGTGCAAGATGCATCTACCAATGATTTTTAACTGTTTTTTATTTCAAAGATTTCGCACCTTTATAAAGTTTCGTTAAGCATGTTTGATTTGTAATTCCCCATCATCATAGGTAACTGTGGAGTTTAAACGTTATTTATGCCTTTGTTATATTTACTGAGTATCCTTTACTCGGATTTTAGCCACTGAATGAAAAGTGTCATGATGATGATGATAATTTTTATTACTACTTTTTTACAGAAATAAACAAGGACTCTTACCGATGGACTACGTAAGATCTAGTGCAGTGAAAGACCAACTGATGCTGGCAGCCACAATGGCTCAAGAAAACAGAGAGGCGAACGTGTCAATAAATCTCTCTGGCAAGATTGTACGTATTAGGCCCATGTAGCGGATCCACATTGATGCACGCCTGTTTCAGATCTTGACCTACACAGACCTATGCTCTATATACTGCAAGAACTGACTGATTTGTACCAAGCCTTTATCTGGCTCTATTTAGGATCGATCACTTGTAGCAGCGGTTTTAGGGATTGGAGGGCCTTTGTTCTTTACAATTCTACATTTTTTCTTTGGTGCGTGGCCTCTTTTGGCTACCTTAAGCGAGTTGCCTGGGGCCATGACCCTCTTTGACCCCACCTTAAAACCGCCGTTAGTTAATTGCATTGTGCATTTAAACAATAGACTGAACGAGTTCCGATTAATTACATCTGTTCCAAACAGGGGTCAGTTTAAAAACTTATTGTTTTGTATTCGCTCAAGTTTTTATTTGGCCCCAGAATATACTTTTTAGCACAAAGCGAATTCAAAAAAAACATTGCTAGAGCAGCATGTTAAATATTGCCGAGAAGTGTCCGACCATTTTCTAGATAAACAGCTGTATAATTCTTTGAACAACCTCATATTCTGTGAACATTTTTCATAAGGAATCTAAAGTTCTCGAAACAAAGGCACTGATTTATTGTTTTTTGTTTCTTTAAGGAATATTTAGTGAAAAACATTATTTATTTTATGCCATAAGCAATGGGCTTGAAAAGAGATACATGAACGTCTTCTACTTATCAACTCTCTTCATCTTGTTATATTTTTGCAGAAAACAAACCATTGCATGCCAAAATGCATCCTGCAAACTGGCCTTGATCAGAACAAAAAGGTGGATATATTGTCTCATATATGATGTATACGATCTCACAAGCTACGTGTGACGATATCTTTCAACTTTAATCTCGAATACTTTTGTAACAAATTTTGTCGATGATCATTATTGCGTACTGCAATCATGTTATCGATGATCCTTCTCGCCATTGTGTACTGCAGTGGTCATGATCATTATAATCAGACAATAAACAAGTATGGTGACAAAAAATACATCGTTATAGTAGTATTCCAACTTCTATTGACATGAATCCATTTGGTAAAATTCAAAAAATTGACATTCCATTTGAGACAGTACGTGTAGCTGTGTAGATTAGTCAAAATCCATGATAATTGCGTTTCCCAAAGTCAAGATCACTGTAGTCACAGAATGAAAATATTGCTTTTAAAGAAGCAGTAGCTTCTGTAGGCAATTCTTATCCATTTCCACTTAGAATCTTTCGAATAATCATGTATTTTTTGATACAATTTTTAGCAGAACAAAGAAATTATAGTCAAAGGGGGTGCAATCTGGTTGAGGATGGGTTCTAGTTAAACGACTAATCCCATAACATGAAACACTGTCATATTTTTTATTTAATTTCTTCGTGAGTATTGAGGTATGATAACTCAAACATTTAAGGCCTCTTCATGGATGGATGTTTTTTCAAGGAAATATTGGCAAGATGTACAAAGCGCCTCGGCTGTGAGCTTGTTGATGAATTTAGCAGTCAAGGTATCACATTTTTTTGTATAGTTCTTATATCCTCCGCTCTCAATGCCTTAGCATTGGTGCTTTTTTGCATCAGGTATTTTATTAACGGGTATTTTCACGTTTTATTTTATTAATCAACGTATATACATATGTTTCACTTTCATATAGACAACGTAGCTGAAATCAGGCAACAAATCTCATTTACTTCTCATTTTCATTCCTGCTCATGATCTATATATTAATTATTTTATGAATCGCCTGTAAACGAAAGTCGGTTCCATAACTAAACAATGCGACCATCTTTGGACAATCGCCCGCTTAAACCCCGTTCATATCACCAAGCATCTTTCGTTGAATGTTCTCAAAGTTTTCTTTTTTTATTCAATTCATTATTGCCTCTATGTTTTAAGAAATTCTTGTGCACGATGTTTTTGGTAACGTATGTATTTCAGAAGAAACTAGTATAAAATTTGTAAAAGTCTATTTTTGAAATCCACTTACAAGAGTCTTTTAGAAAAATCATCTTTATCATTGCTATTTTAATTTTCAGCACTTTTATAATCATACCAGTGTTAGCCCTTTCATCAATAATTAGATTTTAGAAATTAGGGTTATTTTCTAGATGTATATGTAGACAGATTTATTGTAATGCTTGTATGTCTCGTTCTATCTGCAGTCACACACGTGGTCACCAATGTTGATGATCAACTCATTTGCAGCCGCACCATCAAGTATTTTCATGGAATATTGACTGGCAAATGGATAGTTTCCTTTCAATGTAAGCTTGTTTAGTATTTACTTCCAAGAATGAGTAATATATCAATGCTATTTTGCCATATATCCTTTATATCCGGCTTATACCATATCTGCCATGTATCTGGTTTTAAATTCGTACTTTCCTTAATTTTGACCTATTTTCTGTTATCTATTTATGAACATTGAAACACATATCGTAATTCCTCTAATTGGCCCCGTTGTTGGTATTAACTATCTAAAAGGGGCAGGGGCTTATATATACTATTTAAAAATCATCGCACTAATACTTTTTTTCAAGACTTTTTCAGTTTTTTCAAGTTCACATTGAGAAACACATTGTGAAAATCTATCATTTTTCGTTTATCATAGACTCAAATCATACCTTAAAAAATTTGCATGTTAGGTTGAGGGCTTATAATCAATTCTACCTCCTGGATGGAGGGCTAATTTGAGGGAAGGCGTATACCCGAACAGGCAGTTCTAGGTACGAGAAGAGACGATTTGAGGTTCAAAATTTTTTTTCCTCTAATATTTCCTACATAGTTTATAACATATATGTATATTTGTCGGTGTTATGGCATTCTTTACTTCGTAAAAATAGAAAATTATCCACTGTTGTTGGCCCCCTTCCTCCCTGTTGAGTGAAATCTTAATAAAGAACTAAACTGTGTTAACCATGCTTTTCATAACAGCTGATCTTTATTAGCCTCTTTTAATTAAATCGAATTCATATTGTAAAACTTATTCTCTTATAGGGATAGCTGACAGTCTAAAGAAACATCACTGGGTAGACGAAGAGCCGTATGAAGTTAGGGGCTGCCAAGAAGCCAGTGAATCAGCCCCCATGAAAGCAAGACTAAACGCAGCCAAGCAGGTTTTTGCTCTTTTGTTTTATTGCACGGTATTTTCCTTATGGACAGATTATGTTGAGTAACTGATAAGGTTATAATGGCACATATGACCAAAGCATCGAAGGAACAGTTCCTTTGGTATTTATCTTGCGAGAAACGTCATACAGAGACTTTGGAATTCTTAACGGCAGTCAGCACCCATAAATAGAATACGTAAAGATAGTATCCACTGAGTGTATATTTATGTAACCCTAAACTTAACCCTTACTCAAACCTATGGTTCGAGCATAGCTCATTGTCTAGAGGCGTTCACTACAGATCCGAGTGAGGAGGGTCACCAGCTGTCTGTAATTCCAGGAGTAGGAATAACGAGGTATGGTCACTTCGAGAGGCAGGGCCAGAGCACTGCTCGATACGCACAGCTTCTCAGTGTCTAAGTTACTTTCGGATGCTAAGGTTGTAATATTTGAGGCATCGCACAAAAATTAGAAAATGGGAACTTTGCCAAGGGAAATAGTTTCGACGTGAAAATGTAATGTTTGCTATAGAATCAAAATTTTTGTTTTCTGTATGTAAGAGAGGGCCTCAAGAACCTCAATCAAAAGGTGCCCAAATCATACATCCCCCACCCCTGTGCTCATTTCAGTTCTATATCATATGGGTACTTGGATTTCAGAATATTTCTAAAACCCCACCGTGCGTTTCAAAAGCAATTTTTTAGTAGGCCCTCTCTTATTCCGCGAATTAATGATAAATATTATATATGTTAGTAGAGTAATGTGCCTTGAATATCTATTTACTTCTTTTTCAGTTCCCGCCACTGTTTGATGGCTGCTCCTTCTTCTTCAGTGGCGATTTCAAATCACACCCATCTAAGCCTGATCTTCTTTCCCTCGTCCAGTTTGGAGGAGGAACCATACTTCATCGTGAACCAAAGCCAGAAACATCACATCCACTCATCACCCCGTCCTCCCCGGCGGTCATGAAAATGATGTCATTAAAAGTGCAGGAATCGCCAACAATAGCATACCACGCAAAGCCGAATACGTCACAGTCTCATTGCACCCAGTTTATCATCTTCGATCCTGTGTCTTGTCCTGATCACAAGCGGCTTAGCACCCCTATAATGTGCACAGCCCCTTCCACTTGGATCTTAGACTGTATCTCAAACTTTGAGCTTTTAGAGGTAAGGGATGCCTAAGGTCCACAAAAGAGAATCAGTGAAATTTTCATTTGTTATTAACAATTTCTAAAATAATCCGTTTTGTAAAATGAATATTGTTTTTTCAATCTCATTTGACAGTGACTACAACACTCAAATTTCAAGTCGTGTTTGTGTCTTCAATATTACATTTGACCTTGGTCAAAGATGCAGTAAAGTTTTTAAAGTTATCGCAATGGTTGCTTTAGAAATTTCTCAAAATTATCTGCATTGTAGCTGCGTTTTCTAGATGAATCCGTGGTTGTTTAACGCATGTACGCTTGACAGGCAGACAAGACATTTTTCTATTTCCATATTTGATCACATAGAATAAAAATCCTCTAGTTTTATTTGATAATCGAGGCAGTTGTGTAAACAAATCTATTTGACAAATTTTCAATATTTGTCAACTAAATTACATTGGATTTCAAAAGTTTTGGTAGCTTGTGTATATAGTTAGCTCAAGCAAAACATTGTAGCGAATTTCAGTCAGATTCATTTATTTAGCTTAATGACAAAATTCTACTAGTAGGATTTCTTTCACGGCATTTTTTTTATATTCTGAACGGTTTTTATGTTTACGCTATTTTTTAACTTTTTTAACTTTTTTTTGATTTTCGTAAAGATTACCGCAACGAATGATTACAGAAACGAAACTTCAAAGAGCGCGGCAAAAGATTTAAGTCCAACCCTGCAGCTAGTGACTGCTAGTGAATTTAAAAAACAAACGCAAACAGGGCCTCCGACGAAGGGGGGGCCAGGGGGGCCTTGGCCCCCCCCCTCACTTTTTTGCAATACAATAGAGTTTTTTTCAAAATCTTTTGTTATGGGTGTTTAATTTTCCCTTGCCCCCCCCCCACTTTTCAACCTTTGTCGTAGCCCATGGCAAATCATTTCCAGCAAAAGTATTCAATAGATTTAAGCTCATAATTAAAATAAGCCACATTTTATAACGCAAGATCTCGTCAGCCACGGAATCGTACAACTTAATTTCCAAATTTAATACGGGAGGTTGTTCTTGAATGTAGACACTACTTTCATGGGGGTAGGCATTGATTTGACTCCATTTCAAAAGCTTATTTATATGAAATGAAAATAGTCTCAACTTTATTTTCGTAATATGCCTTGAGCCCCTTTTACCCCCTTTTAAACCCTTAAAAAGTTCTTTCCAGAAAAAAATTTTCTCACTGCCCTGATGCGGCTCAAGTGTTATGCCTGGAACATATCGCCTAAAAAAGCTCAAGTCACGCCCCTTCTTTGGAAGTTCTACTCGACTTTGTTTTCAATATTGGGTTTCCTATTTTTTACTTTGCATTTTATTAACTTGATTCTTCTTCTGGTGAAGGGGTATTTCACTGGTAGAATTTTTTGAGCCTATTTCGTTAGCTGGAATTTCGATTGGTAAAAATTAATTGCTAAGGATTTTAAGTATTAGAATTTTATCTGTAAAATTTGTTTTTTTTTCAATTTTGGTGAGGTAATTTTATCTAGAATCATGTTTAGTTAAACCTTCTTAACAGCAATTTAGTTAACAAAATGTTTGTAAATGAAAATTTGGCTGATGTTGAAAATTTCCTGGCAAAATTCATGTAGAGGAACTTTGAGAAGAGGGTAGACTGGATGATGAAATTTTTATAGCTGACAAAATTGGCTGGCAATAAATTTCTACACAAGGGTTGGTATGGTTACCATATTTGAATTGTGAAAACGGAAGCAAACGAAACGAAGAGCGATGTAAAAGAATTGCGGTTTGTGACGTCGCTTTATGTCAAGCTCTTTCTCTCTGCATCTACGACCGATTTCAAAGTCCAAAGCAGTGAATCTAAACAAGAAAACAGCCTTTGATTGAGCCAGCGTTTTGTATTTGCTTTACATGTGCTCAGTTTGCGTAGCTATTTTACACACAAAGCCAGATGAATCGTCAAGTGCTTCTATTTGATGGCAGTTAATGCAGACCTGTGGTTTTGAATTTGGAACTGGTTCATAATGAAATGTCTGAAGACTGAATTAACTGCAAGCTAGAGGTCTTTCTCGAGAACGTGATATTTTTTGACATCATATGTTGACAAGAGTTTTAGTACTATCCGCATAATTGTGTGTATAAACAGGGACAGGTTGGATCACGGAGGCGGTGTGCCACTGGCATGATTTTCGTTTTGGAAACTAAGTTAAAAAGATATTTTATTATCAACTATTTTCAAGGAACATTCTTTTTCCTGTCATATGTATTGCAAAGATTAATCCATACTTGCGTTCAAGTACCAGTTTTATTATAAATGCAGTGGTGATTGCAGACACATACATTGTCTTTATCCACCCCAAGATTCTGTGGTTAAACGTAACAATTTCCTGCAGAGACGTGCGCATACCTTGCTGGTGTCTTATTTCGAGATGGATTTGAATCAGAGTATTGTGCCAGAATATATGCTCAAGCTACAGGTCAACCGAACCGGTCCTCTAGTTATCGCGGCTACGAGTAACGCCACCGAAAACGGATACATCGAGTACCAAGTCACTTTTAAGGTCGTTCAAGCTTGTTTTCTGGCTTCCTTTATGCTTGTGGGCATAATTGGAAACATCTGTGTTTGTGTATTTATAATTCGCGCGCCCGAATTGCGGACAAAATCTAACACATTTTACATATGTCTGTCCATTGCAAACATTGGCGTTGCCGCTAACTGTATTCCATTTACATTAAGTTCAATTTTTATGGGAAGATGGACTCTTGGTGCCAATTTATGCTACTTGAACGGAATAGCTAATCCATTTTGGATAACTGCAACGTGTTATTCTGTAACAGCCTCGACCGTTCATAAATTCATCTCTGTCACAAGGCCAATGAAGCGTTTGATAACCCGTCGCATAGTTACTCTTATGGTTGTTGCGATTTGGACTGGGTCAACATCAGTTAGTATATGGCCTATGCTCAAAAGAAATCAAATCGTTTACAAACCAGTCGCGGGGCATTGTGGGTACAACCTGTCTGAAAGAAGGGAAGAAGTTCAGTACTTGATATTCCTTGCCTGTGCAGTGTTGATCTGCCCTACTGTTATAAATATTTACTGCTATGCGAGAATGTTCCGCGTTCTAAATGTACACAGGCATAGGATGAGGCGCTCGTCAATTATCGACGAGGCTGGTGTGCACGCACACAAACGAAACGTCATCACACTTTACGCGGTCTTCGTTGTCTTTTTCATCACTTGGCTGCCTTTTAATATTTACTCGTTATTCTTCATCACAAACAACGAAGATGCCATTCCAGATTGGCTTTTAGCTGTCGGCTATATCTTTGCATACTCAACTTGTGCCCAGGTTCCTGTTATTATTATCTGTCGCAGCGTAAAATTGAGAAGTGAGTTTAAACGTCTTCTACGCACAATTTTTGCTTGTTTAGTTTGCTGCCGAAAAAACGCCAGGCGTCGATTTTTGAATAAGGATAGTGATCAAGTTGAAACGGAGGTAGAAAAGCGTGTCTCGATTTGGATAGTTTCGACTGAGGCTGAAGCAAATGCCAAAACATTTACTAACACCTATGCTTACGAAAATCGCACCTTTTATGAATCACAGCTCTAAATGTAGTTTTATCATCTCTTGGAGACTTAACTTTCCCTTCGCACAGCTATTCTTGCAAGGAACTTCCAGACCTTATTTATTTATTAATTATTGATTAATTTCGAATTTGATTATTAAGATTCATATAATCAATATCCTAACCAGGTATGACGTCAGATTTTGCGTAGTGAAATTTCCATATAATCGATTAGACATTAGATACAATATTGAAATACATTGAGAATGATTTGCTGGGCTTTGAAGTCATTTCTTCGTAATTTTATGTAAGAGTTTGTCTCTGTTTCAGTTGACAGTCTTTATGGCTCGGGTGGCTCTGTAGGTTCTGGTGGCAACACAGCTAAAAGCAATTAAAAATATAGACTTTATTATGTAAAGTGATTGGAAATATTCTCAAATATCTAGCTATACACACAAGAATATAAACAAAAACCATATATCTCGAAAACTGGCATTTCTTGGTATTACCAGCTAAGAGTTTAGAACAGAAGCCGTTATGATCTGCTGCTGTGAATGCAATAATTTTGAGTTTACTGCGAAAAATGGGGAAAATAGCTACTTCCATCCACAAGAAAGGAACATAGGGTGGCACGAAAAAAATTTACGTTTAAAAAATAACCACAAAAAGTAGCTCAAGATTGAAAACAAAAATGCAGTGACGTTAAACAAAAATCTATACGCCGTTTTCTCTGTTTTGTTTCTGACAATTAAAATGCAACTTACATGTTTCACAGAATGTTCCAGTGTAACCAGCAGGACAGGTACAAGCCCCTGTGACATGATGACACTGTCCCCCATTTTGACATCTGCAAATTTCTTGGCACATGTTTCCGTATCGGCCGGCCGCACATGCTGAAAAGGCAAAGTTTAACTCTTTTTTTAATAATATCACAACATGCTTTTATTTCGTTCTGAAATTTAAAAATAAATATTCTTAGGTGGTGGAGAATAATTGTTCTAAGAGGAAGATATTCTGAATTTTTCAATCATTGCCTCACCAGGAGTGTTGTGCCAAGAGAAGCTCAACCCTCTTGCTTATGCCGGAGCCTGGCCTATTTTACTTCGTGAATTACTTCGTTTTTTTCGAGTTTTTATGCGAGATCAAAGGTTGCTCTTTCTACAGCACTGCATTCCTTTTCATTATAACCTTTCATAAGTTATTTCAGTTACCTAGCCTTCTCTTGCCTTTTTCGGTGAATGCCACACAGATTGCATTTTCTAAGACCATTACCTAGGGTGTGGGTTCCAATAGGGTCATAGTGGAGAGGTTCTGAACCAAGGAACCAATCAAAGGCACCATTCTTCCTTTCGCGTGACTTTCGATCCGCATCTGGATATATATATTTCCGCTTGACTTTTTTGCCATTATTCGATGTTTATACGCTTAGGAGTATCAAGCGAAAAATACTTTAGTATAATCGAGATAACCTTGGGATGACCTGTTTGTGTATTTCCGAGATATTTTCAAATACTATGTAATGTTATTGTTTCTGGAAAGTCCCTTACTCCTCCCGCCACCTTATGGGTGTGGCGTTTCAGCTTCTCAATCATTTCACCCTGACATTTTTTGATTGGAAGCCTGACAGCAAAGAGATTGTCCTAAAATTCTGTCTGATCGCGGAAACGAATTCTCGATGTCATGATAATTTTGCCTATTAGATATGGAGGTTTTAGATATTTTCTTGTGCCTATCCTAAGACGATACTTTAACCGTAGAAAGTGCTGATTAGAATCTTGGCCTAAAGAGTTAATTGAAAGATGTTAAAACATGTCATCGACATACGCTTGTCGCAACTGTTTCCAAACCATCCTGGCTTGCAAGTACAGTAGCCATTCTGTTTGTCGCATTTTTGGTGCTTGTGTGGGCATCTACAGATACCTTTGCAATCGAATCCATAATATCCATCAGGACATTCTGAAAGAAATGTTTATGGGAAACCATGAGAAAAATGCATGAAAGTTGCGTGAAAGGCAGCTTCTTTAAGCATTAATAATAACAGTAAAATAACACAATAAAAAGCAAACAAAATTTTGAATAATCACGACAGTTGTATCTTTTGTTTTGTTTCCGACACCTACCGAAAGTTGACCATCTCTATTCTGACATACTGCTCCTACGGTCAGCGGTAGATTACTGAATATATGCGCTGCCAGCGGATGATAAATTTCCTGTATTCATGTGCTTTTTTCATTTAGAATATATTTGATTCATTCCTTCGTCGTTGGCAAAACTCCGCCTTATTCTGTAGAAATCGATATCACCTTTACAGAAAAACGCAGTTGGCTGCAAATTTTCTGCCAATACAACTCATAAGTGAGTCTTCTACTGCGATCTTCAAACACTGTTAAATAGATTGGAAGCAACCCTAAGCCTGTACTTACCGAATTCACAGTTAGTACCGTTAAATCCTGCTGCACAGACGCAGTAATATAGGTTGACGAAATCGTAGCAGTACCCATTGTTCTGGCATGGCGTGGATGCGCACTCGTTAATTTCCGTTTCACACAATCTACCTGTGTACCCTGGCTTACACGTACACGAGAATTTGTTCACCCCATCGTTACAGGTTGCGCCATTCTTGCAGGGTCTTGATGCGCACTCGTCTTGGAAAAAGAAGACAACGAATAAGATTACATCAGTTTCAATCCACTGGCCATAATATTTCAGCTAAAACAATGTGGAAATTTGTGGAAAGGAACATGTCCCAGTTGTTTGAGATCAGTTTGAAGACTGATCAATGATTTTCATTTTAAGACAGTCGCAGCAGATAAAATTGCTAGATTTTAATATGTTACGTCCGCTTTAGTCTTAGAACACATCTCAAGTCTCAATTGAAGGTCTCAGTACCCCCATTTGCCATATGTAGTAAATAGTAAGGACTCAATTAAACCAACTGAACATCGTACCTCGTCTATATATTAAACCAAACCTTAACCCTTGAAATCATGGTGGTTTAGCTCTAAGAATCATTATTATTACACGGCACGTTTCTGCTTCAGCTGCAATCAATGCTAATACAACCGGAACTTTTTCATAACTCTTAAGAAAAGGAACCAACAAGCAAAAGCTACCATCTATAAGATATCGCATAGGAATTACCAATATTGACTTCGCATCGTTTTCCAGTGTAACCAATGTTGCAGGTACATCTGAAATCATTCACTAAATCTGCACATGTGCCATTATTAACACAGGGGCTGCTTGCACATTCATCTATATCAGTCTAGAAGAAAGATTAACATAACTGACATGGAATCTAGACGACAGTATTAATAACCAAGAAATCTCAAGACGACATTGAATAATGGACATATCAGTTAATTTTTGAGCCACAACACTAACCTCACAAAACAGCCCTGAATACCCTGCAACACATGAACAAGTAAAACTGTTTCTACCGTCATTGCATGTCCCACCATTCTGGCATGGACTTGATGCACACTCATCAATGTTGACGTCACAATTAACACCGGAAAAGCCCGCAGCACAAGTGCATGTATACTCATTGATTCCATCGTTGCATGTTCCACCATTCTGGCATGGGTTTGATGCACATTCGTCTATATTGACATCACAATGTATGCCTGAATATCCTGCAGCACAGGTGCAAGTGTACCCATTGACTCCATCAATGCATGTTCCACCATTCTGGCATGGATTTGATGCACATTCGTCTACATTGACGTCACAGTGAATGCCTGAATAACCAGCAACACAAGTGCATGTGTAACCATTAACACCATCGTTGCATGTTCCACCATTTTGGCATGGGTTTGATGCACATTCGTCTACATTGACATCACAGTGAATGCCTGAATACCCAGCAGCACAGGTGCATGTGTACCCATTAACTCCATCGTTGCATGTTCCGCCATTTTGGCATGGATTTGATGCACATTCGTCTACATCGACGTCACAGTGAATGCCTGAATAGCCTGCGGCACAAGTGCATGTGTACCCATTAACTCCATCGTTGCATGTTCCACCATTTTGGCATGGGTTTGATGCACATTCGTCTACATTCACATCACAGTGAATGCCTGAATACCCAGCAGCACAGGTGCATGTGTACCCATTAACTCCATCGTTGCATGTTCCGCCATTTTGGCATGGATTTGATGCACATTCGTCTACATCGACGTCACAGTGAATGCCTGAATAGCCTGCGGCACAAGTGCATGTGTACCCATTAACTCCATCGTTGCATGTTCCACCATTCTGGCATGGATTTGATGCACATTCGTCTACATCGACTTCACAGTGAATGCCTGAATAACCTGCGGCACAAGTGCATGTGTAACCATTAACTCCATCGTTGCATGTTCCACCATTCTGGCATGGGTTTGATGCACATTCGTCTACATCGACGTCACAGTGAATACCTGAATATCCTGCAGCACAAGTGCATGTATACCCATTCACTCCATCGTTGCATGTTCCACCATTCTGACATGGATTTGATGCACATTCGTCTACATCGACGTCACAGTGAATACCTGAATATCCTGCAGCACAAGTGCATGTATACCCATTCACTCCATCGTTGCATGTTCCACCATTCTGACATGGATTTGATGCACATTCATTTACGTTGACGTCACAGTGAATACCTGAATATCCTGCAGCACAAGTGCATGTGTACCCATTCACTCCATCGTTGCATGTTCCACCATTCTGGCATGGGTTTGATGCACATTCGTCTATATTGACATCACAGTGTATGCCTGAATATCCAGCAGCACAAGTGCATGTGTACCCATTGACTCCATCATTGCATGTTCCACCATTTTGGCATGGATTCGATGCACATTCATTTACGTTGACGTCACAGTGAATACCTGAATATCCTGCAGCGCAAGTGCATGTGTACCCATTAACTCCATCGTTGCATGTTCCACCATTCTGACATGGATTTGATGCACATTCGTCTACATCGACGTCACAGTGAATGCCTGAATAGCCTGCGGCACAAGTGCATGTGTACCCATTAACTCCATCGTTGCATGTCCCACCATTCTGGCATGGATTTGATGCACATTCGTCTACATCGACGTCACAGTGAATGCCTGAATACCCTGCAGCACAAGTGCATGTATACCCATTAACTCCATCGTTGCATGTTCCACCATTCTGGCATGGATTTGATGCACATTCGTCCATGTCGACGTCACAGTGAATGCCTGAATAGCCTGCGGCACAAGTGCATGTGTACCCATTAACTCCATCGTTGCATGTTCCACCATTCTGACATGGATTTGATGCACATTCGTCTACATCTACGTCACAGTGAATGCCTGAATATCCTGCAGCACAAGTGCATGTGTACCCATTAACTCCATCGTTGCATGTTCCACCATTTTGGCATGGATTTGATGCACATTCGTCTACGTTGACGTCACAGTGAATGCCTGAATATCCTGCAGCACAAGTGCATGTGTATCCATTCACTCCATCGTTGCATGTTCCACCATTTTGGCATGGATTTGATGCACATTCGTCTATATTGACGTCACAGTGTATGCCTGAATATCCAACAGCACAAGTACATGTGTACCCATTGACTCCATCGTTGCATGTTCCACCATTTTGGCATGGATTTGATGCACATTCGTCTACATTGACGTCACAGTGAATGCCTGAATATCCTGCAGCACAAGTGCATGTGTATCCATTCACTCCATCGTTGCATGTTCCACCATTTTGGCATGGGTTTGATGCACATTCGTCTATATTGACATCACAGTGTATGCCTGAATATCCAGCAGCACAAGTGCATGTGTACCCATTCACTCCATCATTGCAGGATCCACCATTCTGGCATGGATTTGATGCACATTCGTCTATATTGACATCACAGTGTATGCCTGAATAGCCTGCGGCACAAGTGCATGTGTACCCATTCACTCCATCATTGCAGGATCCACCATTCTGGCATGGGTTTGATGCACATTCGTCTATATTGACATCACAGTGTATGCCTGAATATCCAGCAGCACAAGTGCATGTGTACCCATTCACTCCATCATTGCAGGATCCACCATTCTGGCATGGATTTGATGCACATTCGTCTATATTGACATCACAGTGTATGCCTGAATAGCCTGCGGCACAAGTGCATGTGTACCCATTGACTCCATCATTGCATGTTCCACCATTCTGGCATGGGTTTGATGCACATTCGTCCATGTCGACGTCACAGTGAATGCCTGAATAGCCTGCGGCACAAGTGCATGTGTACCCATTCACTCCATCATTGCAGGTTCCACCATTCTGGCATGGGTTTGATGCACATTCGTCTATATTGACGTCACAGTGTATGCCTGAATACCCTGCAGCACAAGTACATGTGTACCCATTGACTCCATCGTTGCATGTTCCACCATTCTGGCATGGATCTGATGCACATTCGTCTACATTGACGTCACAGTGTATGCCTGAATACCCTGCAGCACAAGTGCATGTGTACCCATTCACTCCATCATTGCAGGTTCCACCATTCTGGCATGGGTTTGATGCACATTCGTCTACATTGACGTCACAGTGTATGCCTGAATACCCTGCAGCACAACTGCAAGTGTACCCATTGACTCCATCGTTGCATGTTCCACCATTCTGACATGGATTTGATGCACATTCGTCTACATTGACGTCACAGTGAATACCTGAATATCCTGCAGCACAAGTGCATGTGTATCCATTCACTCCATCGTTGCATGTTCCACCATTTTGGCATGGATTTGATGCACATTCGTCTACATTGACGTCACAGTGAATGCCTGAATATCCAGCAGCACAGGTGCATGTGTACCCATTGATTCCATCATTGCATGTTCCACCATTCTGGCATGGGTTTGATGCACATTCGTCTAAATTGACGTCACAGTGAATTCCTGTGTAGCCTTGTTTGCAAATACAAGAATAAAAATTGACTTGATCAACACACAGTCCTCCATTTTGGCATGGATTTGATGCACATTCGTCTATGTCGACGTCACAGTGAATACCTGAATATCCTGCAGCACAAGTGCATGTATACCCATTGACTCTATCGTTGCATGTTCCACCATTCTGGCATGGATTTGAGGCACATTCGTCTACATTGACGTCACAGTGAATACCTGAATATCCTGCAGCACAAGTGCATGTATACCCATTCACTCCATCGTTGCATGTTCCACCATTTTGGCATGGATTAGATGCACACTCGTCTACATTGACGTCACAGTGAATACCTGAATATCCTGCAGCACAAGTGCATGTATACCCATTCACTCCATCGTTGCATGTTCCACCATTTTGGCATGGATTAGATGCACACTCGTCTACATTGACGTCACAGTGAATACCTGAATATCCTGCAGCACAAGTGCATGTATACCCATTCACTCCATCGTTGCATGTTCCACCATTTTGGCATGGATTAGATGCACACTCGTCTACATTGACGTCACAGTGAATACCTGAATATCCTGCAGCACAAGTGCATGTATACCCATTCACTCCATCGTTGCATGTTCCACCATTTTGGCATGGATTAGATGCACACTCGTCTACATTGACGTCACAGTGAATACCTGAATATCCTGCAGCACAAGTGCATGTATACCCATTCACTCCATCGTTGCATGTTCCACCATTCTGGCATGGATTTGATGCACATTCGTCTACATCGACGTCACAGTGAATTCCTGAATATCCAGCAGCACAAGTGCATGTGTACCCATTGACTCCATCATTGCATGTTCCACCGTTTTGGCATGGATTCGATGCACATTCATTTACGTTGACGTCACAGTGAATGCCTGAATATCCAGCAGCACAGGTGCATGTGTACCCATTCACTCCATCATTGCATGTACCACCGTTCTGACATGGATTAGACGCACATTCGTCTATATTGATATTACAGTGGGTTCCTGTGTAGCCTGGCTTGCATATGCAAATATACATATTTACCTTATCAACACAAAGTCCTCCATTGTGGCAAGGTGTAGAAGCACACTCATCAATATTCGTTTCACAATTTGTTCCTATGAACCCCTTTGCGCATGAACAGGTATATTTATTGACACCATCTGTACATGTGCCCCCATTTTTACATGGCTGTGAAGCGCATTCGTTAATATCTGTTTCGCAGTTCACTCCAGTGTATCCTGGTTTGCAGTCACAACGATATTTATTCACAAGATCAACACAGCTTCCGCCGTTTTTACATGGGCTTGAGGCACACTCATTGATGTTTGTAGCGCATATCTTTCCTGTGTATCCTGGCAGGCAGTTGCACTGAAAGTCATTTAGCTTGTCAATGCATGTGCTACCATTCTTACATGGGTTGCTTTCACACTCATCGATTTCCACACATACTAGAAACGGAATAAAACGTAATGAAGTTGTTAACTTGCCCCCAACATATCAAACATTGACGACATCTTACAGAAAAGGTTTATTTTTGAACCGCTGCTTCTCCCCGCTCTGGTGTCAACGAAAAGCCAATTTCTTTCCTTCTTTCTGTCGTCTAAATTCAGAAAGGATTTACAAAATTTTGAAAGAGTATGAAGAGCTATACAAGTTTTTATTGCATTTGTTCAAAAGCAATAACACTTTGACAGAGAAACGTTAATTTCTTACATAGTTATACAAGAACCTAACTCGACTTTGTCCAAACTTGAACACCAGTGCCGAAGCTTCTGTTGTTCCTAGGGAGCTGGCACCCCCTCAAAATAATCAAATCATTTGGTTCCAATGAGCAATCTTTTTTCCCATTGTTCTTAAAAAATGGGTGCACATTTGTCTTTGTGCCTCTCCAACAATTTATCCTTCCCGCGGTTCTGTTACTTGTTTGTCGTTAGGGTATTGGGCCGAAGGTCGACTTTTTCAAACAATGCATACCTTACGAATATTGTTAACGCTCCTGCCCAATCTTTCTTCGCAATTTTCTGCTTCTTGGTGGCATGTACGTATTATCAAATTTATTCTATAATAGTTTTTATGTAGTTGCCTAGTTGTGTGTGGCTCAGAGTTAATTTATCGTTGAAACCTTACCTTTGCCATCACTTTTTTCCTGAGCACACAAGTGATTGTTGCACCAACCTTCTTTACTACCTTTTGGCAATTTCCACTTGAGACATCGTGAGTTAGTGCTCCCGTGGACACCTTGGTTCTCCCAACTGAATCTGTACCAAGAATTATGTGGCACACATAAGAATGGACTCTGCCACGTGTAGTCGGTTGGTTCCACAATGCGGATACATCGCTTCGAAGTGATGTTTACGCTGGAGAACTGTATTTGAGGCATTGTCTTTCCCTTCTTTTTCTTGATGCACAAGTAAGGCTTTCGGAAATACTGATAATAAAACTTTGAGCTAAATCTCGAGAGGTCTTGACATTCCCAGTCTTTTTCACTGCGAGGCTGTCCCACCCTTTGTGGTGGATTGTCAATAGGGTACTCTCGAATCTTGAAATCACTCGGCCATTTTGGAAGCTCTAGAAATAACACAATCGGATGTCTGAAAAGGACTTTAGCTGGATAAAAAGAGCAATGAAACCTAAAGTGTGAGAAGGAAGAACCGCAGGATAGGCTGTTCGCCGGATTCTGTGAATCTTGCAATGAGATTTAAAATGAAAGGTATACAGGAACAAAGCAATACGACGACGAGAATCCAATGTCACGAAATAAATTTTCAAAATAAATTAAATTTAAGTTTAATTTATTTATTTTGAATTTAATCAAATTTCCTATATTTTTCCTATAAATTTCCTATATTTAAATTTAATTAAATCTCTTAAATTTAATTTATCTTGAAAATTTATTTCGTGACATTGGATTCTCGTCGTCGTATTGCTTTGTTCCTGTTTACCTTTCCATGAAACCTAGTCTTGGTCTTTTATAAACCCTGGCTTTTTAGAATACATACAGTCTCTAATCTAAGTAAAGGAATTACCTATCATGACGCAACGTACAGAAGGTGTATGCACCAATCTTGAATGCGAATGCTTGGTTATCAAAAGCATTCAATCATCAAATCAGGTTCTGCATTTGTAATTCAACTAGCTCTTCTAGCTCTTTTAGTTGAAGGATTCGAAATCATTCGAGCCTTCAGAGTTTACCGGTATGAAAAGCGCTTTGCACCAAACCATAACTGCATTTGATGCCACAAAAGGAGCGTCATTTGGAGACAATATAAAAAGCTAAGGAAATTAAGGGAAAGTAGGTAATGAACGTGCAGTAATTGGAGTAGAAGTTCGAAAGAAAGCAGTGCGGATAAGTTGTCGAAATTCTAAAAGTAGTTTGCAAAGACTTTATTTTCAAGACAACAACAATTTTTCCAGAATTATTAAACGCCGTCCCAGTCTTTAATTTAAAGGTGCTTTTCATTCACATTTTCATTCGTTTGATGCAACAAGCTCGACATGATTTCGACTGAGGGAGAAAAGAATAACTCTGTCTCGGGAAATATTTAAATTCAGGCTTTCTGATTAACGTTTTCGGTTAAAGCACTTGTGAAGATTTGAGACTAGCAAGTGTGAAGTGACGGGATAGCTCCAGTTTAAGAATATCTTATTGTGGATCAGTTTAGTTGGTGACTTGCAAGGTTGAGACATTAGAGAATTGTATTAATAATTGAATGAGCAAGGCATTTGTCAAATAATCTTCTTTATCAACTTACCGACTTGCTTGTACCCCAGTTGGCAGTAACAGTGGCCTGCATTTGAAAGAGATATCATGGTTGAACTTGGTTTTTGCAGGGTTTTGATGATCATATAAAATGTAAATTCTATAATTGATAATTTACAATTTAATGATAAATGTAAGACTCTTGAATAATTGCAGAGTCTTAAAAATTGGCCTCTGTAATTAAAATCCCAGTTTGGCAGTAAATTCCAATTTGGTAAATTTCTAACATAAAATTCTACTTCCGTTTATCATTTTCCTCCATGCATTTCACAATTCTTCTAGTTTCTCATTCATTGTAAACCAACCGCCCTTAAAATGTTTTTCCAAGTATTTTAACACAAGCATCCTTGTGACAAGGTGATATTATAAATTTACTGCTTTTCTTTTCTCGAGGCCATCATCAAACACCAGAAGAACTATTAAGTGCTGCTCGAGTTCAAGGCGAAATATGCTAATTATTACGTGCGTTAGATAACGCTGGGTTACCATGCTAAAACTGGGACTTAAAACTTTAAAGAAGGTATCTTGATATTAATAACCTAATGGCTGAGAAGATATTTTAGAAACAAAATTTTTTCTTTTGTTAAAATCAGTGTTTGATAGAAATCTGCAGTGTAGTTTGGCATTATTTTCAAGAAGCTTCTACGCTACGTTTACGGTCATTTTAAACAGCAATTTGTAATCATTTCCTTGTAAAGTACATGCTTTATACACTCGATGTTAAACCTACCATAAAATACTTATAACCAGCAGTATTTTGCGTTGTGCCACTTCTTGGCTGAAACGCAAAGCATGTATTTTCCAAAGATTCCCTTCCACGAGTTTGGCAATGAGCAAACATCTAAAACTATAGCTTTATAGAGCATAAGGTGTTCCTGTTATTAGATAATGTCATGAGATAAAACCTACCCCTTCTGCAAGAAGATGACGATGACCCGCCATTGGAAGATGAAGAAGAATGTCTCGATCTTCTGGTGTTTGATGTTCTTGTGCTGGATCTTCTGCTGTTTCCCCGCTGGCTGTTTGATCGACGTGAACCTGAATCAGGATATGGATGGGCGTAAAGCAGTTCAATAAGTAGGACTAGCGCAACTAGGAAAACCAGTGCTTTCTTGACGGAGACCACCATTGTGAAGACAAGCCTTGGTTCTCACTTCTGGCTCTCACGATTAGGTGTGAAGTAGCAATTGAATCCAACAATGAAATTTGAAGAAAAATAGAAGTAAACACAAAAACTAGGGGGTTGGCATTTTTTAGCATGCAAATCGTTTTGCTCAAGATGCTTTTTCTAGGAAGGTTTCTCGATCTAATTTTCTGTCACTGAGACCCCCTCGTCGTCAATATTTATTTTTCGTGAGAAATGGCGAATGATCTGAATTATGAGGCAAAATATTGACAAAATAAACTTAATAAAGAGAAAAAATTATTTTTCTGCAATGAATAGTAACTAAAAGCTTATAGATAAAGTCCACGAACTGAAACTGGTCTTTTGATGCTAATTAAGGTGGCTATTTGAACAGTTGTGAGAAATTCGTGGCTTTTGTCATGTAGGTTTGTAAACAAAAGCATACTTTGTAAATCCACTGTTTATATATTAACATTGGAAAGTTAATGGAGTCAGAAGTACACGGGATTCTTTACTGGGTAAATGAAACCTAACTTAGAATCCAAATGAATGCAGTCAGAATGCTGCATTTTTGCAGCTAGAAATCAACAAACATCGAGTGTGTGCGTCCGCAAATAGAAGTACTGCCTTTTTGAATACCTGAATGTCGACCTCCACAATATGGTATGATCTGTGTCATCTAATACGCCCTCTGACAACGCAAAATGAATCCTTTTCTCGGTGCATTCAGACCAAAAGTTTTGCATCAAAGAATCAAAATCTGTAAACATTTTCTTTCAGAACCAGATGTGTAGAATTTTGAAATGAAATGAAATTTAATGAAAACCTTTGCATTCGACGTATTTTACTTCTGGTGAGGAAAGTTTAGTTCTTGGGGAGTTTAGTTCAGGAGAAGTGTTATCTGATCGTTTCTTTGGCAAAATGATCACAGGAATCCAATAGAGGTTTCGTAGCACAATATAAGAAGCTGTTGGTAACAAATTGTTGCTTTGACATGACAAATAATTGAACACGATAACCAGGGCTGGTCCCCTGGTTAACACCCCCCCCCCCCCCCCCAAGAATAGCATATGTGTTTTAGTCGTTAAAGTTTGAATTTAGTCGGTAAAATTGGGATTTTGACGGGTAGATAATCTTTTTTAAATTTCCAAACTGTCTTCATGTAATGTTGAAAAACATTAAAAGATATTTAAAAGTTCTGCAGTTCAGCTTTTCCGTTGCTACCACCTTGGGATAAAATCAGTGAAGAAATGGCGGAAGAGTTGGATCAAATGTTGGGATGAAAAGTTTCAAGCGGTAGCCACGTCAAAGAGCTCAGTGTTTTAAAAGAGGAATGCCTTGATCAGATGTTGAAAAACATGTCTATCAGTGAACTTGCGAAGTTTGTATGTAATCAAAGGCATGTGTTTCCGACCAGCAACATGGCAAATGCATTTCTTCAAACGGCATCAGTTACTGTGGCTTCAAATAAACGATCTTTCAGAAAACTCAAATTGGTAAAAATTAAACTGCAAAGCACAATGCTCCAGGATCGTCTGGAATCTCTTATGCTAATTTCGTGCGAGGAAGACTTTTCGCAGATCTTAAATTTGCTCTCTGTTATCAAGAAATGGGTCCAGCCAGTTGGAGAACAGAAGAGTTCGATTTAGTGTTTCTTAAGGTTGAATAAACTACGCTAATATTTTTACAGCTGAAGTTGCTTTGTAATAGCTGAAAATTTATTACAACAATACTAAAATATTCTGATTGCGTTAACGTAGCGTAATGCTGCCAAACTGTACTCGGTAGATAAGAACTTAAACCCCCCTAAAAAAATTCCTGAAACTGGGCCTGATGATAACAAAAGAACATGATTATAACTGAACAGGAAGAGTTTCGCTATGGCACCATTCAGTAGCCTCGTTCTGTTTAAAATTTTGGCGCTCGAAACGAACGCAGATCACGTCAACTACAACATGACCAGCCCAAAAGTATTCATAATGGCGTTTCTAAGAAGGCACCGACTCTAAAATGCTGGGAAATATCATCTAGAAAGCAGAAGTAGCACAGTGTACAATGTTAAAGTTTTGATATAGGAATGGAATTATTGAGTTTCCGCTTTCAAACCCAGGATATCATTAAAATTTCAAGAACCAAGGAATAGGTATGTTTTGTTATAAATATAAATGGCATGTGATTTGCTTTTTAAACAAGGTATACTCCACGTATAGCACAGGTAAGTTATGCGTATAAAGTAAAAGGCACGGTTTGAATGCGAGCTTGCATTTAACCGAGCTCACAAATCGTCAAGTTTGAAAAATACACGTATTTTTCTATAAGAACTAAGGTCCGGTGCTGGTAGGCAGTTTATTAAATTTTCTGGCCATTTTGCTATCAAAAGTTTCTTACATGCTTCTTAAATTTCTTAGGTGATGAATTTTTTAAGTTTCTTGGGTTGGTGTTGACTATCCTAAGAGCTATCCTAAGAATTTGCTCCAAAACGATTCTTATTAAGATAGAAGTGATATTTTGGGGATTTGTAATTTAACTGACATAAAGAAAAGAAATACGTATTCTCTGCCACCGATAAGATGCTATGTTTTATGATATGTTATGCGTTATATTGTGTACGTTGCTTGAAGAACTTTTCCTTACACTGCATTTCTTAGCAGCCAACTTGAAACACATTCTATTCTGCACGTTTAGTGGTGCTGGTTATGCTGTCCAAATTCAAAAATTCTAAAAACAGATTTTTGTGACATCGCTTTGGAATTCGATTTAACATCTTGGAAATTGAAGTAACGTTATGAAATAGTGTTACGATATTTCAAGCAGATCTCTCCATCAGGTGAAAAAGAATACGTAAGGCAACGGTTAAAAAGAGGGTAGTTTGAGTGTGATTCTATCAAGAGAGTTGTGCGCATGTTTTTGTAAGCTGCATAAATCATTTTAAATATTTCGAGTTTAATGTCAAGAAAGGTCGGATACTCAGAAACAAGAGGTTTGTAGAAAGAAAAACTATAAACGTATGATTAATAGCCTTTACCCCGTTACTAAAAGCATCCCTTAGCCAATACGCCCATTACCAGCATATAACAAGAGAGATGACACGCATGTCAAGAGCTTCGTCGTTAAGATTTCATCTACGATTTCTGTTCCTATATCACAAATGTAAAACTAAATCACAAATTAATTACATATATCATTTCTTTTAGCAACAAAGTCTCACATCTTCTAATAAGTTACAATTTACAGCGGCAAAATAGTCGAATTGATTAGGATGGTGATAAATACGATTTTTTACAACATTCACCAATCTTTTAAAAATTGAAACTCGCTCTTAGCCAAACATATTAGCCTATAGGATCCCAGGTTCCTGCTTCCACATAGCCTCAAGTTTCCTGTCTTACGTAATGCAAAGCAGCCATAATTGTTTCTCTTTGATCGTAGTTGAAGGCTACGCAATCGCCTAACAGTTGTATCTGCGACTCTTGACTACAGTTTAAAAATTTCAGAGTTGCGGGGTCTTTATAAAAATTAACGGTTCTTTTGGTTAAATGGTTGGATCTGATTATGTCCAGTATATCGCTGTTTCAAAATTCCTGTTATGGGAAGAAATCGAATCCAAACTACAATAACACCTGTACCAGAATCGCATAGAGAAACTAAAATTCGTTGCGACACTTGAAAGCATGGCTTGGCGACTGCGTTGAAAAGCGCTATCTTGGAAGATTTTCTTTTGGAAATTATTAAAGCATTATTAAAGAATTAATCAGTTTTGGCCCTCTACGAACTATCAATTTATTTTCTTGAATTTTTACATACAGAAGTAAGTTTCTCCATAAATCCCTTTGAACAGTCTATCAAGTGATGAAAATACATCTAAACACAGGTTCTTTTAGAGAAGCCATGCCTTGACTCTATAACCTATCAAAAGGGAAGGGTGGGACCATTAACAAGGTACATTCTTCCATGATATTGACCTCTTCCTCTTGTTCTTTTTCTTCATTTTGATGTTGACTACCTATTCTCGTACTTCAATTGGGCTTGTAAGCCCCAAATCCTTTGAAAAATAATTCCCGAGACAAGTTAGCCTGTTTTAGTACTGAGTAAAAGAACTCGCTAACGCAATAGAGTTGTCAAGTGATGACGTCACAAAAATCTATTTTCAGAATTTTTGAAATTTTTTCCAATAGCCTCAAAGAGCATCATAAAATACCTCTAAATCTGCAAAATTAGTTAAAGGTATTACGAATTGGCTGAGATATGACCAGATGGGCACATGCTCTGGTCCCATCAAACCTCTGTGATTTGGTCTCAGTTCATAAATTTATGAACTGAGCCAAAATAACAGTAATCCGGTAGCAAACTTCAAATCTTCTATTGGCCATAGCTCACCAGATTTTGACAAATTTAACTGATTCTGAATATACGAGAGTATCTTATGGTGTTCTTTCATGTTATGTGGTCAAAATTCGGAAATTCTGAAAATATTATTTTGTGACGTCACACTTGAGAACTCTATAGCCAAATTATACTGAAATACCTTGCAAACGATAAAACACAGCATGTCGTGAGAAGTCCTGCAGTAAGATACCACCCGGAAACAATTGAATAACTAGAACGTAGAAAAGAAAAAAGAATTAACTTTCATAACCTGCTAGAAAATACGGGCTGTAAAGCATTTAGGAGCAACGATGTGCAATGGTATTAAGCAGCCATCAAATATATTACCATCACTTGCTTTCAATGCCCCCAAAAAAATACTTCTGGCAAACTCTTGTTTGAATGGTCCGCATCGTGATGTGTGATTATAATGATTCAATGTGCATAAGTTTTTCTTGTTAAGCTCTACATAGATTAGATACACCTCAAAAGTTACGCGTATATTCAAAACAAAGGCCTTATGAGGCTCAGGATCAATTTGTGTTACTTAGCTAAATAGCTAAATAGTTTACTATTGGAAAAGATTAATGGCTTAACAGGTTTTTAATACAAGAGAAGACGGACTGTGGCCTTCTTGCATAAACACTATTAGCTTGTCGATTGTCGGCTTTTGTCATCCTTCTTCGAGCTGTAACTGCGATCAAGCAATTCCTGGCCATTGATCTCGAGCACAGCATAATCTCCATACATTGACTGGGAAAACATTACTCCTAGATCAACACTTTTGGCTGACGGGCTTTGAGGTGTGTCTAGAAGGTGTCCCAAGTCAATGTCTGTGCCGATCCCAAGATCGAGGCACAATGAAGATCGCAACGCACTTCGCGTAAATGGCTTTGTCTTCTTAGATAGAACTCTCTTGATTCGACTTTCGTTCCATGACAAACTCAAGGCTTTATCTGAGATTTCATCGTTGTCATCTGCCTCTGCTCCGATGCATTCTTGCCTTGGTTCATTTGGCACACCATCTGCGGCTCTCTTCCGCTTTTTGTGTATCTCCTCACTTATCTGCTCCAACTTTTTCAAGGCCAAAGCATAGTTTTTCTTTTCAGTTTCATAAGAAAGCTCCAAATTTAAGACCTTGTCTTTTTGCTCCTAAAAATTGATGTTGCTATTATTTAAAACAACCCTTTCATAAACTTTATGCTTCATCAGACAGCTCTTTCAGTATTTGACCAAACGTTTTCATTACACTACTCGCATAAAAAACACTATCAGCTGATCGTGGAACTTAAATTGAATTTCTGGTTTTTTCCGAACCTAAATTCAAATCCTGCTTATTCTAAGGGTTATTTCTCCTTTTCCAAAAGTTATATTTTTACAGTCTAACACAAGGATAGTTTTCCAGGGCATCGTATGATTTTGGACACAACCATTCACAAAAGATGAATACCTAAGTACCACGTAATCGCGACTTACAAGACTAATCTTAGAAAGATTTTGTGGAAACAGGCCCACAAGAGAACATCCATCAAAAAATGGATAGAAATTGCAGAGGTGCTTTTTTCTCAAAACATCAAATGGCAAATCGTCAAATAAGTTATCAACAATCTTTTAACGAATAGATTATTGAATAATATTGGACAAATGACAGTAGCATTACTTTTTTACCTGTAGAAAATCCAAATAGGTTTTCTTCTGTGTGTAGTATGGTCTATAATGTGAAAAAGTATGTTATGCAAGCATTTTGAAATTGGATAGAAAGAGAAACACTTCATTTTGAGAAATGCTTTACAAACAATGATCTTTGATAAGTTGCTTTGCTTCCTGTTAAATTTAGTGAGTGAGAGGTAAGTGACATCAACCACTGTGAAAAAACTTTTCCTTTTAAGATTTCTACATTTCAAGTTAGAAATTGATTCTGCTACCTTAGACTTCCTGCTCATGCTTGAAAATCTCAAATTACAGCTTTTAGCAAAAAATACATGGTCTTATACTAATGGAATAAGAAATGAATGGTACAACCAAACTTCTAAAAGGCCTATCATCTTTATAACATAAATATTTTACGAGACTCAAGAAATAATAGGGTAATTGGTAGAGCCCAGTCGTCTTCTCATCTAGCAGTTTTGGAATCGATCTACATATAAACGAAAAAGCCACTATTGTGTAGATGGAAGGAGTTCGTTTTCTATCTTGGACTCCGGTGGTTATTTTTCTTTAAACATGCAGCACTGATTGGTCAACTATCGGTCAACTGATTGGCACTGATTGGTCAACTATACCGGTCTTGTGCTTGTGTTTTTCTGATTGGCCTATTTCAATCCACAACTGGGTATATATTTTTCATCGTGTTCTTTCGGACCCTTATTCTGATATCTTATGCTCTGAGGAGTATCAGACAAAAAACTTTAAGCCAATATGTTGTAAAATGTTTGCTTTTTCAAAGCCATTTTCAAGTTCTGTACCGCCAAAAAAACTGTTCACAAATAACAGGGTTTTTAACACAACTTGCTTTCAGTAATTCAACCAGTTCCAAACAAACAAGTTTGTTCTTCTGGAAGAAGCATCTAAATGTTGTTCCATTAAAGATTGTCTTAGGCCATCTTTCAATCAATCTTAGCCAATCAATAAGCATTTGAGTGGATCCACACACACTGATGGGTCAATTTTTTATCGAAAACTGATTCTGTTGATTGCCTTTAAGTTAGGAGAAAAGTTCCTTTGTGCAATCTCTAGAGAATGGCCTTCAGTCAGTGTCCCATGTCCCAGAGACAAATAATGTGTGTTGGAATTTTGGTATGAATCAAGTCAGTGAACTTGAAAAAAGGATGAGCTGGATAATAAATACTAAACAGCAACCAATTTATGCTATGATACCTTGCTTTTTTTATATTTCTTCTCAATTTTCTCTCTAAATCTGCTGCTCTTTTTTCCAGCTCTTTAAAAGCCACAGTTGCTTCTTTATGTTCCCTGTCAGCTTTCCCTTTGGACACTTCAGATTCCATCAGCTGTGATGATAAAAATTTATTCTGTTAGATAACTACAAGGAATCAAGATGACAAAATTCTAACAAACAGATAAATTCTGTTATCTTAAAATGCAGCCAAAGTTAGATGTGAGCTTATACAAAGACCCTGTCAGACCTATGGTTGAAAAATATAAATGGAGGTCTTAATTCAATTTGCTTTTAGATTACCTTTTCATGCTTTGTTATACCTGATCATGTCCCAGCACAACTCTTTTTTCTTCACTCCCAGTGCCTTTTATGTTTCATTGTCAACCCACAATTTGGAAACTCCATAACTTGTCCCAGGTATAGAAAATGTTATGTCTACATTGATGGACCCCAGGGCAAAATTTTAGCCTACATTGAGAAAAGTCAATTGAACTTGCTCTGCCCTGAGACTCTTCATACTACTGATAGTAGCCTCAAAGACAATGCTATTTATAAAGGTTGACCCAAGTTAGATCAGAATATTAAAAAGGCAAAAAAAACAAAAGCATCAGAACATTTATGTAAAATCTACAAATCCATTTTTGTCCACAATTTTTGTTGGAAAGATAGCCCCTTTTGCACCTGTGCTAAAACAGGAGACTAGGGCCCAGCCAAGGTTTATGACCACACTGCCATACATGTTTTTTTAGTACATACTGGGATGGGTCTTGGATCATTTAACCTAGGCAGAGTATTTAACTAAGGGCTTAGGCTCACAAAAATACAAAGTACCTTCATGTCCGCATGATTTAACATTTCTTGCCATGTCGAGTCAAAGCCACCAGATTGACCTTCCAATTTTTTTTCTGTGATTGAGATCATCTCCTTTGCACCTCGAAGAAGACTACAGGCTTTGTCATATCTCATTGCAGCAATCTGGCATTCTTCTTGTGCCTAAAATTGGGTGAACAAGTAAAAAAATAATAACTGATTTAGAATCCCTACATGCCACTGTGAAGGGGTGTCTACAAAATTTTCCGCTGTATTTAAATCTTCTCCATTACAACCACAAAAATCTAAAAGTTTAATCACAGAAAAATATCCAACCAAAGGTGGGTATTTGATGATAAATCAATGCAGATACTATTTAAAAGAATCTACATCATATGATATGTTACTGGCATTAATGAGCATAACATAAAAATCATAAACTCTGAACTGTAAACTCATTCAAACTAGGAATTACTGCTGTTTTCCAGTCCAATTGACAGCATAATGCACCTCATACCTGAGGCTATGATAAGCCTGACTAGAGGCAAAACAAGATGACAAACTTGATGTTAAATGGATGATTTTTGAAAGAGTGTACACTGCAACCAAATGTTCTACCTTTTTAGACTGTTCGATTGCTTCATAGTATGGTCTTGCTTTATCTATGCACTGTCCAAGATGGTTCGCTAATGATTTCAGTGCCCTAGTTGCATCTGTTAAAAATGTTCTGAAAAGAGCCCTTGCTTCCTACAACAAAGAGAGGTATTTGCTTTTGATTAAAAAAACCTAAAGAATCTCAAAAATAAAAATAAATTGTACATATCACTCCTTATACTTTCAAAAATTCCTTTTGAAACAGGGGATCATAGTTACTAATTATTTAAGAGCGTTTTGGACATCTGTTTCATAAATCTATATTAGTCATATGTTAATACCAGAAAACAATTCTACAAATAACTAAAAACCACTCAGAAATCTCCCATATCAAAGGGTTTTACAAAATTCTATTTTAATTGCAAAAATTTCAAACATTTTTCTGCAAAATTTACACAGCTATGTTTCGAAACATTGCTTAATAAAAAGCACTCATACTTGCAAAACAAAGCCATATACCACTGAATCTGAGTGAATTGAATTATGGGCTGAAAATATCAGTTATTTTTTAATATGCTTACATCAAGTTCTTTCTCCAAGATATTTATTCTGTTGGAGGCTGTGTTAAGTTTCTCAAGCTCCTCCTGAAAAAGAAAGATGTTTTTGGTACTTTTACTAAATACGTACACAAAGTTTGTAGCTCTGTTGGTATAATTCTTTAAGCAAATGGTATCAAGAAACACATTCTCAATCATTTCACTTTCACACACCATAGAGCAAAAGATAATATGAGAGTGTATATAAGTAAAAAGATACTCTTACCGAAAAAACAAGCATTTACTTGAAACAGCATTTACACTCTCTTCCGGTGAATTCTCCTTAACAACTCTTTTGTAAAATTATGTTTCTATCTCATCTCATGGTTACTTGTTCTTCCGTAAATACTTTAAAAGCCCCTCCATACTTTGCATTTGCCCCCTGTCGAGTACAATTCAATTCACTCTTCCACCACCTCTCCACCTCCCCCAACAAAAGCAGGGCAGATTAAGACCCCCGAATGCATCAAACACATGCTTGATCAAGTGCCTCCATGTGCATCTAGAAAGTTCTATGTGATCATGCGAGACATGTTCCCATAATTCTGTCAGTATACAAATAATTAAAATTCAATTTGCAGCCATTGTGCCAAAGATGAAAGCCTTTTCACCTGGCATTAAAAAATGGAGCATCCAAACTTGTCATTATACTGCTTCATGATGACAGAAGCAGCTCATGCAGTAAGACCTGCAACTTGCCCATGGGTGCACAGTCTAAACACAGAGGCCTATCTGGTACCTTCACATCAAACCCATTCATTAGATATAACGCACCTGAAACAGAGTCTGGTCTCCCCTTGCCATACCAAGACCACAAAAAAAGATTACACAGTGAATATCGCAAATGTTTAGGTACTTCAATGATCATTACAACAATCAGCCAAATTTCATATTTCTTGATTTGATGGCGGCCGATCCATTGGTGTGCCAAGTTAATGACAAGGTATATGTCCCATTTATATCTTGATTTCTGGGAATATTATCTCAATAGATGAAGCCATCACTTACCACTGAAAGACCTTGATGTTGGTGTTAATATGATAAAATGTTTATGAAAAACTGAACATTTGACCAAGCTTTTTAGCAGATAACCAGAAAAGGTTCTACCATTCAACACAGGACACTCAATAACATTCCAAGACAGTTATCATTATGCCTTGCTGTCTATGAATTCAACCTTCTACAGAAAAATGAATTGTTTAACATTGCATTGAAAGAGTTTATTTTCAACCATTTATTGATCAATTTTACTTACCATTTTTATATCAACAATAAAGAATAAACTAGTAATTAAAGCAGTCTACAGTCCGACACAAAACTACTTGCAATCATTTCAAAATCACAACGCTAACTCAAAAAAACAGAGAATTAACAAATCAAATAATTAACTTCATAATTTCACAATGAAAAAATTATCACCTAGACGATACTCTCATCTAATTTTAGGGGAAAACTTTACTAGAACAACATTAAAGACTCTGGAAAAAATATTTAGTGGTCCTATGCTACGTATAAATCCATACTTTTCAGTATCATTTTCAGCCCTTCCTTCATACTTGATTACAAATCAAAAGTTAATAATTTGAAAAACACAAGTTTGAAAAAGCTCCGGGTGAATTTTTAACCAACCTTTGCACTGCAATGCGAAAAGTAACTGACTTCGCCTCCAGGTGTATGAAAATATTTTGCTGAGGCCCTAACATTGCACACATACCTGAATTCGAGGATCTAAAAGGTCTTCTTCTTCACCATCAGAGCTTGAGGAGTCTTCAGCTTTCTTTCCAGTACCCTCCATACTAATTTTACAGAATAATTAGGCAGTTTTATCGCTATAACTTTATGTTTACGGTATCAACAAAGATTTCCATATCGCAACAGATTTCTATTTTACGACACTACTTGGTGTTGTTGTTGTGTCCTCGCATTGCGCAGTCAGCCTGATGGTAGTCTCTGCGCATGCAGGTGCAAAAAAGAGGTATTTCGGTCAATATATCTATTTCGGCTTTGTAACGAAAAATAACGGCTTTTCAATAATTGTCAAGGTAAAAATCTTTGCTGGTACCGGCTCTACAAACGCTTGCAAACCGACTGGCTCTACAAAGAACGCAAAATCGCCTACATTTTAGGAAACACCACACGTGCCAGAATCCGGAGTTGCAGGGTAATTGCTTTTAGCAAGCAAGAGCTAGAATTTGCATTCATAAGCAAGGGGATCTATGACTTTAAAAGTACGCAGAACTGAAACTTATTGCTAGAAGATGGCAAGTTTGATAGAGTGTAATAGATGGTTGCTATCATATGCCCCTAAATTGTATGCGATGAGACGCATAAAAGACATTGCTGCAAATGTAAATAGAACTGATAATAAGGATTTCATAGGTACTAGTGTTAATCAAGATTTTCACTGCATTATATCTGCCTTTCTGTCGAAGCATGATCAGCAATAACAATTCTCAACAGGGATTTCGGAATTGGAGTGCACCAGGAGCACATTTCCCAAGTTTTTGGAACAATCACTTTTTTGAGAAGAGACCTCTTTGGAAAGTTCTCCAATCATGCAGCATGATGTCCCTTCCTACCAGTTCCCTTCCAAGTATGAATTGACTTCACCGTCCTGTGATTCAATGCATCTTTCTTCCAAATTAAATGCTTTTAAGGAAGCTTGTCGAAATATTTTCCCGAATGATGTATGCAAAGGGCCAGCATTATCTACCAGTCGGTATTCGGGATTTTTAATGTACATACCAGTTGACTACCCTAATGCTCTGATCAATCATTTCAAAGTTTTCCATCATGGCCAGCCATTGGTTATCAAAATAACATTCTGGCTATTTAAATAGCAATTTTTGCGTTAACCACTGCTGCAAATATTTTTCTTAGTTTTGAAGGCTTTTACCGTAACTCAAATAAAAAACTGCCAAATAAACCTAAACTGAGGAGGGACAAACAAGAAAATATCTAATTTCAAATGACTCTGGCATATACTTGACAGCTTTTGGTAGTTAGTGGTCAATGAGGTCTTTCTTAAAGTTTGGTAGCAATTGGATATGAAGTTCAATTAGATATCAAAAAGATTTTGTAAGATCCATATATTATGACAATTTGGTCAAGGTAGTGAATGAAATACGGCTGCTTTTGCGTTTGCAAGAGGTTTTGAAAAGTATTAGGGTCATTAAATATTTATTTTAAGTACTAAAGTTTCTTACTTCTAAGGACGGATCCAGCAAAAAACTTGACTGAGTTTTTCAGAAATCTGAGGCCAAGGCTAGGGTCTTTCAGATAATGCATTGATAATTGTTCCTTAGACAACATTATTATTCATATTTACGTGAATTGTGGTACCAGGGGGAGGGGTAGGTGCTATCCACTCACTAAATATAGATTCTAGATTTCTTTTTGACAGAAAACAGTGCCTCTGTGAAAATTTTTGCAACCTCCTCCTTTTCTCAATACCCTTTTGTTTGTCTTGGATGTCACAGCAAAGTTTGTCCCTTTTGTTTTGCTCGCAATTTGTTGTTTTGCCTCCGTAGACACCAGCATATTCATCAAAATATGGCGTTCCGTCTGAGCATAGGTCTCCCCTGCCATTTAAGACTGCAATTTAAAACCAAGCTAGTTAATGATCCTGAAAATTAACGATATTTCCTTGTTTTATCTCAAAAGCTTAATAATCTGCTAGAATGCTGCGATGGTCGTGAGTATAAGACATTTGCAGTCGCCATTTCGATTTCAATGTTTTGCAGTTCCACAATAGAACAGAAACAATAGGTAGCCAATAAACTACGGGCCATTGTACAGCTCTCTTACAAATATGGTATCATTTTCGAGTTCCAGATGCTGTTTTGACTGAGTTCCATCCGTGTTCCAAACAAAACAAAAATTTCATCGTTTCAATTCATTCACTTCCGAGGCACAAAACGTTTATTTCCGGGCTCTAGGATTGACTGCTGTTGTCCTCCACAGCGTCTGAAAAAATCGTTTCAAAATCACGACAGAGAAGAAGGAAGGAAAAGGGCGAAAGAATCATATCAAACTGGCAATTTTAAGATTTTGAAGAGACTGCGATAAAACTAAAATTTTTATTTTTCACCTTTTTAGTTCAAGTATTACTTATATCAGGCAGCACTTTTTTTAGCTATATGTTGGAAAACTGACTGAGTTCTGTGCACCAAGGAATTCACTCTGGATTCACTCTGGAAGTTTTATGCCTGTTGCTTATAGGATGCTTTTTGTTAGAAACTGGGTGTGTTTCTTCTCATGTACCAAAAATTTAGAATTGCTAAAATGAGATGCTCTGTTCCGTACGTCATGCAGTACAGTACGTCATGCTCTGTTCCCGTTCATGTTTTGCTTGAAATAGAGAAGAAGTAGTCAAACACACCCTTGGGTAATGCCTGTGACATTCTGACTTACATTCTGACCCTGGTTTTAACCCTGACTATGGCTCGATCAACTTAAAAGACGAGCTGATATCTCAAGAATTGTTATGTTACAGTATTTGTCTAGCTTATATACCCTCATTCAACCATGTATTGCTGGCATTCAAGCTGATATCAACTTTTTGTGTTTTGTTTAATGTTAAAATTTTATATAAGGAACGTGTTTATTGGTCACCTGTTTGACATATACTGCAAAATATCTCACAATTTCAATCTCAAAAGTAATAAAGTTGCAACAAAAAGTGGTGCAGGAATTTATACGAGTAAATTTTCCTCTCGTTACGGCACTTAATGTTCATCAAAAGTATGACATTTATGTGCTAAATTTTTGTATCTTAACTACAACATGAAATTACAATCTTAAAGATAATATCTACAGAGTTTATACTAATAACAGTAGGAATGATTACACTATGTACCGCAAAAAGAAATGCTCTTTTAAGAATTTTTAGCAATCTCCAAAGTCCAAGGATGTACATTCAAAAAACCTCAAAAAGGTCTTATTTGTACACAACATATACCTTGCATTTTTTGTGTGAAACTTCCTTAGCTTCAGGGTTCATATCTCACTCTATGAGAAATTCTAAGCAAATCCTTTAAAAGATACGGTCCCTTTTTCTTTCAATACCGCGAAACTATAAACCTATCAATGTTTAAAGCGAGTTACATCGACTTTTGCAATATAAACTTTTTCCAAGAATTCAAACAAATTTTGTTAATGACTACTGTATATTTGGTTTGCTCAATGTTTGGCACTGGTTCCCTTCCCTTGTTTGGAAATTTAGCAATGGAAGAGACCCCTAATGCTCCATGATGTTTAAAATTCGAAGCAATCCCCCTCACCTTCGCAATGTATAATAAATGCAGCTTAAGATACATTCCTGGAGTAGCATTACTTTAATTTTTCTTACACTTTCGTGATGTTAATTCACACGTCGTTACTACATCATACCTTTTTAACTTTCACATTTACAATCAGTATAAGTTGCCCCAAACCTTTTCATCATTTTAAACTCAAAATATACTAACTTTACAATTTTGTTACCGTTTATTTACAAGCTGACAGTCACCGATTACTAGGGATAACTTCACACTTAATGTATATTAAATCGTCTTTAATGTACTCGTTTTGGTCTATGATTTCGTGTGAGACGAAGCTTGGGTTTCCTATTCCAAGGTTTTCCTTCATGGTCGGTCGGTTGAATACTGCCTTGACATTTGGTAATGATCTATTCGGGCTGAGCTGATGCATTTTATGCTTTCGCTGTTCTCCTTGGTCAAGCAAGTAAAATGTTATTTTCTGGTCAAAAGGCCAGTCAAGAAGAGCGTCATATTCTCCTTTCATTATAATGAGGTATAACGAAAGGTGAGTTCCCTTTCCTCGATCTCGTCCGTTTAGATATATTTTCAGTTTCAACTTGTAACCATACTGGGAAGTATAAAAAGGCTGGCTAAACAAAGCAGCTTCTTCATCGGCATTTCTTGCAGACTCAAATTGCTGTTTAAAGTTCGTTATACGCCATATGAAGATACCGTTTGTACAGTATGACCGGGCCTCGTTCTCTCGTACCTTCTGCACCGCCATTGTGAGGTGCTGGTTCACAGTCGCTTTTATGTGCTCGTCCAGAGCATCTTTCTTTCCCTAAAATGAGACAGAAATCTTGACCTAAGCTGGGAAAAAAAGATTGCTTAAAACGGGACATCTTTTCACTACTCTACTGAAATGCTTTCATTCTATACATAAATGCCTAACAAGCATTGCATTTTTATGCATTTTGCATCTTTTATAGAATTCTTTCCAAGAGTCTTTTCTTGAAATCTTTTGAATATTCATACCTTAAATGAGCAACCAATGTCTTTGTAGGTGCAAGGTAAAACTGACAACGGGCATTCCATCAAGTGGATGGTCATCTGTAAGAAATGTGGAACTTTGTAAATATGAAAACTGGGCGCAAAGTCATTCGGAGAAAAGTAATATTCCTCTCTTGTTTTGTTTATATCATGTGCTATGTATAAGCAAAATCTGCATTTTGACCATGTTTCAATTAAGATCTTGGTGGCTGGCCAAATTTTACATTCGTAATTGGCATTTTTTCAGTTTTTCAAGTTATGAAGCTAACTTTCTGATGATTAAATGTCGGAGTTTAAATGGGGACTGACAAGAAAATTGCTATTAGTATGGGTAGAATATCACTAAAAAGAATAAATGATAGCAGATAGAGATATGAGTATATTTAAAGCTTGTGCTTTATTGCACAGTAAGCATTTTCTGTTAATTGACATACTACGAGTCCTAGTCAAAAGAGTTTAGAGAGAGAGAGAGGATGAGAGTTATAATTGCTGGTGGGTAAAGTTCGTGGAATTGGTAGAAACACCAACGCTACTTCTGTCGTCAATTTTCCTGCCACTAAACACTCAATAAACTTACTCTAAAAACATTGTAAAGCATTTATCTAATCAAAAATCATTTAAACTCTGTTCGAACTTACTTCTTCTCTTGGTATATCTTTAAGCCCGCATTTATTGATACACTCAAGTGGAAATCTTTTGCACGACTTGGCATGGCTCTGTGAAGAATGGAAGTAATTATTTCTTTTCATAAAGAATAGATGTTGCATCTTAAGTAACAAGTTCTTCATCGCCACTTATTCTGTATATCACCCTGACAAAAATCTGACTCGATTCGTTAATGGATCGAGGTGCCAGATTTCAACTGAATGCTATTCTTACGATGTTGATGTTTTAAGTGCCACGAGTTAAAACAAAGTACTCATACAATACTGCAAAGAAGCAAAATTTAGAAAAAAATTTCCTTTATTCATGGCGAGGAGCTATATTCATGGTTATCTGCTAATCGTGCAACCTGTCTGGAACCACGTTTGCTTGTTTACATTTAGTTTATGAATCAGATAAGGTGGTGCCACCATACCAAAGATTTGCATGCAGACACAATTTCGAAGACCTTGCTCATTATATCTGAAAAAACCTTAGGCTGGGTTACCAATAAAAAATATCTTAGGCTAGGTTACCAATAAAAAATATCTTAGGCTAGGTTACCAATAAAAAATATCTTAGGCTAGGTTACACAAAAAAAATATCTTAGGCTAGGTTACCAATAAAAAATATTTAAGGCTAGGTTATTCTTGGTTGTGAATAAATATCAAAGCTTTTGTTGATACAATATGGTGTTGTCTCTCTAAATCCTGCACAGCCCGGTCCACGATATAAAGTATAGAACAATAAACATCATGTGAAAATTGACTGATCAGCATCTGTTTTAAGCCCTATGACTTGATCGCGGTTCTTTAGCTTGCATTTCATTGTCAACATCTCTGCCAATTTGAAACATGTTTGTGCAACTACCCACTTAATGGGACTACCGAAGAAATTTTCTCTAGCACTTTGGTTCTGCAACATTTTTGCAGGTCTCGTTTTTATGATAGAACAAGACGTAAATTACGACGAAAAAATATCTGAATCATACGCATGAGTATTCGTAACTAGTTGTCTATTTTAAAATGAAAAAGAATAGAATAAATCTTTTAAAAATATTTGATTTTGCCCTCGCGATCTGTAAGAGTACCAAAACAATAATTCATGAAATCAGTAAAAGCCAGTTAAAATGTGGCTAAGATTGTAACGTGAGGACAGTCATTTTCAAAACAATTAACAAAGCAAAGATCTTTAACTGGCTTTTTCTTTGTTAAGTTGCAAAATAGTTTGTGTCCTTTGAAGTTTTTCATTGTGTTTTATTTCAGTTACATAGGTCAAGATAAGAAATTCTAGAAATATGTTTTCCTGACCTCATCATTTAACAACTATATTTCCACTTCACGGACACGTTATGCTAATACATTCTAGATTCTGCCTGGTGTCATTCTTTTTTTCTAACATTATCTAAAATCAAATCTTCACCACTAAATCCCTACTTGTCATTTCTTAAGGTAACTTGCTAGCCATCAAATCTAATTACGCAATCTTTTGATGAGAACAACTTGAATTTTTCTGCCTGTTAATTTATGGCATTTACTTGTTAGGCTGTACAACGCAATGACATTATCTGGTCACAGGATGAGATCACAGAAAACCCAGGTCATAAGATTAAAACACACAGCTTCGTAATTTACAACATTATAACATTAGAAGCGTCCTTATTTACAAGTCAGTTTAGCGAAAAAATTATTCTTCATAAAGTCGTACATTACAAATTTTAATTCCTTTGCAATTCAAAGAACATCTGGTTGAAATTTTGCCATGGTAATACTTTCTGTTTTCATGAAGAGCATTTAATTATTAATAACTTGCTAAATTGAAACAATAAACCTTTTATAAAATCCAATCACATGTCATGCAAAACAGTTTGAACAATTTTCCTGGCATTAATGGTTTTTCATAAAGAATTAATTCGTGAACAATACTTTTCAGTCTGCAAGTGGAAAGTTTGCGATATGCCAGAAACACGTGGCCCTCTGAAGATATCTTTTATCATAATTAGTGATTTCATCCACATCGAAATTTGAAATTTGCTAGCATCTATTGCATTAGCAATCTTTTTAAGCCTGAAACCTGAATCATTGCAAGAGTAACATACAGTGATAAAACCACGAGAGTATATCTCATTCAAAAAAATAAAATCAAAACCAGTTTTTAGGCCCCTGTCCTGATAGAATTTTATACATGCACCTTAACTAAAGAATGATTCTTAAGAAAAAATTGGCAATTGAAACAACTAAAAAGATAACCGCCATGTTTTACGAGCTCTTCTTTAATACTTTTTAAGTTAAACCTTAGAAGATTATGATTAAGGGCCTAGGATCATAGTTCACTAACTGGGAGGATAATTGCCTCTCTAGCCTCAGCGACTTTCCATTGTCATAAAAGATAGACTATTGTCCTCTCTTTATATAAACAAAGGCTTGTCCCCGCAGCTAAAATCCCTTTCGAATAGGCTTTGTCATAATATACTTTGTTTTAAAACTTTTCCATGTTTTTAGATTTGATCTGTAGAGCGTCACCGAAATCTTTTACAGGCCGCGCCACTGAGAGGCCATGCCCCCCCCCACTTTTTTGCGAAGCAAGTGCTTTTTAAAGCTGAAGTAAAAGGGGTAAGAATCCTTGGCCCCCTACTTTTTTTGCCTTGCTCCCCCCCCCCCCACTTTGAAATTCGTGGCGTTGGCCCTGTACTAAGGTTCAGCAAATATCACTTTCATGCATAGCCTGCGAATAGCATATTTCTTGCGCAACCCCCTTGACAAAAGCATACAGCTTTTGTTCTTCACTTTAACTGCCATGCAGCTAATCAATGGTTTTGAAAACTTATGACCAATATACGAAAAGAACTGACTGCTGGTGGAACTCCTTTGAAAGGTAAACACTGTGATAAAAACAACACTATTATGCCATGATAATTGTTGACATATAACACATGACTTTCCCTCTTTGATTTCAGGTGCCGATGTGTAATTTTCATGCAGTCTTTCGCTGTTCTGTTGTGAAATTACCTTGTTTCCATGTAATACTTCCAAAACACCAAAATTATGAAACTTAAAAACTTACTGTACATTATTTGATATGGAAATCTTGATCTGCCAGTTCTACGTTAAAGGCAGAGAGTTGTGCAACAACGAATATGCTATGTTACAAAACTTTCTTAAAAGATGCTTGGAAAGAGTTCTCTGCTCATCCCAATATACTGAGATTTCAACAAAAAAGCAACTTGCTGCAATTGATTTAAACTTGGGCTCCTAATGAATTCAAAATTTGCATTTTCTTGACTTTTTACTTAACAAACAGATTTTGAAATAAGCCGTATCATACTCTATAGATGTTTGTAAGTCATTTACCCATGTGTAAAATATCTTTGGCTTTTATCCGTTTACATTTTCAACTCTGATTTACGTCTGGATTTCTCTAGCAGCTGCTGTAAGTTAAAGACGGTTGGTTTTTTGTGCCTCTTTTCTATCAAACCGGCTCTTCTTTTTAATTATTTTAGTTGGCTTTTACAAGCTTTAAGCAGCTTAAATTTTTCGGCAGAAGTAAATGTAAAATAATAATACTGGCACCACTCCTCACCGAAGATTTGTACAGCTGAGTAAACCAGAAGTTTCTAAGTTTTTTTAAACAGGCTTGAATAAGTTAGAAAAAGGCCATATAACAGAAGCAATCGTATTGGAAGCTATGATTTTAGCTGAATCAAGAAAGATACTCACCCTGCTGTCCTTGTGTATATACTTTTCAGAGCAATACTGGCAGCTAACAATGCGCATTTTGCACCTTGTTGCAAGATGTGAGTTCAGGTTTCTCCTTAGAAAGGACTCATCGCAGCTCTCATTTGGACAAACGATTTCCTCGTACAAGCACGATTTGATGTGGTCCTGAGAAACAAACAAAATAGATCTAGGCCAAACCTTCTCTATTACAACGCACTTTGGTACCTTGTATTAAATGATAAAATTGATATGATATTTGAATGAGAAAAACCCTGTATACAGAACTGTAGATACTTGGGATACATAAATGGACAGCAATCATAGTAGCATTGTTCCTTCTTGGAACACAAAGCATTCCCGTTTATGGTTTATGAGGGTCAAGATGTGACTGACTGTCTGCTAACTACTCTCAAAAACATTGAAACCAATCGATTTTCTGTAAACAGTTTAAAAGAATTTAAAGGAGGTCGCTCAACTTTCAGGGCAGGTAGCACAACTTTTCTTCTTAATAATGGTGCTTCATCAAATCAAATATTTGTTTCTTTATTGGTTCATTGCTTCACGGCTCCGTTGTACTACACAGCTGTTTTGATGTTTTTTCATTGCATCTCTTTCCTGCAATTGGAATCTCTCTCCATTGCTTTGACAAAGCTCCTTTAATTACAACCAGATGCAAAGTCCCGCAGGACCTGACAATGCAACTTACAGTTTGAGAGGAAATCATGGTTATCAAGACTGCACATACCTCTAAATTTCCAAGTTCACCTGACCATTCGCACTTCTTTTTGAAATTAGTGCATTTGACACTCAGTGATAATACTGCCCGTTTTGCTGCCTTGTCAAGAAAAATCTGAAAGAAACAAGATTACCTTGTAAGCTGCACTCAAAACCCAAGTCCTTGTTGTCTCATGTGTCTAGGTTTTAATCATGTGGCAGAAGTTCCCTGCTGAATCAAGCTAAATAGCCAGGTTAAAGCTAGAGCACATGTTAAGACGAATCAAATCAAATTTATGGCGAGCCAGAATACTTTAGAAGATGTTTGAATGTAATGGTTATTGACCAGCGAAACATGTTTTGTATAGAAATTATTTGCAAATAAAAAAGCTGGTGCTATTCTCGCGATTTTGAATTGATCACCCGTACTGAGACAATGTTTTCTTCCTTACCCGGTTTATCTCTATAGAAAAAGTGATATTTATTTGTATACTTATTGGTAAAATGAAGGACTTGAAAGAGCCTGATTTATTAAGATGTAACATAGAGATAAGTGTGATGCTTGTTAATGGGGGAGGGGGGAGGGGGGAGGGAAGGGGGCTTGTAATAAACTGTAAATGCAGGACATAAAAAGGAAGCGATATTTTTCTCCCTTCCCTGCGTCTTGAATATTTTGTCATATTTTGGAAGGAGTGGAAACGAGCAATGGCGGCTCCAGCCTGGGATAAATGGGGGGACAAAAGGTGTGTCAGGTTCCACGCCCTTTTAGACCACGCCTTTTTTCCCTGATTGAAACATTTTCTTCCGGAGGATACAACTATTGTCTCCCAAATATGGTCAATTAAATTTGACGATCTAGATAACGTACATATCCCCCCCCGAAGTTTTCTCATCACGTTTGCAAGAATCTAAAGGACTGACTTTCTGAAAAAGTGTAACATTCCCATCCCCCCCCTCCCCACTGGAAACGAGAGGCTATTGCTTAGCGTTATCTTATGGAATTTAATATGCAGACACGGATATCCATAAACGACCACTG
Source organism: Rhopilema esculentum (assembly GCF_013076305.1). Next base: position 12,907,294 of record NW_027019306.1, read on the forward strand.
GTTGAAAATAAAATCAAGTAAACATGAATGGGGCAATTTTTCCCATTGATGAATAGTTTATTGAAGCTGCTGGTTATGTTAAAATGATTTTGCGACAAATGGTTGTGTCCTGAAGCGATTTGGCTTTGTAAACAGAAGGGATGTTAAAGATAAAAGGTCCAGATGAATTTTAGCCATCACTTAAGGTTTTTATCAAATGCTTAAGGTTCATGTTACCTTGCATTCAGGAAAGAAATAGCGCTGAAAGAGCAACCTCAGAGAGCAAGAAACAAGGAGGGGCACTGGCAGAGAGAAAAAACAGCCGCAAAAATGATCTGTTTGAGTGGCAAGGCAAAGCAAAGTGATTTTTTCCGAATCATATTATCCCAAGCATTTCTGCTACTGGCAAGAAACGAAAGAAATTCAATATTCAAGATCAAACTTGTAGGGTTGATCGAGGGGCAAATCACTCTATGGGAATTTTGTACAACTTTGGTAAAAATCATTTTGTTTTTTTACAGTATTAATAGAATTGGATCAGTTTTGCTGGATACCTCGTATACGCGTTTTAGAAGAGAGAATTGCTCCACGGGGATGGCGTTTGTGGAAAGAATCTTAAGGAGCAAAAAATTCTCATCTGGCCTTTATTTTACTGGTTAGTGACAGCCACCTCGATTACTGACAAGATTTCGTCCCTTTAAACAACCTCCTTTGCATCTAAAACATTTGGTAGCTTCGTCATGTGCGTTATTAAATATGGCTTTTTCGAAAATATCGAATTCCAGTTTTGCTTTTGGAAAATAACTTTTAAATGCCTGGCACCAATTTTGCAAACGTCGGTAATTTTATAAACAAACACGAAGATATTTTTTTGAAGACTAGCAACTTTCAAATCAATTTGAAATTCTTAGTGAAAAAGCTTGCCATTAAATAATATCACTGCAATAATATCAACATCTTGTCGCTCTTAAGGCTCTCTCTATCATAAGTTTTCTATATTGTTACCTTACAGTAAATATGCTTCAACGTTGATCCCTTTTATCATAAAGATAATTGAATAGATAGGTGTTACTTGTTCAAAGAAATCATGGCTGGTACAAGCCTCTAATTGTCATGTTGTAAGAGTTGCATGCAGGAAAATATCTGAATATCAATGGCAGCAAAGTGAAAATAAGCATTTCTAGAATAAATATAACAAATGTTGGAAATAGCACGGATGAGTGGAACATATCATACTAAAGCACTTTTTGTCTTATGCTCCTCAGAGTATACATTATATTTTATTTCCTGTGCCAGGACTTAATATGTGCTTGATAAAGATATAAATGCTATTTTGCTTATCACTTTTCGGTTTTTCTGTTGCTATTCTTTCAATTTTCAATTTTCGCTAGTATTTTTCTTGAGTTTTGTTGAATTTCGGCCTGCCTTGTTTCTTATGTTGTTTTTACCTTTTGTGGAAATCTCAGCCTGATGTTTTTTATAAGGATTGTTCTTATAAAAAGAAGGTTGTAGACGTCGGATGATGTCCAAAAAAGTTGAGCAGATGATAGGATAAAACGGGTTGTTCCAGCGAGCATCAGGCAAAAAACGGTTCTGAAAAGAATACAGCCACAGCGTATTTGAAAAAAACAAAATGTCCAGACGAATTGTGATTTGGCTATAGGTCCAGTGTGCGCCAAACATATAGTGACGACAATTTCGTATTCATTGGGCAACGGCGTAGGCTAGGTCATCTTTTCATTTAGGCGTTTTGTAATATATCTACATCAAAACAAAAGATCCCGACTTGTGTAGACCAGTGCAAAGACTTCGTTCCCTCTCTTGGAGCCCTCTCTTGGACTGTTTATTTTAAGCCAAAACGCAATTGCAATACTATCAGGCAAAATAATGAATGCACTTAAAGTAGCAATTCACCCATTTCTTCTCTTTTTTAGAACTAACAGAAAGAAATCTCGTGGTCAAATATACCTGAGTTATGCTTTGGAAAAAAAGAAAGCAACAAAGGTAAGGTTTGCATTGGTTATCATTGGCTTATCGTAAATCTTACTTACCTTATCGCCATCAAGAAGTCCTCGATCTAACGGGCAATTCAGAGGACCTTTCAGCCTGCAATTAAATAGCAAACGGTTAAACTTGGTTTTTCGATTTTTCTGTTGAAGAATTTGCTTTAACTTTAACGAGTTAGTGTGTTGCTACGGGAAGTATAAGGTAGGGACATTCCCAAAGAATTTCGCAAAAAAACAATAGCAAGAAGTAGGAAAGGTATTCAGCCCCTCCCCCTCCCCCTAAATCCCCCAGCTCTACACATCTGTCTGTATGTACATCTCTCAAATTTTCCAAGCAGGTTCTTTTATTAAAATTCTAAATTTTCAGTAATTGACATCATGTAGTGCAACTCAAATGTCTTCTTGTTGGTTAATAAAATCTTTGGCCTATTAACACACTGCTAGACAGAAAAAATGGAGTGTGCCAAATACCAAATCAGTGGCTTTGGATGCTGGTGGAAGGAGAAGCATTAATTTCATGCCATTAATACTAAATTGAATGGTTTGAATCGCAAGCAATACTAGCTTTATTCACACTTATCGTAGATCACGTGTTTATGACCTGTTAAGCACTTCATATTCAAACGAATGTTGAATCTTCCCTGAAATCGCTGACATGGCTTTAAACGAAATTTTTGCAGAAATTTGGAAAAGGCTTTAAAAGTTTTATAAAAAAATATAAACATAAAACAGTCGCTATTTATAAAATCGCAATCGCAAGCCATCACAAAATTGATTTGCATTTCTCAGCGAAAAATAACTTACGTTATTCGCTTCCACAGCTGTTCAAAGGACAATATCCTGAAAAGTTTGGTAACATAAGCAAAATAGCTTTCATTCTTATTGAAAAAGGCCTTGAACAAAAGTTGTTAAATGAAAAAATATTCTAGCAACAGACGTGCATCAAACAAAGTAAAATGGGTGTCTATTTGATTAAGAAATCCTAAGACATGCTGGAAGTGCTTTAAAGAGAGACAAAAAAGTTTGGTTTCAACAGCTAGGCTCTATTATACCTGCTTCCTAGCCACAAATGATTATAGCTTCAACTAATTGTATTGAAAATTACTTTTACAACGATTCAACTGTTTCCTTAAAAAACCTAAACTGCATTGTACTTTGCCATGCTGTGAAGCTCTTTCACTATCTTTGAACTATTTCAAAATTTCTATGCCAAGTTTAAAATCTCAAAACTTTATTAACAATTGCAAAATGAATTCTTAAACTGTAATACTATCTCGGCTATTTAAAAACTGTTTTACATTGGCCTAATTTAACTGTTTTAAAAATGAGCTTCAAGGTTTTGAAACACCTGAGTTTGTAAAACAACTTTTGCAGTTCTTACAAACGTTAACTTTTGGTATAACACATAAAACTTTTCCCCTTTCAATTGAATTCTCTACTATCAAAGTCCTCTACTTTTAAACCGCTAACGATGGTTCTTAACTGTTAAATCAAGACCATACTCATCTATCAAGCCGTGCTCACCTTCCTCATATGTCCTAATCTTTTTCTTCGTCAAATTGCTGAGCAAAGACGAGATACAACCTGTTCACGACCGTTGTTATCTGTTGTCTTCGCTCCACAAAAGCAAAGAGGTGAAGTATAAACGAATGTGAAGAAGAAGAAGATGTTTTATACTTGCTGGTGGTATAGCAACTACACTTAGACAAATTACAACAATCTGCTTGATTTGCTGCACTGACGGGGGCTTGCTCTTGCGACGGCAAATCTTGCCAGATTGCCTTTGTTATGGATAGATTTTCCCGTTAGTGCATAAACACGAGGCATATCGGAATACAGATTTCATTTTTTGGAGTTCTGTTTACTTCTTGCCTCTGTCAAATTCCACTAGCATTAGGTATTCTTGCTAGGCAAAATCTAGCAGCCGATTCTCTGAATTCGCCTCTGTCAGTTGTCAGCATTCATAAATCATTGATAAATCTTTTATATCGTTGCTTAGAAGATTTTTCAGTATAAACCAAACATCTTTACTCCTTTTGTGTAATTCGCTTAAAAAGACAGTCAAACTGCTTGTGCGAAACTCTTAAACAATCTTTGAAGAAGAATGATATCAGTGAATTGATCTTCTGCAATGCCTGACATCTCATTAGTTTAAAAACACATTACTAAATTCCTGGAAATTCAGTGATGGGTCCTAGAGGCTGGGTTTTGTCCTCGATTTATATCTACATCATATTTGCCGAAAATTCAGATAGTTTTCACCACTGCCCTATTATCTGCAAAGTTTTCTTTGGTTATAAGTCAAATTTTCTTGGTCGTATACGGAAATCACGACCTGTTAATTTGCTTTGTATAAAATTCGCATTTCCATTCCTGATTCTTTTCATCATTCAGTCGTTATCTGAAGTTTATTGCTGAAATGTGCGATAATAATATTCTCAAGCAATGTCGGCAAGAATGCTATCATCGCACATGTTATTTTTTCCTTTGCATTTTCAAACTACAAAAGAAAGGTAGACAGACGCTTTTTTCTTTCTGTGTAATCTTGCTAATTCCTGACAAACCAAACTCTTTGAACATGAGCTTCAGTAGTATATCCAGGATAAGCTTTCTTGTGAAACGATCCAATCAGCAACGAAGGTGCAAATCCCTTCTAATTGAATTTTCTTCTTCAAATCAAACTTCTGTGTTCTTCCTTTCAAAAGAACCCATAAATTGGCTACTTTATTAGATCTAATGCTAAAATCTTCCTCTTTCGAATATCTGTTGTGGCTAGTAGCTGAACTTAAGAAACAAATCTATGAAAAGCAGCAATTATACAAAGCTAAGACCAATTAATTACCTTTAAGCGGAGATTTTCTACAGAGTCTTCTTTCAATTTTATACTTTAAAGACTTTCCTTGTGAAATTCAGTTCACCGAACATTAACAGCATCACAGTCATCTCTCCCTTTTTGCAGGTAGATAGCATATTTATTCGGCGTGGTGTATGTTTTAGAATAAATCTTTATTGACTGATTTTCCATTAAAACAAAGCAGCTGCGATTGCCTTGATGTAACGGAGTCCCTTCTTTTATTGTAAGGAAAATTCAGCTTATTAAGCAGGAAATCAACAAAAATTGACAGTCGTCCAGAAGAGATAAGGCTGCGTAATTAAAGCTGTGAATACTTTTGCTTTCTGCAAACTAACCTATAGTCTTTTCTAAGTTTCTTTGCGCTTTGGGCAGCTGGAGAAACATTCCTCGTGCCTTCACAAAGAGCTTTGCTGTGCAGAAAATACGAAGTGAGGAACTTAATTTGTCCTGCTGTTAATTACAGGTGCTGTTAAAACCTGCCGCTACGTTATTCGCTCATCAAAACAAATACTTCATCGCGATTATTATCATATATAACAACTGGAACACCAACAACAATCTCTTTTGTGAAATTGTTTATCATCATCGCGAGCTTCATCTCACCATTTGGTACTACTATTCGTCGTTATCATTACTGCGATCTTCATGTCTACCTGAGCTTAGATTTGAGCTGAAATCATATGATGATGATAGCAAAAAAGTGATAATGATGGAAACACAAACCTCCCTGTATACGAAATCCCTGTGTTTTATTAAAATCGGTCCTGTATCTTACGGCTATTTAAAGAACAGCTAGTTGCCCTGCTTACAACCCAGTGAAACGAGGCCAGGTTATACTAGAGGGTGAAAGGATATAAGCGAGGTTTGATATAAAGATTCGAGCGATGCTATTTAAAGTGTAAAATGGCCTTGCTCGGATATGATTTAAACCTGCAACAGCAGGGAGAAGAAATTCAAGGAGAAGATAAAACGAGCAATCTGAAGGTCGACTAGTGCTCCGCAAAAACATATTCTAGCATTGAGGGGACAATCATTTATTTAACTTGCAGTGAAATTGATAAAATTCGAATCTTTTGTTATAGGTGTTGAATTTTTCCTTGGCCCCCCATTTTCCTACCTGTGTCGGAGCCCATGGCATTGTGAAGAAAGCTTTCTTTTTAACTCAATATGCGTTAATATTTAACGTTATTCTTTTCTTTGTTTCTATATTGTAAAGTTATTTTTTTGTTTCTATGTTTGTTGTAATGAATTTTCAAGGCGTTACTTGTGCTTTTCTACAAGATTTGCATGTTTTGGTAGGTAATGCTTTAAGAGCATTGCGAAGCATAGTCTTTCGCTGAAAGAACGTTTATAATTTTAGGTGAAAGATAAGTAAATAATTCTTTTGATAAATGGCAATACTGCCTAAAAGCAGTAACTTATATCGAGTCATTTGTTGCATTTGATTGTCTGGTTTTTTAATCATGTTTTTGCTAAATCAAATATGTGCATTAAGATTCAAAGTTATTTTTGATTGAAACAAAGTCCTTGTACAGACAGACTTCCGGGAGGGAGAGGGCGACTGTAAGTTAGCTTAAACATTCGGAAAGGATTTAATTAGTTAGAGATTTTATTTGAATGTTTGATTGCTCACAGGAAGGTCACGAGAGTGCATTTGCACCAAGAAGAACCGTCCGGTTTCTTATGAGAAACTTAGACACAGATTTCAAGGAACAGGTAGAAATTTATGCCAGGCGTTACACATTTATCAACTCTCTTGCTTTCCCATTGGCACTATCTCATGAGACAGTTAAGGTGTTCTTGAGAAGCATCGTCTGTAACCTGAAACTGTGAGGTAACAAAATAGCACTTTCTTTAGAAATAGAGAGTAAATTGAGTTCTTGTTAAGAATTTTTTCTTGTGACTCAAATAAAAGTGTCGAGCCATATTTTAAGAAGCAGATGACATATATAGTTTCCTTGGAAAACATATAGAAAGAAACAGCATTCTTTTCTTTCCTAACCCAGCTATCATTATTTTAGATCTTACCTCATCTATACTTCTTTTACCAACTCGCCCCCCCCCCCCCACAATTTTCCATCTCGTCTTCCGTTCTACGGCGTGTTCCTACCACCTTCCATATAGTTAATCTTTCGGTTCTATTCTTCTAGTCTCTTTTAAACCGTTACTACTCCTATTCTTTTTACCGGATGACGAGTTTTGCTCTAGGCCTCGTTCTTATCTTTCATTCATGTACAAAGACGTTGACTACATTTATCATCCTATCTTGGGCTAGACTGCAGTTTAGCGAACCACATTTTTGTTTCCTGGTTTTGAAGCTGAGTTGAATCGCTACTACCTAGCAACGATGTCGCGAGCAACAGTGAGAATGAAGATTTGAAGAAACGAATTCATTCTTAAATGGTTATGGAAGAAAATGATTCAAATGATGATGAATAAACGGGGGTTTGGGGGCAGTAGCCCCCAAGACAGCAAAACAATTCAAAGAACGAAGTCATCCAAACTTATTTTGAAACTGATGTACGAGAATGAATCCTTAACTGGCTGAACTTCAAACTTTCGATTGTTTAAGAAACCAGGCTAGATCGAAAGTTTGTATTTCAATTCAACTTCTGTCCAGGAAACAAAAAAGTGGGTCGCTAAAGTGCAGTTGTACCGAAGTGGTGATGCGGAAGAGCGGAAATGTGAAGAGCGGAGAAGCGTCTAGATGAGAAGAAGGCTTGATCGCTTTGCAGCAATCATCATCCCAACCTTAAATATTTAAATTTATTAGATTTATTTATTAAATATTTTTATTTAAATGATTCATTTATTAAAAGACAATAACGCTTTGGTTTAGGAAATATTTTTGGAAAAATTGGGATGCAAGTTAATGGAAAAAGTTTAAATTGGTTTTCTCGAATGGCTGTTTTCCAAGTGAGGTACATGGATTGTTTTTTAAAAGAATGTGGAGATCATGCGCCATAACTAAACCGCCTTTTTGCTTGCATCTCATGTTTTGTTTCATCTGTCACGCAACGATTGTTGCTAAGCAAAGATCAAGGTATCAATAATATATATGAAACTGATTAGGTATGTTGCTTCTAAAAACACATCTTCCCATTGAATAGCAACAACAATTGGAAAGCAAACGCACATTTGAACAGTTACCTTGTAATCAAAACCATAGTTCACAGGAAAAAGCAACCCATAATTTTGTATGTTCTTTATTACGTTCAGAATAATTAATTACAAGGAATTTATACCACATTTTGGTCGTATGCATAGGGTTTTGGTAATACCATCTTTGTAAGTCAGCCTTCTCATCACAGTAGCTAAACAGATTTAGATAGAATGATATCCATATGTAAAACATTAAAATCTGTCTATGTCGAAATGGAATATGCATTCGCACTAGGCATTATTTGTCGACAGGGTTTCTCTATCGTTGTGACTTTAATGATACATAAGTCGTTTTGTATATGTGTAACATTAAAAAGAATCCTTTGTCTTAAGTAACAAGGAATACTTTTTAAATCTTATTACTTACTACTTATCAAAGCCTTATTACTTATCAAGACCTTATTAATGATCAAAGATGGAAAATTCTAGAAATGGGATGAGAAGCTGAATTTTTCATCCGAGATTTCGTTGGATTTTGATAAACTGTATGTAAAGGTGTTACGTTTTCATAATTTCAACTCTGACATTAATATCGAGGATCTAGCCAAGTCTGAACTTCAAGACACAAGCACGAAAGGACATTGTATAATATACTTACACGAGGGAAACTTTACGGAATCAATTTGTAATTGCAATTGTAGTTTAAAGCATTATAAGCGTTGAAATTCAAAAGTATAATAAGCAGACACAAAAATGATATAGCTGCATCAGGATTTGCTGATGCCTAGGGCCTGGGATTTTTCTTTCTGTTGAAGCGTTTAATTATGTAGAAGCCTTAATACCAACCTTTTACGAAGCTCCGTTAAGCAGCTTTGACAGAACCGATGACCACATTCTTCTAGTTGCACTGGATCGCGAAAAGCAAGATGGCAGATCGGGCATTCATATTCAAGCGGTAGTGGAGACGAAAATTCATAGTCGTAGCCACCAACACCGCGATCAATACTATCCGCCATATCACTGTAAGATTTTAAGCCCAGTCGATCACAGACCCAATTAAAAAGCCGAATGTAGGGACATTCAACGAGGCCAATAATTTGCCAAGCTCATCAAACTGTGAGACTGCATGTATGTAAACGCTCACGTATCTTTGATAGTTAATGAACCTCTGTATTGTGGTGTAATTTTCTAGAAGACAACTTACAAAGAGACTTGGAAATAACTTTTCGCCTGTTAGCTCTTTCAAGTACGCCACCAAGCGGTATTCAGCATAACACAATGCTTCGCCAGCAGGTACCGGCTTTGACTCAGTGCAGATGTTTTTCAGTTTAGAAGTTTCGTTAAGCAAAGATAACAGCAAATCGCAATAACATAGCCACTTTTCTGAATATGCTGTCAGAAAATTTATGCACAAATCGTGCTCTCTTTGTTATGTAAGACGAACTGATCATATATGCTATAGTTTTTATGACATGAATCAGAAGCATTGGCATGAATTTATTTGGCCTGCTTTAACGATTCTTTGGATGGGTCATTATTATTTTAGCAGCTGAAATTGCCAAGTGGAATGAAGTTGTAGGCGTAATGAAAGGAAAATTAAACAAAAAAACAGAGTAGAAAATGTTCTAAAAAACCACAAGCGTTTTCCTTCCTTGAAGTAAACGCAACATACTGTCACCGAGCTGTTTAAATACAGTTAACAATACGAATATTTTCTTCAATTGTTGAATAATAAGTTGCCATAAAATTTGAAGGTCTTCCGTAAATTAAAATTCTTACCATATTGTTACTTAATGACCGCAGAAAGATGAATTTTTGGGGGAATCGGCACTCTTTATATAAAAGAAGTGGTTGTAAAATCAATGAAGAATGGGTAGCCTCAATCATTATTAAATTTCCAAAACAATTTGCTTACGCAACTAAAATTGATTTTAGCATTTCGCTGACATTTAAAGTCACAGAAACCAAGACTTGTCTATCTTGAAAGGGAAACTTGCAAAGATAAATACAAAAACAGCGGAGCATCTTCCTAAATTATTGTTTGCAAGCTCTGATTTAACAAAACTCTTTTGCATTATCAACCTGTTACTAAAATTCCACTTTAGGTAGCCAAAGTTGGTTCTGAACAAACGTTGATTATCCATAAAATTCCAAGAGGACTTAGTAAACATTTCCACTTCTTTCAAATTAAGTAAATAGTACATTCATTTAGATATCATCTTTGAAGTAAGATTAGAACACAAACGCACTAGGACTTGCATGACTTTGATAAAGCTCTTCTCAGCCATATTAATTTGTATCAATATACCACCGGTAGTCTTACCCACAAATGAATGGGCGGCTAAATGAATGAAGGTCTACACAAGCGAGATGCAAAAATTACAAAATCTCAGTAGCGAATTTTTCAATGGAGATTGTTCCTTACAAGCAATACTATAGCAGTTTTCGTTTAATTTTGACCGATACTTAGCAACGTCTTCTTCAATCTGCTACGTTATTAAGGGTTTCTGGCGTGAAGGTAACACGGGCCTCCAACAACAAAGCTACTGTCTTCAACCAAGAGTTAGATAAAAATTTCTTGTAATGAGTTTGTAATTTGCAGTTTGTAATTTTCAATATACCTTTTATTCAAGTCAGTGAAACTGTGTAATGGTATTATTTGCTTTTATTAATCAGAACCAACCCAATTTGTTACGTCTGCAGACTACAGCAGTCAGTCAGTAGAGAAGCTTATGCCTTTCCACTTGGTTAATGAACCAGCTTCGAATGCCGTCTTTCATCTTTTAAACCTTAACTTGTTACACTGACATAATCGATAGGATTTAAGCTTATAGGCGCTGATTTGCAGCCAGCAATAATCCGTTGTTTGGGTTGTGAAGGGTCCTTTAAATCAGTATCATGGCTACTGCAGAATCATTGATCTCGTGCTTGTCGTAAATATCAGTTTATTGACCAGTTAGGATTCACATCGATGAAATTTCTCTGCTTTTTTTGAGCAGCTCTATCCAGTTAAAAACTTTTAGCAAGCAAAAGTGCAATCAACGGTTGCCGATTCTGGTAGACCAGCCTTTGGGCTCAAGCCTCAAAGCTTATTAAAATTCTTCTCATCCTTATATCAATCTCACGCAAAAAGATCAGCATATGTTTGGAATGTCCATGAAAATCTGAAGGGTAGAAGCCTACTGTCCGTCTTCTCAAGAGTTCACAACTGCATCTCTAGCAAGGAGTCGTAGTTTGATTGATTGGCTTTAAAACAATTTTAATGAACTGAGCCGTTTTTATTGGCTTTAAGACAATTAGGAACTGCAGACTTCAGCAAGTGCATCATATTATACCCAAGGGTAGGATTATTAGAGCTGTTTTGGAGAAATATAGTCCTGTACCTAGGAATTTGAAAATATAAGAGGTTCTTGACTATCAATTAGAGTTGGAAGATCTTAGCAGTTTCTGTACAACAATATAGTTGGGCTTAGACAAATACACTAGGAAAGTCTGTTATTAACTCTATCATCCAAACAACTCAGGTAATAACTGACTGAAATGGCTAAAAATTTTATCAAGTCCCACAGCTGAAACATGGAGAATTATCTGCTTTGCAATTATCTCTGTCTTCGCAAGATAACCAAACAACTTAAGGTTCCAAAGATTACACACTTTACTTGATAATATCTTGTGGTTATCACCAAAATAAGGAACCTGGAGCCCGATCACTTAGCACTTACAGGAACTCTGGGCAACTTCACAATTAAAGATAATTTAGCTAGCTTTTGATATCGTTGTCATTTTCAAATCGTTTCAAAAGAAAGCAAACTGTAAAAAACATGTGCAGACAATATTACAACTGAATCATTGTTTGAAATTTTGCATCAAAGACAGCAAAATAATGGTGAAAATAACGAGGCTATAAAATAACATGATGAATTTATTAAATATCATTATTAAACCTCATTATTAAATATCGTTTCGTAAATATAGCCCAAAATTGTAGATGTTAGCAACCATATCTTATTGAAAAGTAGTAAAGGAAAAAATACTTGTAAAATAAAAAAAGGGTGCGCTATCGTAACGGATATACTAGGATAAATCTGGAAACTGTTTAACAAAAAGATTTCCAACTGTTGTCTACAAACTCCATTCTAGAAACAGGAGTACGCGCTAAGGTGGGTACGCGTTGCAACGTAGCATTCCAAAGTACTTTTCCAGTTGGCATTAGGTTTCACTTAGATCTGCTTCGTTTAAGCTCATTACTTTTATAATTTATTATTTCTGGCAGTATGCAAGTCATGGGTCTGCATGTAACGGGAAAGCAGGTGAATTTATGACATACAATCTAACAGAATCTTACAAGAGATTAAAAGAAACTCGAGCAAGGTTGTCAATAGATACCGAAATTCAGTAGAGGGAGGCTCGGTCGAATGTTACTTATGTATCTTAATATTTTTAATTTTTGTAACTGCCAGATCACAAAATTTAATCTCAAATTTGGCTCATATTTAAATACCTATTACCTAAAGGAACCCCGTAAATACGTTAGAAAAATATACTTGTTAAAGATAATTTCTACGAGTAAAATGTAAGGACACTAGCTTGGTTGCCTCTCACGAACAGCACTGGCGGTAGCCTGGCCGACAGCGTTTCCAGCCAAGCCATGAACATCAACGGGGATACGACAGTTTTTCGAGGTATCGGCAAGGTGAGTACGACTAATTTCGAATCACTGGAATGCTCTTGGAGCAGCTCACCAAGGCGAATCTGTCGTAATGTCTTCTTGTCCAAATGTTCTGAATCAGGGACTTCATTCCTTATTGGCAGCTCGCGGAATCGCTTAATACTCTCAGGTTTTGGATGGGCATTGATTCCTGATACTTCAACAACGGCAGAAACATCTATGCGGAACTTTTTCATAAGGCTGGCCATGCGCACTTCGTTCGATTTCAACTTCCGGTTCGAAGCAGCTGTAAACACTCGCAAGGAGCACTCCTTCCAAGTGCGGCTTCGCATCAACAAATAGGGCAAAAGGATTGTCAACCCACCATCATCAAAAAGCCACCAGACATCAATGTACCCTGCAATGCGAATGTAAGCAACATATCAGAGCGCAAGGCACGAGACAATGCATCAGTATAAATCTGGCATAAACTTTGAATTTTAAAATTTTAAATTTGATTTATCCTAACTGCCTCCAAAAGTTACTTTCCCGATCTATTGCCTTGTATGAACATTTCCCCGATTGAATATTGGAGAGGTACAGTAAGAGAGTAACTGCAATCTTTCTTGTACCTTCCTTTCGAATTTTCAGGGCGGAATTAACACTTCAAACGTAACATACATAGCATACATAACATAAATACATAACAAAAAATTCACAAAAAGGACGAACTGACAAAATACTTAGATTTGTTTCTATAACAACTACAGATCCGCTATTTGTGGGATAACTGTAAGCAAACTTTAGAACAAATATAATTATTGAGACTTTTAAATCTATTGAGACAACTGTGTAAATAACCGCAAATTTACAGACCCTTCCTCTTCTCCGTCAATGGTGCCATGATTTGTTCTCTTTGCTTTCTTGATGATTGTGGTCGATTGGTCTCTTCTCCCTCTTCTTTGCCAACTTTCTGCTTCGTATCTCGCAGGATCATAGGGGTGGCAGATGGCGTCTCCATCTCGGCTTCGGTATCAGTTTCCACTTCAATCTTCACAGAGCTTGGCTTGGACTGCTTGGACGACGACTCACGCGCATCTAGGTCTACATTTTCCTCATCTGAACAATCAGCATCACTTTCTTCTTCAAGATGTGTGCCTCTTGGTAGCCTCAGTATGGCAAAACCATAATTCAAGTCAAATGCATCATGTATCACATCAGAATACTCTTCTATACTTTCATTGGAGGCTGTAATCCAATCATCTTTGAAACCAATCACCATTATATTTGGCCTTAATTTGCCAAGGCCTACATTTTGAATCATTGCTTGCACTCCAAGCCGAAAAGAGGGCGCTAAATACAAAGAAAGGTTTTACCTCACTTTTACTACTACACTATCATCTTTTGAATTTAAATATACTTTCATATAACAATAGAATAAAATATGGTTATAAACCAATTATCAATATCATAAGTTATATCATATAATGTTCTAATGAACGGAACTATATCATGTGAGTAGAAAAAGTCAAATACACGGTTACAGCAAGCTGGTTTATTAAGGGTACGTTTACAAATGATTTTATTGTATTACAAGGATTGGTTATATTGCCATCTATGCTATTTACCAGTTCTTTGGGGATGATAGCTCAATTGCAAGCGCATATTGACGTACCTGAGCACATGACATGGAATGCCTTGATCTTGTTGCGTCGAAGCCATTTGTCTTGATTGACAGCTGGCACTTCGATACCGTCTTTTGATATTGTCACTTGCCCGCAGATCATGAGCCCAACATGTTTCGTGATGTAAGAGACGAAATGAACCAAGTCAGTACGAGACGACGGTAGCCCAGTCAAAACAAGGCACTGGGGACGAAAGTTCTTGACATGGTCCTCAATTGAGTTTAGGGTGAATGCTAATTGTACAGCCTTACGGTAGGTATGAGCTTGGCCAGAAGATCCCCAATTAATCTGTGAATATGTAATTTTCAAACCAGTAACAATCCACTTACAATAATAAATCAAAATCAACAAAGAAGCATATAACTACACATCAGTAAGAGCAGAATCGTTTGAAATACACTTATCAGAATAGTCTTGTCGTGTAACTTCTAAAGGATTTAGCAAACATACTGAACAAGAGCAATGAAAATAGCTTTCAGCAATGATGTGACTTGTTCAAAGTGTCGATTGTTTCAAAAGCCATAACTTTTCTTCTTACTTTGTGTCATGTTTTCACCCTGTAAGCAACACATTAAAATTGCTGGTACACCCCTGCAGTTATTTTACTCATTTTGCTATTATAGCACAGCAGTTATTTGATATAAAAAATCATCAAGAGCAGATACGAAAAAATACAGTTACTCGTTGTGAATACGAACAATGATTAATTACCTCTGGTTTCTTGTATGCAACGTACTTGTACAGAGACATAACCATCACAATTGTGACAAGGGATGCCCACCAGTTGATTAGGAACATGATGGCAATGCAGATACCACAGCCGAACAGCGATAACCACATGTTATGGTACTTAAAAGAAGGCCTCCAACCAGGAGACTTGCCCAGCGATGCAGCGAAAACGGAGTAGTTTATCAATGCATACGACATCAGAAAGAAGTTTGATATTATCGGGGCTATAATATTTAGTTCGCCGATTGCTATAAAACCAACGCTGATAAGAAAAGCTAGCACGTATGCCCGCCTTGGCTCATCATTGGGTCCACTTCCCTTGCCAAAAAATGACAGTCCTTCAAAGACACCATCTTTGCAAACCGCCTGGAATGTTTTTGGTGATCCTACCAAGCTTGCCAACGCAGAAGACAGCGTAGCCGCGAAGATACCAGCAAGTACAATGGGACCATAAAGCGATATCTTCTCCATCATCTACAATCCCAAAAGAATCAAATTATTCATCAGTATCGTTTTATTCATTAAAGATAAATCTACAGCTTTGAAAAGACAAAATCGATTCTTTAAAGGAATAAAATTCATGCTTTGTTTATGACAAGGCAGCTTTCAATGACAACTTGCTGCAATTATAGCTAAAGTGTATAAATTTTCATTGTCAACTACATATATAGCTTCATTAATATTTTTGTCAACTATTTATCTCAGACGTACAAACCTTGTAATCATTCAATAATCCATACTTATTGGCTTCAGGGGCACAACTAGGCAAAGCTGTTGCGTTGAACGTTGAATTTCCAGCTGCAGCACAAACAAAAGCTACGTCTTTCAGAGTAGTGGCACCAATGACCCACACCAGTGCAACATATGAAATAGTGGTTATCAATATAGCAAGAAGTGTTCCTTTTGGTACAGCAACCTGCGGATCTTTAAGATCACCTGATATATTTGCTCCAGCTAAAATACCAGTGGCAGCAGGAAAAAATATAGAAAAGACTGTAAAAAAGTTTTCACCACGAAATGTTGGTAAGAAATTTTCCGAAAATGTAGTCTTTGAATATCCAGTATACCCTTGTGCTTTAATAACATCTGCTTTGATGTCAAGTGGACCCCAAATTGTGCCAAAAACATAATTTGCCATTGATAACAGGAGAATAGCAAGCAGGACAATTTGTGTACGCACAACCCATTCAAGACCAATTAAGGTAATACAAAC
Source organism: Rhopilema esculentum (assembly GCF_013076305.1). The sequence goes on from NW_027019306.1 coordinate 12,923,510, forward strand.
AAGCAGAATAACAACAATGATGCCAATGATCCTTATATCATTGACTGGGTCAACAATTACTGCACCATGGCTTGCCATTAGCTTCTGTATAGTTTCAGCGAAACCGACAACATATAATGCAACACCAACAGCATTAGCAAGAGAGAAAATGATCCCAATAGATCCACCAAATTCTGGGCCAAGACTTCTTGAAATGAGATAATAAGCACCACCTTAAAAATGAAAATATAAATCAGAATAAAGAAACTGACAAAATTATGGGCTTGATGCAAGTTTGAACAGTATGAGCTGCTTACCTCAGTATCAAAGTATAGACTTGAAATATGTAACTTGTCAGAGTAGAATGTTACAATACAAACATCTTAATCGTGGTCTGCGTTATTAAAAATCTTAAGAAATCAAACATTACATTTATGAAACATTTGCTAACAAACCAAAATACTAGTGTTGGTGAAAGATAAAACGAAATAAAGTTGTTTGTATTGCAATACCAGTGGGACAGGATTTTAATGCCACTAACATTAATAAAAGAAAAAATGATTTGATACTAATTACTAATAGATCAACTATAGCTGTGGTAACACAAAAGTATCATAATTGCTACTAGTATAACATACATTCATTCCCTCTTTTTTCCTATCTTTATTCCTTTCTAGTTGTATTCATTATTACCAAAAAGTTTGCAAGCCACAAAGCAATAAAACATAAGATCATCGATGAAGTGAAACAAAAGATCATTAACAATGGTAATAAGATGTCAACTATCAATTTTCTCTAGATTTAGCATAAAAACCATAAACAGGGTTACCATGTTTGTCATTTGCCAAGAGGTATGAGTCACTTATTTTGTTTCAAAAGAGAAATCAAAGCCATGGTGTAGCTTCTTCAGGTAGCTTTTAGAATGTCACAAACTGCATGTCAACATGGTAATCAAGGAATACAAATCAAAAGCACCTGGCAATGTTCTTGTACAAGGGTAGGGATGTTCATCAATTAATTTTTTTTGTAGTGAGTTATTTTCACAGTATTTAATAATACCCGGTGTGGTTAAAAAACTGCAGAAATTGAAATAAACTTAAGGTGAAAAGAGGTTACTACTTGATTCACTCTGGTCATGTGAAAAAGCACTTCTGAACATGTGCAAGATTCAACTTTCTTATTTGCTGAGAAGCTGAGCTCAGTTGAGCCACTGAGGAAGTGGTAGTGTTTGCAAATTCATTGATTTGTTAATAACCCTTCATCAAAGTTACAAATGACTTTGGGTGGAAACCAGCCTTAATAGAAAACAATTTCACAGCAAATTTCAAAGATACTAGCATCCTTAAAATTAAATTTACTTGATGTCTAGCAGGTAACATTGAAACTACCTTATTACACAAAAATAGGGTGATACATTAATTATTGTGAGTTGAAAAATTTTGTGTGAATCAAAGTCCCATTAATTCCATATCCAGGTAAATTTCTTTCCTGTTATTATACATCTAGCATTGAATAACCATCTGTTAGTTTTATCAAGCTTCAATTTTTTATGTAACGTTTCAAAACTACTGAAAATAGCCAGAATTTTCGACTATATCTGAAATAATAATATATTATCATATCCGAAAAAATGAGGATAATAGAAAGGTTCTAAAATGGATGAGCCAAAATTTGTTTTTTTTCACAAGTTCTATTAAATATGAAAAACATTTTCCTAGATTGGATCAAGGTATAAGAGACCTAAAAATACTTTTTATAACATTTGAAATTCTTCATTATCAACTTTTTCTGCTTGGAATTCCACATCTTTATCTTCATCTTCTCAATGCCTAATATTTTCTGAGTCATCAACATACTCTCTTGTCAGGGGATACACAACCTCCTTCAAATTAGGCACTAAAACTGACAATTATTCAGGCTCATCCCACGAGACTAATACCTTTATTGGAATCTCTCATTCACCTTGACTTGAAGTCTCTATGTAATATTTTTGTTTTCCCCATTTCTGAATATGAAGTTAATTGAAAATGCGCCTTCATTAAATACCATTCAAACATTTGAATTTAGTTGATTTGCGTTGAAAACCACACATTTCGAAATCCAATCTCACTATTTGGATCAATTTGTGATCATATTTATTTGTTCTCTGTTATTTTGTATACCATGTTACCTTCCTGTAATAAGGTATAAAGCTTGGTTGAGTAAATTTTCGAGCATTTCCAGTTACTCTTTATATACCCTATCTTCTCTAAGAAGAGCCCTAAAGGCTTTTAAAATTTTCAACATTTCTGAAGGGGGCACTTTTTCAAAAATGCACATTTTAAAGAGTGCACTTTTTCAAGAAAACACAGTGTACTTTCAAAACATTGAAGCAAAAAAGCAAAAATAAATAAAATTACAACAAGAGGATGATTACCTCCTTTTACTTCTCCATTGGTGCAAATTGCTGACATAGACAATGTTGTGATGGTTGTTACAACTGAAGCGAGAATGATTATTAAAGACATCAAGCCAATTCCAGCCTGTCCAGTAAGCCATGGCAGCCGCAGATACAGAATCACACCCCAGATATTCAGTAAGCAGGGCACAAGTACTCCTTTAAACCATCCAAATTTCAATCTTGGCAAAGGCAGAGATGCTTTTACTTCTAGGTCAATGCTACGAGATGTTTCCTCAAGAGGTACTTCATCCTATAAAAGATGTATTTCAAATAAAGCATCTTGAAACTTAATCACATCCTTTTCTACAAGATTTACCAATTCTCTAAAGATTTTAAATGTGTATTCTTGAATAGCATCAACTGAAGTTTTTCCAAAGGTTTTTTGCTAAATGTTTTTATCAAGTACGGTAATCAAAAGTAACTGCAGATTAATCAATAGGGCAGGATTCACTTTGCATAACTCTTTTCATGCTGTAGCTCAGTTTAATAACATGTGACAATATATTGTGATCAACATTTGAAGTGTGGCAGGGAAAGGGGTGTCAGAATTTGCCATATTTTTGGAAATAAACTGTTTTGCTCGAAAAGTCTCAAACTTGAGCTGTGGGTAAAAAAGAGAGATAAAAAGAAGCTTTTTGAAAAATATATTACTTGGACTCACCTAACTGCAAAGGGGCAATTTACTCTTGTAAAGAAAGTACTAGAATTCCACAAAAACAGAATGGTTTCCCAGGATACAAAAAGGGTGATTTGCTGCACAGACTTTGTCAGTTAAAAGCCAAATTTTCATAGATTTAGGAAATTAAATTGCAATCCCTGCTGGATGTCTAGAAACCCTAAAAGCATCTTCAAGCATCTACAAGGACAAATTTAGCCAAACTCATTCTCCCTTGCCTGAGGAATAAAAATTTCTATCTTTTCTAGTAACCATCCTCATTCAATCCCTGGACAAAAAAGTGCAAACTTTTAAAAAAAATTTGATGTCTCTCTTTCTCTTGAATATATACTTTTCCCTGCCCTACTGAATGCATGTTTTTGAAGCACAATGATATTAACTGGTAATCCAAAAGCGAACTAATTGCATCTAAGTAAAAGGTCCAAAACTTTATGGCATAATTTCTTGGAAATACATCCAGATCCTAAAAGCCACAAACTGCTGACAATTTACAGTGTACGACACAGGACGCCTCCTATGCTTAAATTGCAAACTGCAGAAAACCCATTGTCAAATTTGTAGGCTGCACATAGAAATAGGGTTGAGGTAGTAAAACAGTAAACCTTTAATAGGCGCCCTATAGGTTTGTAAGGTATCACGAAAGTTCACAGGTGTATGCGGAAAAAAGATATCTAGATAAAGTTCACTTTAAATATCTTTCAAGCTAAGGCAAAGTAATAAGCATATACCCTTAGGCTCACATGAAATGCTTCTATTTGATTAAAATGAATCAAAGAAATGTAGCAGATTTCAAGGCTGCAAAATGAAATGACAAAGATGTACCCAGATGACAGAGACTACCTTTTTCACGACACTCTGGAATTTCAAATACATATAGCTTTTGCCTCAGTCTGCAATGGACAGATGCTGAAATGCTAACTTTGAAATCAAGTACCTTTCTTAAAAGAAGCATTAGTATTGAAAGTTGCAATAAGTGAAGATGAAATGAAGGCATAAATGAAAGTATTGGGCCTTATATGGATGTATGGCCAAATAATATGGGTGCAGGGACAAATGGTTTGATGGAATTTTGAAAGCGTACACTTTTAATTCATTCTAAAACATATAAATTTCACAGTTGACTTAGAAAGCAGAAAGACTGGGGATGAAGGATCTTACCATGTCTTCATCCAAAACATCAAAGCCTTCATGAAGTTCTCTAAGAGTGGGTCGTTGTGCTGCATTGTCACCTAGTGATGACTGGTTTCGGTAAAACATTGTCATGGGCACTGCTTCGTGAGTAGCAAATCCTATTGTTTCTGCAGGGTCAGGGTATCCAAACTCAGTTTCTTTTTCTTTCTTTGATGGACTTTTGTTTGGAGATTCAACATTTTCCACCATAAAACGTGGAGTCTTCTTAACCTTTTCACCAGAGGCATCATCTTCACCATCTTCCTTCTCAGTTGAATTGGCATCTCCATTTGGTTTTTCTAATAAAACATCCATTTCTTGGGCTTCTGTCTCCTGATCCATTTTTTGACTTTGCATTCGATGTCAATATGCTTTTCCTGAGAGAGCCTGCAGGTGATCTGACAGCGTTACACAACTTTAATATCAAAATACAATACTTAATCAAATATGAATAAGTCTGTTCACTCAACAAACACAAAGAAATGGTCGGAAAGCAAAATGAAAAAAGGTTAAAAAAGCTGAGGGATAGCTTCTAGATGATTCAGCTGACAAAAATATGTCTTGTACAGTCACGATTCTATCAACGTTTTGTCAACCTATGTGTTATGTTGACGCTTGTATGTAAGTTATCTACAAGTACCAATTTCACCTGGCTTCGCAATGGTGTTTGCAAAATCAATGCAAAATCGTTCACCTTTTTATGTACACAGTAGCCAAAATTTTCCAGCAACCAGTCTACAATAATATCTGATAAAAGTTGAAAAGATATATGTTGCGGGTATATTTGTTTTTGAATCAATGGTACAGAAAGATGTGCAGATTACAGGCCTATGATGTCTAAGATGAAGTTTCTTACCTCGATTACAGGCTTATGTGCTTCTTGACTATATCCAACAAACAGATCAATATTGCTTTACAAAACATGAATGCTTAAAAAACATTCGTTTGAGAAACACAGTCAAAACTCTACGTTTTGCTGCGATACAGAAACTCAGTTTCCCCACAGCTTCCCAACAGAGCCCGCTATGGCCAACAACAACAACCAACCAATTTGCCAACTTCAAAAGGGTGGCAAATTCAGGCTTTCCCTGTTTGAACAAGATTTTGCCGCTCGGGGAAGGGCGGGGGGGGGGGAGTTTTACATTTTGTAGCCACATCTGTCTCCTATTGAGCAAAATGTTTAAGATACTTTCCATTCCAATCGGCAGATAATTTCCATTGAACTAAATTGAACGAAATCCTATTGTGGGTCGCAACCGCCGTCTTTATCTGCAGTGGCGTCGTGGCCGGGGGCAGGGGGCGTGGCGACCTTTTCTTTTAAAATTTAACGGGTTTCCGGAAAAATCATTGATTTGTCGGAAAATTCTCAAACTTGAGCTGTGGGTAATTCTCAAACTTTTAACCACATAAATTACTTGGACTAAAGTACTTACTGCCCCACCCTCCCCACTTATACTTACATGAAATGCTTCTATTTGATTAAAATAAACCAAAAAATTTTGTAGGAAGTTTTTTCTTTCTGGCCTCCTTTAGAATTCACTCGCCACGATGCCCCTGTTTATCTGAAACAGTCAGACACAAAATTGGCAAGCTATGCAAAATTTTGAATACAGGTTTCTATTGATGTATTGTTCTAAGGAAAAGAAAGTGTATCTTGTCCTTTGTGCAGGAGCTTTAGAGCATTAAGTTGTCGTGCACCTGGATCAAGATAACTGTAAATATTGTGCAGGTTGCTAAGCGGCAGGTCTTCTTTATGGATTGACTGAGCCATCTCTATGGATTGAGCATAGCAATGGATGCTAGGATGGATTCCCACCATGGAACCACCTAAGCTTGTACTCACATATTCCATTTATTTTATCGTACCCTATTGGCTTCTCTTAATCTCGATATTGGTGACTATAGCTAAAATCTTTTGGTCCAGGATTTTTGGTGACTTTAGCTCAAATCTTTTGAGATTGGGACCACGCCCTTCTTGTTTGTGGGACATGCCCACTATATGGGCAAATTATATAACCATGTGTTTTTATAGTTGCTTCGTGTTCATAAGTATTCCTTCAAACATCTTTTTCAATTTCCAGGGACGCCAGAGAAGGGGGCCCAGTGGGTCAACCGCCCCTGTTGCCCTTTGATAGGAGGTGCAAGGGGCTTTTTAATAAAATGCCTTTGAAACCGGCCAATTGCAATGATCAGAGAGATTCATATAAAATTCTGAACTTCTCAAAACTTGTAAAATAATTCCTTATGCCGAAAATTAGCCAATGTTCAAGATACCTACAGAAGATCGAAATAAAATTGCAGTTACGTAGGAATTTATATAAGCTGAGAATTATATTTAAAAAGCCCTTTTACTCAAGCCTGCCCCTCCCCCCCTTGCCGGTTGGTCTTTCCGCCATCCCTGTTTCCTAACACTTGTGGGGATAAAGAATAAACACTTGTGGGGATAAACACATTTTATGGACTGCAAGGAAACTTTGAATCCCGAAATAGCTCCTGTATATAGAAAAGCTATCTTTAATTTTGTTATGCAAGGAATAGTTTATTTTGGAGTTATCCCTTGAATATTGGTAAAATCAGGATGTCCGAAAGCTTTTGAATTTAAAACAATAACTTGCAAATTTACTTTCGTTATAAGCAGTGGCGTAGCGTGACTTTTTCAACTGGGTATTCTTTATTAAACAAAAGGGTGGGGCAGGGTGTGGCTCAATGGGGCTTGATGGAAATAGGAGGGATAATAGGAAGATTAAAAGGACTAGCTATTGACAATTTATCTAATTTTCTTTCTGGTTCGGTTGGCAAGTACTGCACTGTCAGGGCATTACTATGATGAAAACGATACTTTGCTAAAGGACCCTTCAAATATACTCTTCGAACTCATTCATTGCATCAAAATACCACTAACCATTTCATCAAAAGTAATTCAAATCAAAACGTATCATTGAAAGTCAGTAAAATTTTGCTAGTCGAAATATGTCCCAATAGTTGTTGTTGAATCCTCTAAAATTTGCACTGATGTAAAGAGGAAGTAACTGTAAACACCTTCTCTTGATACCTTAATACAAAAGGGCTTTCGAAAGTTATTCACATAGGGCATTACACGAGTTATAAATAGTTTGTGGTATGCAGTGGATGCAGTCTAGACTTTTTCTTCAAGGCTTAATCGTGATATTTTCAATACAAGTTGATGATTGAGAGACTCGAAGGTAATGAGACGAGACTGCACAATAAAGCAAATAAATGGGCTCGAATAATGCAAACAAAATAGGCTAACAATATAAGTGAATGCACCAGGCAACTATAAGGATATTATCCAGGCCTATCTGCATTTAATTTAATTCTATCACATAATACAAACAGAAGCATTCCTGATTGACAAGCAATAACAAAATTGGCATTTCAAGAGGCACAGATCTGAGTCAGTGTAGCATTATGTAAAAGCCTACCTTTCCTTTCCACTTTGCTGTTGGTAGATTAAGATTAGGGGTCAAATGAGAGAATGATTATTAAACAGTAATACGGACACTGCAATAGCTTTGAATAAAGTCATGTTTACTGTTTTCAATGAAGATCCATCACTCCAACCTCTCCGACGTCCATTATCTGTTTATATCGATCTCAAAACGAGACTTTTTTGAACCAACTTTGAGGCTGTACGCTGCATATTTCTCAGCGTACAAGACCATTGTTTTAGCTGATTAACGGCAAATATTATTCATGGAAAGGAGCATTTTGATTGGTTAAAGTACCGTCTAGGGTATTCACTGCGTATTCATGACCGATCTCCATTCAACATGAAGTAGCTCAATCTTCAAAATTAGCTTCAAAGATCTCCCAGCTTCTCTATGCGTCGCAGCGTTATTGTTTCCATCAATTTCGTGATATTTTGTACTTGTACAAAATGCAGAATATCGAAGGTAACGAATTCAACCAGAATCAATAGCCCCAAAACATTTTTTAGTTATTACATTTATACGTCGTTTTAATATTTTTTCTGAGAAATCTCAGGGTATTCACTGAATACCTTGAATACCCGGACGCTACGCCACTGGTTATAAGGAAGTATAATGCTTTAGCTTCATAATATCGAAGTTTCATTCAAAATTAAATGTTCAGCTTCTCGGCTAGGAACAATTCAGTGGGTCAGAAATAGCAAGGACTGTAATTTCACTGAATTGGACTGAATTAAACGTAGCCCTAGACTGCAGTGCAAAGATATTGTTGCAAGAGATTTGCGAAACTTCGATCCTCAAATGAAAGCTCAACATTTATTATCCTGTGTACCTGTGCCCAGAGCGAATAAAAGTGTACAAGTAGCTTAAAGAGAATTGAAAGAGAGAGAGAGGGGGGAGACTCTTTCTTCCCCTCTTCGCAACAATGTGCTTTCAAATGAAAATTATGGAGAGTATATCAATTGTTTGAACCAACTTTAAGCTTATGAGGATTTTTTGCCGCTTTTTTACGCTAGAAGATTGTACCTTGGTATTAAAAAGCGTTTTCAATTTTTAAAATGAATCTTAATTACGTTGGGGAATAAATGTCTGTTCTAAATTGAAAAATTGATTGAAAAGAATATGCCTCTAGCTCTAGTGTAATGAGGATACCAAAAGTTTGCACCTGTTTTGATGCCCAACCTGCGACTGTCTGATTCAACAAAAATCCTATCTAATTGCAGAGCAGGTGCTATTTTTAGATTACTCCAAATTACCATCTTAAAGTTTAAAAGTTTGATCATGGACAGATCAAATAAATACTTGGGTTGATTTCTACCCCTGCCCAATCCATGGTTTACCCCTTTTGATTGAGGCCTTTTAGTGTGCTTTTGAACATAGTGGACACATTAGAGATAGGCAGATAGTTGTAATATTTCATTAATCGGCCTGAAGTAGAATAAAGACATACTTCGAAGTTTTATCAACCCAAGAGCCTTATGATACTTCGCCCATTTTGTGGCAAGATAGCCATTGGATCCCTACTGCATCGAGAATAGTTTTGTTACTGCCAAAGATTAGTTTACAAAGTCTTCCCCGATACCTCCTTTTTGTCCTGACTTTAAGAAGTTTCCACATAACCCTTTAGCAAAGAAATACATAACCTCTATTATTTCATTTACAGATTTCTTGATATTAGTAAATTTTTGCAGCTCCGTATTAGGGATTCTGGCTTTGAATATTTCTTTAAGGTGCATTATTTTTGGCTATTGACTGTCTTTGTCGTCGAAAAATTTAATTACACCATTCTGTAGATAAATTATCTGAAAATCCCTCTTTCAGATAAACTTGACTATGAGCATTTTGTAGACTTCGATATCGTCTAAACATTGAAAATTTCTCCATAAACTTGTTTTTATTCATTACAGCATTAAATGAAGTGAAAATTCGAAAAGTTTACTAAAATTGAAAGACGCATCATTTCATGTTATTTTTCACTTAATTACAGGTGTGGCTGGTCCAGTTAACTTAATATATTGTACCAATATATTGTACCTATAATATATTGTGGATATCGTATGTTTAACGACTTCTGGCCATTAGTTGTTCATTTTTTAGAAAGATTTACAAAGCATCTTAGAAAGCATGCTTCTGTTACAAAGCATGTCCTATTATAATGTGAAGAAGGAGGAGTCAATTGCTGATGTAAGTTTCAAAGGCCAATATACTACTTTTAGGAAAATTATTATGTTTAAAGAGTATTGGTTAATAATGCCACTTGCAGCTCAGTTGATTTTGTCTCTTCTTTTATCTCAGTGAAAGGCCAGGTGAGCCAATAAGGACAGTTCAATTTTGTTCATTCTTTAGCAAAGCATTTGGGCGGGAACTTTTAAAATAGGCTAGGAAAAGGACCTAAGTTTATTACTGGATTTGACTCATTTATACAGTGCATGGATTCTTTTCGATCGAGCCATCACTATATGTAAAAAGTAACGATAAACATGCTGAATGAGAATATTTTTATATCAAACACATTTGACTTTTAGTAAGGTTGAAGAAGTTAACTAAAAGGCCATGTGTTGAAAATTCTAATTTATTTCAACTTACTAAATGAATGGACTACTCAGTGAAAGAAAGTTTTTTCTGGGCAGGCTTGATTATTCAAAAGTTTCTGAGCATTATTTTAAATAATCTGTATCTAGTTAATATTCTTAATTCTAAAATTTCTAAGGGCTCTGACTGTTTTGCGGAATGCTGGCAGTGTTGCCCAGACCCCTTTGGAGGAGAACAGGAAGAAGATACCTGTGGCTACTGATGAATGCAGAAGGTAAAGTGTTCATGTTTGTGTGCACTTGCAGCAAATCAATTATTAATCAGTCTATTGTTCCTTTGCAAAAGAAATCTAAGCTTGGAAGCAACTTTTGTAGATGAACTACATGTTCGGAAGAATGCTGTTTTTCTCGTGAATTTGAAGCAATTTCAGTGGACAGCCTATTTCACGTACCTTTTCAATGGCCTAACTACAAGTCAAATGTAAACCATCGAACATATTTCACAGAGAGAAATGAAATCAAAGTTACCTTCGTGAAATTGCTGTTACATTAGACAGACGTTTTTCAGCAACTAAAGGAGAAAGTTGAATAAAAGGCCGACACAAACTGCGGAATATATTTTCAAACTTTGCAGTTTCAATGCTGCAAATTGCACGACACTTTCAAAGCCCAAGCAGAACTTCACCAAAGACAATTGTTAGGTGCTTTCAATTTTGGTTAACAGTAACTGGCCATTTGGTTGCGCATTCCGCTTGGTTGCAGATTCCGCTTGGTTGCGCAAAATATTTATCCATAAAATGTTAAAATCCTTTTATTCGGTTTACCAGGAGCCAGTACAACTGATTTGAAACAGCACCCTTTTGCGGTTTAAGGCAATTTCGGCAAAATGTCATTTCCGAGCTCAAATTTTCGCCAGTCCGTCAACTTCGACCTGCTCAAGGCAAAGATATTCTACTTCTGTTTTGTTTCAGGTATGATGACATTGCTACCATACCTCTATCTCTATTACAAACATGTTTTGTTCCTGTCCCCATTCCAAGTGACAATTTTAGTGGCAATCCGACCACTTTGTCTCATCATTGGTGCACCAATTTTAGGAACAATTGCTGATAAGACAAATAACTTCAAAACAACTATTCTTATATGCCTGGGTGGCTACATTGCCACTTATGGATTGGTCACTTTGATTAAGCCAGTGGATGGCTTCAACTGCCAGGATTTAATTACTGCAAGAGCTGCTCAAAATTCCAACATTACTTCAATTAATAACAGAAGTAAGGAGTTCAAGTTTCTCCAAGCTCTTAATCAAAGAAAGGAGTATTTCTACCCAGGGAGATTGATGGAGGATTCCTTATATTCTTGGCCATTTAGTATGAATGAATACGAGAAAACAGAGCAGATAACTGAAGGACTGTTTTTCACAGTTTTAGGGATTACAGCTGCAGGTGAATTGATAAGCTCACCAGCATATACATTTGCTGATGTGTATACATTGCAGATGCTTGGTGATCAGACCCACAGGTATGGGTTCCAGCTGCTGCCTGGTGTCATTGGCACAGCAATAGTTTCTGTTATCATGCTACTGTTAACACATGCAAAAATAATGAAAATTTCATCAGCCTGTGATAAGAGTTTGATTCTTGCTGACAAGCCTTACTTGATCCAGTTCCTAGTCTTCATGGTCCTTAGCTTTGCTGTGGCATCATTATTTCATTATCATCTTAACAAACCTTTGAAGCGAAAGAGCAGTAGCAAAGCTGGCATGTTGTGCACTGAGTGCAAGCTCTTTCAGAGTATTTTGATGATAATGAAGAATTCTTTCCATGCTAGCTTCATGCTTGTTGTGTTGTTATGTGGTCTGGCAGATGGTGCAAAAACATCTTTTGCTTACACATTCATTGCAGATCTTGGCACTGCTAAGGGCAGAAATCATATTCTTCCACTTATTACTGCAACTCATTTTATCTCTCATATCGTATTTCTTACACTTTCTCCTTACCTAATTAAAAGGTTTGGCCACATACAGCTGGTGGCCAGTGGAATTTTTGTCTATGCATTGTCCTTTATAGTGTATGCCATGATTAATGATCCTATATGGGTTTTTGTTGTTGAACCTCTAGATGGTATTGCTAGGCAGCTTGCAAAAGTTGCAATAATTACGTATGTTGGCAGCCCAACTGGTATTGGAGCTGCTCTACAGGGTTTTACTCACTCTATTTACCTTGGAATGGGTACAAGTATTGGCACTTTAATATGTGGTTTTCTTGTACACAAATATGGCTACATACTTGTCTTTTCCATTATGGGAGTAACATGCCTTATTGGTTTTGCTTTCATTCTGGCTGCTGATCACTACTGGCCTGCTGAAAAGACAATTGGAGACAGTTTTGTAACTTATTCCATGGTAGTATCTTCTGATAGTGAATCAGACTTTGATTTTCTTTTGAAAGACATTGGCAGCGACTTGCAAGATGGAAAGGCTAACAATGATTCAAGTTTTGATGATGGTACTGAGATAAATGAAAACACTCAAATATCATCCGAGAAAAACTAAGAATAGGTAGACAATTAGAAAGAAAAATAATCAAGTTTATTATTATTATTATTTTTATTATTATTATTATTATTATTATTATTATTAGTTTATTGTTTTATGTTGGTCATGGTAGTATTATCAATGATGATAATATTGCCCAAATACAGCAAAATTTAATAATACTAATGTCAGTTTGTATGATTTTAATTCTGGTCTTATTTTGTTATGTTTTGGTATGAAATCACAGGCTCTTTAATATTTGCAAGGAATAAAATGGCTTAATCAAGTCCTATTATGTCACAGCTGTATTAATTTTATCTCATTTCTTCAAAGATTTGTCATTTGTTTTTGTAAAGATTTGTTCCAGTAAACATTTTGGCGTTAAAATAGCAATTTCATCCTTAATCACAATTCCATTTATAAGCTACCAAAAATCGTTTTACCAAACCACCTTGTTGATATCTTTGTCAGGACACCTTAGTTGATTGATCACAGAGCAGAGAATTTTTAAAGTATGTTCTTATTTCTAAGTTGTGTTTGAATCTTATCATGTCACTAAAGCATTGAGACGGACTGGCCAGGACAAAGTTAGTTGCCATGCCTTGCTATTTATCTATGAAATTTCAATTTTGAAAATGCAATTAACCAGTGTTAAAGTAGAATAAATCATAGGTAGTTTAGTGCAATTTTAAAAGTGGGTAGGGATAGCAATAAGTATCCATATTAGCATTGTTATGTTAAATCATTTGTTGTATGTTAGTTGTTGTATATAGTTCTATATTTAATGTATTGAACGTCAAGGGTTTGGTTGAATATCTCGTTATGAAAAGAAACTTAGTATCTAACAATTATGGGTTATTGAATGTAATCATAGAAAAGATGTTTTCTTTTCTTTAAAATTTTGGAATTAAAAGTTGAGTTGGACAATGCCTCTGTACCCAACAAACAAATAGGTCCTTTTTATGTCTTTCATGTCGGAAACAACCCTTATAATCTTAGATGACTCAAAGATTGTCACATCTTAATTTGTATTAAGGGACTGTAGGTGGGGGGGCAAGTCTTGATGGAGAGCAATAAACAAATGATGGAGAGGAGCAGAAATCTCTTAAATAATGGAAATGTCACTAGGCACCGAGATTGTTAAAAGAGATTCCATACATATACAAGCATGTTCGTTGTACAATGTAATGTGACAATAAAAAAATATGAAAATTCGCTCTTACTTCATCGTACAATTTCAATTTAAATTCAAGTTGTATATAAAAAAGACTATGTTCATTAATGTATGACAGAAGCTAAAAATCTCTTTGAATAATTAATGTATAGAAAATTAATACGTACAAAATCCTATTATATACTGTCTGACAAAGATTCAGAGTATTTTTCAATGCAATCTGTAATTGATGTTACAGTCTCCTAAAGACCTCGAAAGCCTTTTTGAGATCTTTGTTAGGACAATGTTGATGTATAGACTGACCAGCAGCTGCAACCATGTTTACAAAAGAGTTTGCTTGCCATTTATGAAAAGTCTAGGAAGGCTAATACCATGAGACAGAATATGTAAACATCCGCACGTATTTTGATTGTAAAATTTACTACTGATTTCGCTTGATGTTAAAGATCTGTCGATCGATTCATGGCTAAACCTTAAACCTGATGCTTGTTGCCACACATAATTTTCTGACGTCAATGATGTCTCTGATTGGCTGGTGTCATCTGTCTGAAAACGAGACAATTTGAACCTGAGGTGCCGAGGAAATTTGCAGAATTCTTTGGATTTCGCAAATTGAAAGTCTCAAGCCAAAATTGCCTTTTTTGCTCATCAAAGCCGTTACAAATAGTTAACGTGTATATCTATAGATTGTTTTTTCCTATTTAGATTGCCACTAGAAGTATACGTTACAACCCTGTTTAGCAATCCCGGTAGAAAGGTCCCCGGTGAGAAATTTCCTAACAAACCAGACAGCCCCCTTTCCCCTGTAATTCGATTGCCTTTGGCACTTTTCCATTTCCCCCATCCCCTACAAGCAGAGACTTTTGCCCACAGTCAGTCTAAAGTTCCCTCTATGGCACGAAAACAATCTTGGAAGATTTTTAGAGTTAAAAACAAATATGCCTATTTGACCCAGATATGTAGGATACCAGGTATAGATATGTAGGATACCAAGATGGTTAAAAATTTCCCCCATCCCCTGCCAGTTTAAGAAAATTATTGCTGTCCCCTGCCAGCTCAATACATACTTTTTGTGTCCCCTAATAATGATAATAATAATAATGATATATCTCGCCAAATCTCCATTTCGGAGCAGTTGCCAGGAAAGACGTCATGTTCAGTATAGTACCACAGGCTAATTTTCACTTAGGTTTGAAAAAATTCAACCAATCTCTCGATTCCGCTCAGGCGCCGCCCTGAATTTCTTGGCACCGCCCCTGTATGTACGCATACGTATGGTACAGTTATTTATGACCAATGTATTGCTCAGTGAGATGGATACTATTCCTAAATAGCTGGATGAAAACAGTCTTGAGAAAGGGAAAACTGAGACCATGACATTTTGGACACGTCGACTCAGCTACACATCGCCTTGAATACAGCTGGATCAAAGCCTAAACACGAGACTATATTCATATGTAGCTGGTGTTGTTACTTATTAGTTTTACATCGATCATTTACTTCTAGCTTACTATATACAGTATCATATGTACAAAGCAAACTAATTTCAAATCGAAAACAACAGTACGGATAATGTACATAAATAAATATTTTTACAGTGTTGTACTTATTTTAGGTCAGCTGCCTGGAGTATGGATAGAGCCGAAATAGCTGAAGCTGATAGGAGAACATTTGTATTACTTCATAACAGAGAAACAGAGCTTTAAAGATTATCTAATTAAAGATTACTTAGATTTAGACAGCAGAAAGATTGCAAATTAACGTCGATTGAAAACAATAGGAAATACAAAGCCTGTCTATTGATCTTTCAGTGCCTAAAGAGAACATTTAAAGAAGTTATGAAAAAATGTCTAGAGCCTTTGAAGGGTTTTTTATTTCAAGGTCCCAAGATTAACAACGAACTTACAAGCAGTCTTCGCCACTTAGACTCATACCTTTATTTTAAGGGCTAGCTAAAACAATTATGTTTTGATAATTATAATAAATACATGCTTTTAAAAGTGAAAATTTTTACATAATTACTATATTTATTTGTTGCAACATTTTATTGTAACAATTACTATATCGTAGTTTCAGACCTAAGGCCCTCGTTGATAACAGCCCTAAGTGTGTTGAAGAGGTTACCCTGTGTAAACAGTGTTATTTATTTATTTATTCATATTGCAAAAAGTTAGTATATCCAAAAATCAAGTACTAGTTATAAAGATAAAGAGAATTCAACTTTTTGGTGCATGTCATTGAACATTAGGCAATTATAATGTGTTTACCAAAAATACTGCAGATTATTGGACAACTTCAGGGGGTCTATTGATTAAGCTATGACGGACATTTCTGTCAAGGTCTACGCAAGGAGAACTGCATAATTTTGTGCAAATCTTTAATTAAAATATATCTCAGAATAATAGAAAATTCCTTATTAATGTAATATCACCCCAAATATTATGTGATTTCGCTGTCGCACGGTGGCTTTACATAATAGTCACCAAGTTTCCAACCAAATCAGTTTGAGGTATATTTAGGGAAAAATATTATGCTTGAACAAACAAAAGACATGATAGACCAAATTGTTGGAATTTATGTACTTTTGTCAGTAAAGGACTTTAATAATTATTGAATATAATTGAAAATAATTGAATATAACTTATGTCTAATAGAATGAACCAGAGAATCTACTAACGTCAAATGGGCGTTTGAAAGAGCAAGGCGTGTAATTTTGGAGCGTTTAAAATAGGAGCGATAAGTTCTCAGCTTGCCAGGAATACACAGTTACATGAAGTACTTCCCGTTATAATTTCTTTTGTGTAGGGTGGTTTGTTTCATGTTTGGTAGCCGCAGGCTGGCACAACAAGATGATGAATAATTGGTAAAGTGAACAATATTTAACTAATAATCAGAGGAGATAGGGCTGGATGTAATTTTCCCTATCGTACCCTTCAGACTGTTACCATCTTTTCTGGATTTATAATTTTACACGGATGATTCTGTGGCTAGGCCTTCTGCATGGTGTGGCCTACTTCAAACGCTACGTAATAACAGACGCAGCGCAACATCCTGTCAAGTTTTAGCACACACTTGTCTGTCAACGTGTTTTTGCCACTTCAATTGGTTAAACAGCTGAGGAAGAATTGCTTATTTTCACTGTACACGTACCTTAACAGTATTTGGTTAATTTTGAGCGATCAAAATGGCGAGTAGATTAATGGACAGTCTTTTTGGCCTGAAAATTGGATCAAGAAAAGTTTTGTATATTATAGGTTTGACTTCGGTATTTTGGTTCTCACTGAATGTTTTGCTTTTAATTGCCAACAACCAGGCTGCTTTAGAATCGTTAGATTCTCTGTCGTTGGGACTAGGGAATTCTAGGGTGAGAAGAGACTCTAATTTTATGGCAGATCTTGGAATAAAACCACTCGCACCAGCCAACAAGAAGCATTATCCATGGCAGGATGGGTTCTCGGATTCTAACAAAGGGAAGTCAGGATTCTTAAGTAATTATTTTGGTGGTGGAGGAAAATTAAAACAAATATATGATGTTAGCAAGCAAAGAAACAAAAAGCCAGGACTTGGTGAAAATGGTGAAGCAGCTTATCTCACCACGGATGCTGATAAAAAACTAGCCGAAAAGCTTTTTGCCAATCATTCATTTAATTCAATTCTAAGCGACAAGATATCACTTGACAGAACCCTTCTAGATGTCAGAGGAGAAAAGTAAGTTAAGGTTTATAGATCATAATATATATTGTGTCTTCCTATTTTGCTTTCTGAATTGGTATAAACTTGATTTGAAATTTTCTTCCAAAAAGAGGTAATTTGGTGATACTTTGTGTCTACTAATATAACATGCCTCTTCTAATTTTGTCAGTAGTAAAGGTGGAACATTATTAAAAAGTTTTGTGGTTCACACATCATCATCAAATTTTAATTGCCATTAAGTAATTGAGCCATAAGTGTATTCAATTCCATTATTGGTCAAACCATGGCCAATATTTGGCAAGGCTGAGTTAAAAAACTATTCCTGTTAATAAATTTTGAGGTGTTTTAAAGGAAAAGGTTTCAGTCTGCATTCCTTGTAGTGAAAGATCTTCCCCACATCACCATAGCAGATTTCATCTGCACCAACATCACATCTTCAAAGCTCTTCTCGCATCTGTTATTTTTAGCAATTGATCAAATATATAACTATAAGATACCTACAGGGCATCAGCAAGCAGTCTGTGAAAATGAAGCAATATCTTCTAATCTAAAGGGGGTGGGTGATGTTAACAATTTTTACTGCCGGCTGTCGCCCCTAGCCCTTTACGTGTCCAGAGAAGAGAGAAATTTTTCTCTAGACCTGTGCCAGAACTGTAAAATAGCCTTCCCAGCTTCGAAATCAAAGAATGCAAACTGGAAAAGGGGTCTTTTAGAAACCGCCAGGTTTTTCCTTTAATAGATTTGTATCAAACATTATTTATGCACTTTATAATACAAATCAGGTTCAAGCAAAATTTATGGCACCTTATTTCCCCCCTTAGGGCCACCCATAGGTTACCATATGTACATAGGGGTTACCTATTTCCTTTTGCGATGAAATCTCTTAAAAAATTAAAAAAATAGTTATATATATATCACAAATGTTGATATTTATAAAGCAACATATATTTTTTACTTTGTGGTGCAGCATTTGGTATTTCTTATGTGTCACATGTGACTTTGCATATAACTAAGACTGTTTTGTCTGGTCTGAAGAGATCTGACTCAATTGCGAGTTACAACCCCTAATATGATTTAGACTGACAGTTGTGAGTTAGACTGCATACTTGCTACTTCCTATTATATGAGTCAGGGAAAGAATCTGAAAATCAGCATGTTAATCATATACGGCATTAGGTCTGTAATTCTGGACGAGAAAATTTTAAAAAATTACACTAACAAGAAAAATGTATACCATTGGGACTTTTTCACATGATTATGCAGTGCATTGTGTCGAAAAAATGTGCGATAAAACAATAATAAATTAGATATATTTTATCTTGAATTGTTGTTCACAAAGGTGGGTCTTGTACTTAGTTCGTTGTGGTGATAGAGCTGGGATATATATAATAGATTGTTTCCAATAAGACACCACAAAAATACATATTCCGTAAACACACTACTTTCCAAAACATATTACTTTCCCAGGAGATGTCCATTACAAAATCCATACACTGTTTTGAGTTTTGAGAAAAATTGTTGTGTCTTTTAAATTTTGGATAACAGAATATAAATTTATAGTTTTAAAGAATAATTGCGTACATAGCTAAGCAAAATATTTTCAGTAGTAGAGTTTTGCACCTGGTTAATTTCTGGTGATGAGAAGCAATTAATGAAACACTGATTCTATTAAAGCATGAAGCTATTAAAGTCTTCTAGACCAGTCTTCCTTGTTATCAACACACCCATGGAGCAGATAATGCAAGTGATTTATCACATGCACAACAATTGTTATTTGACTAAAACTGCTAAACCATAGAATAGAAATTTCCATGTCACAGAAATATTTGGTGAAGAGTTTAATAAACCTTGCAGATACATTGACAAGCTGCCTTATTGTATGAATTCATAGTCTTTAAAAAGCTAAAGAAACCTTATATGTTAGTAGTAAGTGATATATGATTTTTAAAGCCAGATCAGCAATACTGAGACTTTTATATCATTGTCCCAAAATTATGTATGCTTTTTGGCTGAATAACTAATATCATATTGCTAGCCTTTCTCTCTTTAGAACTGTCAAAGATTTCACATTATTTTGCTCTTTGGCTTCTGGATACCATTTTGTATTGCTTTTCTGTTAATTTCCCATAATCACAAACTAACCTATCCAAGAAATATTGAATATTACTGTCAAAGTGAAATAAGCCAGCTGCTAGCAAGTTCTTAAAAGTGTGGCAAGCCTTTATTTGTTGATAAGCTCTGGTTTTCTCACATCTTTTGAAAATAGTGACAAAAGTCCTTAATAAGGAAGAATTTCACACAATTTTTTATCTGTTGGTCATCACTCAGTATGGTGTGCTCACAATTGTAATTCTCTTGCAATAAAGTGATCTTGAGATAAAACAATGTCATCTAGGCATTTTTAGTTGCATTTTGTTGTTGACCCAACATGTTTTTTTCATAATGAAGAGATTCATTAAAGTTTATCCATTAGATCAATCAGTTTACAATAATACATTGGTGCGAAGTCACAATCCTTAAGTCTGAAAAGCTCAATTGGTTATTTGTAGCATTTCAAAAGTTAATAATAACAAAAATCTCTTATCATCAACTATTACTTAAACCTTTTTAGGTGCAGACAAAGACATTATACTTATGATGAGAAATTGCCCACTGCAAGTGTTGTGATTTGCTTTCACAATGAAGCACTTTCTGTGTTATTGCGGACAATCCATAGTGTGCTGAACAGAACACCACCTCAACTTTTAAAAGACATCATTGTTGTTGATGATGCTAGCTTGTATGGTAAGTGAAATTTGATTCTTTTGCTGTCATTGTGTATGAAGAATGAGTACACTGTGAATGAGAACACACACACACATATATTAATATAAATATATTTTTATATACACTCACTCTCAGTGAGCAAAAGTATTGCACAGGTTTGACAAATGAGTAATGGCGACCGCGTTGTAAACAACAAGGTGATTGATATTGAAACCACTTTTGTGAAGCCATTAGGCATCTTTTTGTAGTTAAAATCTAATCAAATCAATTTTCAAACTGTTGGCAACACTTTCAATTTAAAAATTGAAAAAGCTTCTTTTACAAAAATAAAATTTTTTAACTTTTTATTGGACAGTCTCCCAGCTTTGAAACCTTTGTGAGACTTACTAAAACTTTATCAAGAAGTTTAGTAACAGGCTTTTTTATCGCGAAATGATAAGTTCAGAAAAACATTTGCAAGATCACATTTAGGTGTTGAAGTACCAAGTTGATCATAAATGGACTTGTATTTGGTGAAGTTGGCATGTTTTAAGCCAGTTTATTAAGCCTACTCTTTTACAGCTATTGAGGCACTTGAGTGAACCTGTTTATCGTGGGAATTTTGGTATTTTCATTTAATGAGAGGATGTTGTTTTATGCAATTTGCAGTATTATATTTTGCTGCAATATATCACGAAGTGGCCGCTGCGATTAGGCCCATTGCGGCTCCAAAAATTTCCGAACAAAACATTTAGCAGATTCTCCAACAAAAGTGAGGAAAATGAGCAGTTCTAGACACCCAAGCATAAAGTAAGTACCCACCGAGTTCATTGTATTAGGATATCGCGGATTGGTGCAAAGATGAACTTTTTTATTGTAAATGTTTCACAGGTACTTCAATCATCATGGCTCAATTTTTTGTGCTTTAGCAGCATGTCGATATTGTTTAGAAATAGGCAAAAATCAAGAATTTTCTTACATTTACTATTTTCACCATCAAACCTTGATAAATTTTCCAACATATTCCAGTTAAAAAGTCATCTTTTTAACTTTTATGGAACTTGCTATGGCCACTTGAATTTTGGTTCGATAGAATTTTTGCTGCGATGCTGCCTTTTCTGTTTCAGCCTGTGCAATACTTTGCTCACTAAGTGTACATAAACACTTTTCCATAACTTTTTCATAAGCAAGCCATGCTTGTTTTCCTATAATTAGTGTGCCCATTGCTTGCAGCCACAAAATGATGTCCACTCAGCATCATTACAAAGTCAATGATGCAAAGAAGTATTGTATCATTGCCAGAAGGGAAGTTAGCACCACTTTTAGCCAAAACTATCAATCCTTTGTGGCATAATGTGTTTTAAGATATGGGTATAGGGGCTATAATAGTTTTGATTGGTAAATTTAAAATGTTCTGTTCTGCTGTTTTCTATTTTGTCATCGTTTTGCTTTGCATATCAGGTCCCTGTGGTCCTACCCTGAAGCTTTTATAAGAATTACCTTTGCATGCATTCTACATTTGTGCATTGTATATACTGACAGCCCTTAAGCAAGATCTTGAACGTATCCAGGCATTATCACTTTTAATGGTTTCCACTCCTAAAAACAAAAGCCCTGCAAAGGATAAGGTATTTGGATCTGTGGCCTAAAGCTTACCCAACTTTCCAAGCTTACCAACAGGAGGGTGGGTCCAGAAATATCAGAGCCCTTTCTGAAGGTTGTCATATTGCCATGCCTTGCCTGCCTAGGGCTTTTGGGCAATACCCTTTAGTGAGGACAAAAGTGTTTGTACACAGATAACAACACAGCTATTCACCAGTGATATAAATTCATAGTGCCAGGCAGTTCTCAAATAATAGGCATAGGTAGCATTGTAAAAAAGCAACATTTTGGCAAAAGTGAGCCCCTGCTTGAGCTGAAAATAGCCAATTCACCCCCTGTTTCTGAAAAGTTGGGAGGGGGGCTACATATCAACTATGCCTTCTGTTCTTACCACTAGGTCTGCCTAACCTCTATGTTTGGGTCATAATGCGCAAAAATTTGTGAAATCTATCAGTATGTTATGAGAAAAGATTTCCTTCTCCAAAAGTGAATTCTAATATTTAGATTTTGCCATTCACATTTTGCACAATACCCATGCAATACATTAGATAATTCCAATGTAATTTCAGAGCAGCTTGCTTGAAACAATAGGTAAGATTGTTGACAAATGAAATAAACAAGATTATACTTTGTGCCCTTTCTGCAACAAGCCACATTGCGGTGACTCTATGTTCTAAATTACGTACGTACTGCAAATCCCATAATTCGCTCACCTCTTATAACCCCTCTCGTATAATCGCCTTCAAATTAGCCTCTACCATTGAGTAGGTAGATTATGTTGATAAGCACCCTACTTGAATAAGTCCCCTTCCAACGCGCCAGTCATTTTAAAAACACTGTTTTAGGCAATATTTCATTCTCAACATCGATTTGCCGAATGCTTCGTTTCTCAAAGGGAAGTTGAAACGTGTCAAATAGCTTTTAGAATGATCTATTCAAATGGGACTTTTCAGACAGTTTTTACAAGCTTGCCGGAATTAGGCCCCTTCGTATAAACGTCTCAGATTAATAAGTACCAGTGATGCTATCTTGATGATTTACAGTGTAGACATACCGTAATACTTATGGGACACATACTGTAGTTTTTGGTTTTATGTTAAGCTGAATTTTGAACTGTTAGAAACGCACATTTAGTAAGACTATCACCAGCCCCTCTACACTTGTTTCCTTTTTTTAAAAACTTAAATAAAAGAAAGATGTGGCTCAGATTAATTAAAAACAATTAATTCGAGGAAAAACTAGCATTTTAAGGAAAAAATTGAACAATATTTTAAAGAATCAGAATTGAACATACAGTGCCTTGAAAATGAAATTTCAAATGCTTATGCAGACCTGGTAAAATGAAAACAGATTTTGCAAGCCCGTTCTCAAAAAACAAGCCCGTTCTCAAACAACAAGCCCGTTCTCAAATGATTTTTTTCTTCCATCCGAGAAGTTATTGGAATCTATTGTGACGATGGCTTAAATGCTATATATTCACATTGGGCTTGGCGTAAACCTAAAGAAAAGCAATTTTTCGCTTCACCAATTTTCACGTTTTTCTTGCAGAGCGAATGGAAGCTTACGCATTAGCTTAATCGTGGAATAAAGTGTCCTTGCTGTCGGCCACTATTAATAAATCTCTTACTAGCATAGGATCTAAGGATTTTGAATAAGCTCCTTTCTTTATATGTTGAATTTCTGTACTTTTACCTGCAGGGTTTTCCATAAAGCTCTAGGAGTTTGGCAATTTCATCTCGCCCTGAATACCAAATGTTCTTGAGACACAAATACAGTTATTGCTCTTTGTAGATAAATATTTCGCTATTTATTTCTTCCTTCAGTTAATGTCTTTTGTTCCTTAATATTACCCCTTTAACACCACGTAATGTTGCTTGTCCAAATGCGTTTTCTCCTTAGGCCCTACAGTTGATACTGATTCAAGAAGCACTGCTTAATTTCTCTGTTTATTTTATTCTATTTTTTATTTAACAGTTATTCTATTTTTTTGTCAAATAAGGAGAAAATTCAATCCTCTAAAATTCAATGCTCAGCTTACTGTCACACCCATATAACATTTTATCCCCAAACATTTCAATCTTTGTTGCTTCCCCTAGAAAAGTTTTCATTTGTTGTCTGTCAATACTTTTTATCCATTATCTGCCCCAGATTCTATATTTATGAATCTAAGATTAAACGCTGTGGACCTCCCTGTATGTATTTTTAACATGCGTATATATTTATTGCTGTAGGTTTCCTGAAAAAGCCGGTTGACGACCATGTTGCAGGGTTATCAACAAAAGTCAAGGTTCTAAGAAATAAAAACAGGCAGGGTCTGATACGGTCCCGACTAAATGGAGCTGCTGCGGCACGCGGAGACGTTATAATATTCTTGGATTCACATTGTGAGACAACCCCTGGCTGGATTGAGCCAATGTTGGCAAGAATTAAAGAAGACAGATCGAATGTTGTTGTCCCAACAATTGAGGTCATCAATGCAGACACACTACAGTACCAGGCTGCTGCTAACCCAGATCAAAGGGGAGGCTTTGGCTGGGACCTGTTTTACAAGTGGAAACCGATCCCACCCGAGGAACAGCAGCTTAGAAAAGACGAGTCAGATTTCATCAGGTATGGTGGTCGTGACCTCAATAGGACAAGCAATTATATCCATTGTGATATAGAAAGGCTGCCTTTCAGAGTTACTGAAAGACATTTTTGCGTCAGTGAAGAGGTCAGAACGTCTTTTGGCAAATAAATCGTAGCAAGTGGCAAATCAGTTGAAGAATCTTCATTTAAATGGACGATACTTGGTAGAGTGGGAATGGTGTTGGTACCAAAGTATTTTTGGCACCTTTGAAAACATGCTAGCCTATAAATTGTATTTCTAGTTTACATTTAAGCACACGATACATATGTACTTTTATTAGCCACAGGATACATATGTACGTAATCAAGTTAATTCTTGACGGGTCTGAAAGACAGAACTATAAACCCTTTGGTGTATATGACAGGATGATTCTAATTTGCAACCCCGGTCTATATTCAGCAGGATTTGTATCTGGAAAGAGGACAATCCCCTCCAAGTTTTGTCTATTCTTTTTAGAACTCCGGCAATGGCAGGTGGGTTATTCGCTATCCATAGAAAGTACTTCTACGATATTGGATCATACGACATGGAAATGGACATCTGGGGAGGAGAGAACTTAGAATTATCTTTTAGGGTAAGTCGTGCACATTTGAATTACACGTGGGAAGATTTGGGAAATGTCGTTTGAAGTAAAACTCGTTAAGTAAAGAGTCTAGGGAAAGATAATACTGTGTTTTCGCAATAGATGGCGGAGAATAATTTACATGATTTGAAATGTCATTCTTTTTGGTACTTTCAAAAATGACGTTTACTTAAGAGTTGGTTCCTTAATTTTCTTATAACTTAATTTTCACGTTTCAATGTATTGTTAAGAAATACTGCCAATCTTCCGCAGCGGGAGAATGTTGCATTTCGGGCAATAACATTTTGTTGTATATAATCAAGTTATCAACGACTTCGAAAATGTGATCTAATAGGTTTTATTTGAGATGATTTTTTTGTTTTTTTAAGCATATTTGGTTTTGAGTAGCCGTGTAATTTAATCTACAATAAAAGTGTTCCAATTCAAGTTGTGTTATTGGGTAGGTAATAAAGAAAATAATTCACATGTTTATATCTTTTAGGTTTGGATGTGTGGAGGGCGTCTAGAAATTGTACCGTGTTCCAGAGTAGGCCACATTTTTCGAAAATACACAAGCCCGTACAAATTTCCTGATGGTGTCGAGAAGACTTTAGCAAAAAATCTTAATCGTTTAGCAGAAGTTTGGATGGACGAGTTTAAAGAGCTGTACTACCAAAAACGACCTCATGCCAGGTATGCTATTTACACATTCACAGATTATTAAAATTGATTTTTTGTGTTTTTGAATCGGGTTGTTTGTTATAGTTTCAGTTGATTTATTAGGGGTGTTTTGTTCTATTTTTGATTGGCTTTTCCAGTCGAGCTCATTATTGTAATTATATGTTTTGCTTTGAACGAGGCTTTTGCCGTGGAAGGGTAGAATCGAAGGGGTATATATATGGGGATTTAAGGGGAAAGGGGAAGAGGGGGTGATAGGAAATAAGAGAAGGACTGAAAAAACAGGAAGCAGTAAAAGAAAAAAAAATGGAAAACGTTAAGGAAAAAGAGAGGAATTTTAGGAAGGTCCCAGTCAAGGAAACAAGGAACGAAAGAAAGATGAAATGAAATAAGGCAAATGAAGTGAGAAACTAGATGTTTTATGATATTGTGAAATGTTTTCTTCTTCTGTATTGAATAGGGTTTCAGCTACGTTTTTGTTAGCCAGACCCGTAATTCTTTTTGCGACCATTGATTCATTTATTGTTACAATGTCTTATTGAAGTTATTTTTTGGGGTAGTTAGCTTCATACTTGATGTTACCTAATGGTGTCATGCATGTGAAACCAATTCGATTGCTCTAGGCTAGCCCAGCATTTGCGTTAGTTTTTCTATTCCGTATCAAGTTAACACTTAACCTGTCTTCAAGTATTACAATTTTCTTTACCAGCGCATGTAGTCTTTGCTCAATGGAGTTTTCTTTCATTCAAGGAATATGTTTTTTGGAGACATTTCAGAGCGTGTTGCACTGCGCAAAAGGCTGAAATGCAAAAGCTTTAAATGGTATCTTGACAATATCTACCCAGATTCACAAATGCCAGATTTGTATCCACCGGCAAAGGGAGAGGTCAGTGTTTTCAATTCAACTAGCTGTTTGTGTGATTATAAACTCTCGTAATTGCATCGTTATCCGTTCTTCCTCAACATCGTAAAAATTGCAGTTTTGCTACCGACGATTCTTTAGGTATTTACTGACTCTTTTTATAAATATGGTGAAATTTGTTGAAAATAGTAGAAGCACACGCGCATCCTAATTTGAATTTTCTGATATTCTTCAATCAGCCCAAACCATAAGTAGCCATATTTAATTGTCAGGGCTTTCTTGGCTTTATAGATTTTTTATCTCGTTTATTTATTATTCAATTTTGAATAAAAAGGCCGCCAAGAATTTTTTAAACTTCTTTAATGCATTATGTCTTGACCACATCCTGAAATGGGCTGTTGCAGTGCTCCTTCAATTTTGTGGCAGTGATGATCCCAGCTAAACAAATGATTTCGTTGAGGTTAATCTAGTTATGTCATAGCTTTTGTTCTCTTGGTAATCCATTACGCAATGTTCCTTGTTAGCACCGAATCCAAGCATAATACTAGTTAGCTAAATATAGTCCTTCTTGTGCTAAGAAGGAAGCTTTATTGTAATCATGTAATCTATTATTCCACTGTTCTGAAACGTAGTCATTCGCCACGTTCAATCCCACTATGGCCCACCAATACAGCCAAAGAGAGTTGTCTTCAAAGTCTCCTTTTCATTAAGATAGTTTTATTTAAACTGTAAACCTTTCATCAGTTATTTCCACATCAGTTATTTTAAGTCTTCCCATTCCTTATTATCAACAATACCATATTTTTTTTAATGTATTTAAGCTGATTTCAGAGTTCTGAAATTCGTGGGAATATTTTGTGAGGGAATTCTGTCCTTGTTGCAAACTTCTTATGAAACTGATGACATTATTTCAGTAACAGTAAGCTAGTTGATCATGATCGTATTTTACGCACTTTCCAGATAAGGAATCCTGCGAGTGGATATTGTTTAGATTCTATGGGTGCCAAAGATGGAAATGGAAAACTTGGAATTTTCCCGTGTCATGGTCAAGGAGGCAACCAGGTATTTCTATGTTACCCCTTCTCTAACTACCCATGGTCAAAGATCTCGTTAGCAAAACTATTTACAAAATTTCAATTTTTTTATTGTTATGTAGTTCACCTAATGAAGTATGAGACACGAAAAGCATTGTATAATAAAGGACTCTGTATAAAGAAATAATGAGTGATCAGCATATCTAATTAACACAAGCAGATAAACATTTACACTTCAGATTAGCTTATTTCGTAGATAGAACAACTGTGTAGGTATTGCTGCAGTTTTTTGATAGAAAAACGAAAAAAACTTCAGAAAACATTCGCTGGACTTAGTAACATTCGGCAAACTCACACAATGTGGTTCAAGTGTTGATATTTCTTGAAAGATTTCACAAGTATTGCATATAATCGAAAACAGCTTTTTTTACCGAATATAAATCTATTATATATATATAATTTTTTCCAGTTTTTTATATTTTCAAAAAATGGTGAGATTATATTCGAAGAAGAAAACTGTTTGGATGTGTCGAATTCAAATCCCGGCGCAACAATAGAAATACTTAAATGTCATGGATTTAAAGGCAATCAGGAATGGAAGCATAACAGGATCGATGTAAGTCTTGACATTGATGAAGCATTGCTGTTATTATGATCATTATTATTTTATCTAGTGTTAATATTAGCCCTATGTGAAGCTTTGAGAAGATTTCCTTGAAACTCTCAAACATCAAAATTCGTGCTGGACAAATGTGACGTCGCATTAATTTTTAATCTTTAGTGAAACATACCTAAAGTTAAGCATTAACACGCGACTGAAATGTAGAGGAAATTACAAGTTTTCCTCAAGCATCTTGCCCGAAGCCTAATGTATTTTGGATGTGGGGCTGCATCACTGCTCTGCTTATCTGACTTAGAGTTTTCCTTGAGCATTTCTAGACGGAAGAACCTAGCGGCTTATTGTTATTTCAATTTGGTACTAGCAACCAAGAAGCCAACCCCTTCCCCCCTGGGGGGTATTCCCGGCTAACGTACACCTGATGAATGTCAAATTGGCTTTTTTGAATCTCTAAAGTATTTGCATCTTTTTTGTTTCACATAACAACGAATTACCTCATTATAAATATTCTGACTATCCTTTATGATCATGTCAGTTTTCACTTTTACTTTCACTTTTGGAAAACTTGCTTCATTTTCAAACCCCGCAAACACAAGGAAGTGATTAACCACTCTTAACAAAAATCTTATGCGTGACAATTTTCAGTTTCTGAAAATTATTTGAAAATGAATGAATGAAGACCGGAACATCAAAGCTATAGTTAGACAATAGAAAGTTGATTTGCTGCCAAATATTTTTTATCATATTATCCTAATTTCATTGCTGTATCCGTATCATTTTGCTTCCTTTAAAGTCAACTCCCCTAAAATGCGGAACCTTATAGTACAAGCGTTTTTATCCTTCCTAATCTGCAAAAAAGATCTTATGCTTCTTAATAATCCCTATGCTCATTAACAATATTCTATAAATACTATTCAGAATTGTATTAGTAAGGAGACCCGCGCTGCTCTGTTGACGAATCATTCATGAATTGCTTACCCTTTCAAGCCTTATATGGCCTTTTGGCCTACAAAGCCGCCTTTAATCGTATTACATTTTATCACTCAATAGCCTTAATTATATCAATCTCTTTTCCAATTTGATCATTGCTAGAAATAGAACAGCTTCTGCTTTTTTTGGAACACAAGCATTTGGGTGGTATAAGCTTTTAAAAAGGGGAATGTGTCAAGGAATAAAGTAGTCATATCACAGAGTCTTTCATCTTTTTGTGAAGCAGCCCCAGTTCATGGCAATGCATTATAGTTATAGGGTCATGCAAGAAGCCTTATAATGGCAAATATACCTGGAAGTTAACAATGGTGGGCGAGTCAGCTCAGTATTTTGAATCTAATAATAATTAGTTAGAATTGATAACTGTCATACATTAGATCCAGAAACATTCTGCAGGTCAAATGCATCTGTTTTGCAATTTTCTAGAGCATTTTCTGGCTGACAGGAATTTTATTTACAATCTGCTTATGCCAAGAAAAACAGTCGCTTTACTTTTCGCTTTACTATAAACCTATGAGTTTTCTAGTGGATCTCCAGGGTGATTTTAATAAGTGCTGTGAATTTTGAAAGATGACCTTTTACTGGCTTAAAGGCTTATTTCTTGGCTAAATGGCAGGCTTAATTTCAGACTTGATCGCCGATGGAATAAAAAAATTCATGAAATCCTAGCGGTTTTGTAACATCCACCTTCTGCTGCTCTGCTCAGTTGGAAGCTGCATTCAAAATAGCTGATTTTTATAATGCACAGATCAACTGGGAATGCCGCATTTCTCATTATTGTCAAGTTTTTTTGTACGAAAAGTCTAAGTACATTACTTAAGGAGGAAGTAAAAATCATATATAAAAATAGATTTTGTTTGAATTTCGTCAGTTTGTTAATAAGATAAAATCGAATACAAGCTATATATTTTAAAGATAAATACGGCACTTTTTTGTTGAATCTAGAAGACCAACTTATGTCATTGTGTTTCTGTTCCATTTCAATTTCTTCACTAGGGCTAGTTTCAACGGTGTCGGTTTTTCCCCGTTGACGTAAATTCTTCTTATAAAAGGATGTTTGGGACTAGCTTTCCTTGTATTCTCCAAGAGGCAAATCACTCCTCCAAATGGTGCTCGAGATTAATATTCACTAGAAATGAATTTGTGATTAATTTGTTGTTTTAATGATTAAAGTGATTAATTTTCAATTTTTGTGATCATTCTAAGATTATTCACAGATTCAAAATATCCCCCAAATAGGTTTCTGTGCAAATGAACACGTTTGAACAGGCCAAGATGGGGTGAGATGGACAAACTAAAAAATACATGACCCTAAATCAAGCCATAATTCGAATTTAACTGAAGTATTTCAAAAATCAACTGACAAACTATCATGCCAGTTTGGCAATGTTTGTCATAACATGTTACATAAGATTGAGACAAGCTCATAGCAACCCCTTCGTCGATGGTAACAACGTAACAATAAGCAGCGATGTAGTCGCCTGTAAATTCTGATGCAATAGAATATGACGTCATCGAAAATGAACAGCATCAAATACATCTCAATTTGCAAAATCAGTTAAATATGTTCAAAATTTGGCGAGATATGGCCAATTAAAGATTTCAAGTTTGCTAACAGTTTACTTTTTGAGGTTATATGGTAAAAATTGAACAATGCAAAAATCTTTAGTGGTTTTTTGTGTGATTAATGTAACTTTTTGCGATTAATGTGAATAATTTGTGATTAAAGTTTGATTATTGTCGAGAGTGTGCGTGATTTTAAAAAGTTATCTGCCCCTCCGTATTTTCATGATATTCCAAATTATATTTCGTTGCAGGGGACCCTTATTCACTTGCCAACTGGGAATTGCATTGACAGGGGTAGCCAAAGCAATGGTGATAAGCCGATTATGACGGTTTGTGATGGTCGGGAGACCCAGGTTTGGACTTTCGGATTTTATAACAGCACCGTATTTCCAGCTAAATAACATTGGCAATGCAATGTTATTAGATTTTTAGATCAGATTAATTATCCGTGCAAGCGCTTTTTTTATTGATGTCGTGCTAATTTAATAGCGGGGTTCCTATTGCTAAAAATTTAAAAAGTACAGGTGATTCAATCAGCTGTTATTATTTTAGTAGGCTAAGAAATAAATTGCTGCAATCCGTTACCATGTATGGGAACCTTCAAAGCATAAGACTACCACTCATTACCTATTATTTAGAACTCACTTCGTTCAGAAAAACTACTCTACCCTGAAGAAGGACGATTACACATAGGGGCTCAATAACCCTTTTGGGGACCCAATAGGAATTTGGCATTTGACAAAATCATTGAGGCACTAACCTTCACAACCTCCCTACCTACCACCCTACCTAGCCCTCCTCCCCCCCTACCTCCTTTCGACGCTACTGGACTACTCTAAAGAAAGGCAGACTGCACAATACCTTGACAAAGAAGCTTGGGTTATGACGTAATTGATTACCAACATAGCGTATAAACGCAATAAATGAAGTTATCTCTGGCAAAATATTTTAACCATATTAAGTATAGTATAGCTGATTAAAGATTTTAAGAATTGAAAATGTAATTTCTATGTTTCCTTTCATATATAAACACCCGATTGTACTTACTTTGTTAGCGCATTCTTCTTTGAGTTGTTATATAGTTGCTCCTATGCAGGCCCATCGAGAGGGGGCAGGGGAGCATATTACCCCAGGCCCCGAGCTGAGAGGGGTCCCGAATTGTTATAAAAAGTTCCTAACGATCATAACAACAGTTATAATCAAAGTTTCAATGACGTCATCGCCATCTTTCCTTTTGCCCCATGCCCCAAAAAATCTCGCGGCGAGTCTATTCTAGTAGATATTATTCGTAGCATCAAGAGCAGCGTTTTTGCAACGTTGCTTTATTTTGCATAATCTTTGTTTTGTATTAAAAAGTATCTATTTTGATAAGTCAAGTGATAATGATTTAATAAAACCTCGTCATATGGTAATTAATCTGTACTTTTTGAATCCTTGTAAACATTTTCAAAGAAATTTAGAATTATATATATTTGTAATTGACCACAATATACAGATTATTCACAAAGTTGTTGTCGTAGCTAGATTTTATTAATCAAACTTCTTGCTGAAGATTTAACGATAGCCTTGTTCCTTGAAGAAAATTCCTGGCGCTGCCTCTGTTGCCTTAAAAAAGGTCATTATTTGAAAGCGCTTGTAACACAAGCTGTCCATTCTGGAAATCACTCTGGAAAGGCAATCTGGAAAGGCAATCTGGAAAGGCAATCTGAATCTTTGCTTACCTAAAATGCACAGCTCTTTTTAAAAGCGCACTTCATAGCAGCAAGTGGTCTTTCTTGAGCAGAGTAAGCAAGCTGCGATGCTTACAAGTTCTTTCAGATTCGCAGAAATACAACATTTCATTTACTGTCCTGCTCAAATTTTTTTTAAAAATCTTGAATTAACATTTTCGATAATTTGACAAAGAATCGCTCTTAAATGCGTATATGGAATTTCGACGTCATTGGTTGCAACGTGATTTTCACGTCACAAGGTATTAAAGACTTAAACTCCAAGATATAATGAGGTGTTTGTTCGTTAATTCTGAATGTAATGCTCAGGCGCATCCCCTGGAGTAGTATAACGTCAGACTCCTGAGAGCAAAATATCAAGGTTAATGGAAAAAGTGATGATAATAACCAAGTTTTTGTAAGTTTTAATGCTAAGGCACTGCAGTTTCTAGACCAGTACCACTGCCCTCTGGCTGAGTAACCGTTTTCTTGCATAACATAACACCTAATGTGATATTTTGAATTACACAATAGGGTCTAAAACTTTGATGATCGACACGTTTCGGTATTCGCCTCGTCCCAGGGGGTCATGCTTTCAAGGATAAGCAGAACCCCAAGTGGCACAAATCTCTTCATCTTCTCAAGAACTGCGTTTCTCTTTTTGAACGAAACTGGGTTGCTTTCAATTGTCTCTTATTGAATTCCAAACAAAACGCCTTTATACGCAGTATATAAGAGGCCGGCCTGTTGAATTCTAGCAGTACCCTTTGATCGGGCGAGAACGAGGAGCATTGAAGTTGTCGACTGAAGGAGTTTTCTTTTCGAAGATTCTTGTCACCCTTCTTATTCTGAAGTTAAGTTTCACTGAAGATAGAGAATAGCCGCCTGGTGGGTGAAGATGCTGCTTTTATTATCATAGATACCGTTGCGGTAACTTGAAAGAAGAAACATCTGCGGCACTACCCGCGGAAAAGAGGTCTCTCTTATTAATCTTAAAACGATTTTGGTACAGCGTATCAGAAATTGACGACAATGTTTTCTTTGGCACACGTGTCAAAAAAGCCAAATGCACGGCCGCAGTTGTACCGTAGGTTCAGCTCGTTGAAAATGACGCCGTCTTCATCAATGGTGTTTATCAATGAAGCCGTTAGTGAATCTCAAACAAGCAATAGTAGACGCAGTCAGCAGAAGGACGCTAAAGAGGCAAGCAGTGACGATTCGAAAGACGACGTCGAGGATATTCATGGTGATCTGACACTGGAACGTGTATTAACCGTTTCTGATATCAAAACCATTGCAGATGGAGAGCCCTCGACGAAGGGTAAACTTCCCAAGTCGATGAGCCAAGAGTATCTCATCAGAAAGAACGCTGAAAAGAACGGCGGCACAAATGACACCGAGGAAACACTAGCAAAGACAGCACCTGGGCATAAGCCGAACAAGAATGTGTCTCTGAATCGATGCCATGCCTTGACACACAAACCTCATTCGTACACATTTGGCCAGCCCGTTAATAAGACGCAACAAGTAAAGAGAAGAACATCTTTCAACTTCCTGCGGAGAAATTCAGAACAGCCACAGATGAAAAATAGCTTGAAGAAGAGCTTTTCGAGTGGTTCAAATAGAGATTGTTCCCATTCCAAGATGTTCTTTGCAAGCCAGATTACATCTGGTATTGTAAACTTGCATGGGACCAAACTGATGAGGGCAGTAAGTTTCGGCCACGGCCAGAAGGTGGATAAAATGTTCTTCGAGAGCTACGACTTTCCAATGGAGAACCTTATCTTCGAGGGTGGAGGAAACAAAGGAATGTCCTACGTTGGAGCGATTGAAGTAAGTTTTCGCATTCTTATTTATCAGCACGATAGATTTGACAGAAGGCTTAGAAATCTGCCTGCTTTAGAGAAAGCTAGCATGTCAAATATTTACTCCTATGAGTTCATTTTTTCCCTGGTCGGTTTCAACGATTAAATACTACATCTCTTGTACCGAACAACGCTGAGAATACCGGCTGTTGTCGGAACCCGCTGCACAGTCATTGCTCATATCTGACACAGCTCAGCTTTTGTCGTGTTTACGATTTTTTGGGTCTCTCAGACTCTGGTAGACGCACACCAAGCTGCGCCTTAAGTGTATTTTAGAGATCAAAATTTATTTAAGTAAGGAGGATTTGCTTCTCGATCTGATGCTACTACGCGACCTTTTCCAATGTCTCTTCCTAAGTTCTAAAAGCTAACATAAGCAACATTGTAGCAGCTTAAATACCGCAGTTGTTGCAAGAAATTTTATTTTTTCTCATTTTTTTTGTTTCTGAATGTTGCCTTTTTCCGAAGAAAGCTCGGCACAAACTAACCTGGCTGTCTTTCGAAAACAGTGGTCCACCGGGGTGCCGGATTGCATTTTATTCTGATACATATAGAAATGTATACCGATTTGTGGTTTCCGGGTTTCATTTGGCATCGAAATGACAGTATGGCCAGTAAATGTGACATGCTCTTTGTTGATATTGATATCGAGTCTCAATATTGACAGGATCTCAAATGATATCTGGGCTATCGATTTCTAGTTAATAATCAAACAATATTGTACAAATTGTTGAACGTGAGAAACAGATTTTGCACATTTCTTTCTCTGTTTAATCAGCTTTTCGCTCTGAATGATGCTGCGCAAGATGGCACCCTTGCCCCTTCAACTCCGGCACTTTCAGATCTTGTGTGTCATGATTTTCCAATACTATTCTTCAATTTTTATCCTGTTCTATTCGAATCTACTTGTACAAGGGTTTTCATTGACGCCGTATTTCTTGCTTGTGCACCCTACCTATCGTTAAACAACCTTCTAAACAATGATGTATAAAAAGTCCCTTTCAGAAAGGTTTGTCAATGAGATTTGTAAGTGAATTTATTTTTAGAACTCTAAAGACACCGCATATCTTTTCAACTTGTTGTTCTTGATACCTTCAAACATAGCCAAGCAAATTCGAAACTTTTGGGAAACAAATAATTAGAAAACGACGAATTTGATTAATTCCAATAACCTCTCATTATTTAGTTGATTTTTACTTCAGAGCAAACCGAATGTCATTTTCGTAGGATGTCATTTCTGCAAGGTTGTTCTTGCTGAATCTAGATTTCCTGTTTTTTGTAGCAGCCTTCAAAATGCCATTTACTGAGAAAGACAAAAACAATTTTGTTTCAAAATTCAGCTTTTGAAACTAGATAAGCATTTTTTGTCTCTAGATGATTTATTCGCAATTTACAATATTTTAATATTGTTAAACCTTTTTATGATAGAAATAACCGAGAACACCTTTCTTGCATCGTCCCA
This sequence comes from Rhopilema esculentum, assembly GCF_013076305.1. The sequence continues at coordinate 12,959,481 of NW_027019306.1, forward strand.
TCGCAGCTTGGCAAATTAAAAACTCAGCAAATATTTTGCGAAAAAGGTTTTTGTTTCGCAAAAACTTGAAGGAGGGGGTGGTTGACATGACCATTAAAGTTCAAGCCTGAACTGTCTTTATTTGTCCAAAAACAATTTTGCTTTATTATATTTGACCATGTTTTCATTTTGCTTCGATTACTCCAGAAAATGTAACCCTTGCGCTCGTTAGAATAAAATGATGTCACTTTCTAAATGTCGAAATGCAATCCTGTGACGCAATGCATATATTATAATGGAGCAAGAAGATAATGGCTCCTACAGAACAGCAGGATTTCACTGTTTTTGATGCTATTGCTCGGACTGGTTGCCTAGTTAGCAAATTCCAGTTAGAAATGTCCGGTTTTACAAACCCGATGCGTGCTTAGAAACACAATAGCAAGAATGTTCCTGCAACACGATTTTCAATACGGATAAGAAATTTAGGTTATCATTGAATGCTTGCATCCGATTGTCAATCACATACCTTGTTCACACGCTTTGAAAACGCGCTCTTCATTTGATTTCGCCGCCTATCCTAAGCAGTTTAATAAGTTTAGCGTTTCTTTAAAGGCAATCTGTCTCGTTGTGGATTTGTTAACGAGAACAATAGCTGGAACAATAGCCTAAACACTATTCCAGCGCTCCGCCATATTTTTTACAATGCGATAATTTAAAGGGGGACTGGAAACAATAAAAAATCCCCTTGTTCTTATAATCAATCAACGTCGTGACAGATTGCCTTTAAAGTCTTCCAAAGATTGTGATTGCTTTCAAAGCCCGTTTACAATTTACATGAGCCCAGATTTGTATTTTCTGAATTCGATTTTGTTCTCGCACGGGATGCATTAGAAGCTTGGTGCCCTTGCGCTGTGAATTTCACCCGTGCATTATTTATTCATAAACCAGCATACTGTATTACTAATTTTCAAGGCATCCAGTTTGGCAAAATTTAAAAGCCCAAGAAAATTTCACAGTTTGGAAGGAATTTATTCTCAGTGACGTTAATTGTATTCAAAACAAATGCATTCCCACGCATTTTGAGTTCTAAACTGTTTCAAAAATCTAGGATCAAAAGTCAATGAATATTCAATGCAGAATCGTTACTTGAACAAACTCAAGATGTCAAGATGGCTGGTTACAATTTCAGTTCTCCATTTCGATATGTAGAGGTGTATAACTTTGTTTTAGTTAAGAGGTTTAGATCACCTCTTTCTTGTAGATACATTTAGAAAGTAGGGCTCTGATTTGAGTCACAATCGCTTCATTTAAAAAACTTGATAACCACAAAAACCGACGTCGAGGGCGGTGACCCAGAAAACCCCCCGTTCTTATTCGACGACATTTTTAAACAAAATTAAATGAGATTAGCAAAATCTTGCCACAGTATCTATCTATGGGCAAGTTTGGTCTGACGAAGTCGTGTAGGAAAACAGTCTCTCATACGGCTGGTATTACAGAACCATAGAGTAAAGATGACGATTATCAATCGACCATTTACAATGACGGAAAGTTCTTGCAGTGTTAAAAAGCAGCGAAAATTCAAATTGCAAAGGAGACGAAGGGATGTTGCTGATGAAACTATAAGAGTTTCACCCATTGCTTCTGCGCCTTTGACGAAAATGTTGATGAAAGCGATTCAGTATTCGGAATGCCAAGATGACACACGCTTCCAAGAATTCGAGTATAATTTCGAAAATTTGTCGTTCGAAGGTGGCGGAAATAAAGGAATGGCGTATGTTGGGGCACTAGAGGTGGGTAGAATGTTTCCTCAGTCTTTTTTGAGATAACTTTATCAACTTTTACCACGGATGTTTTTGATTAAGCACTAAGAGCCATCGTATGGGCTGCTCAATCAGCGAAATATTTGCTGAATATACAACTTTCTAGGTACAGGTTAGTGTTCGTTCTGTGACATCTCAGTAAAAGTGTACTGGAAATATTCGTGAAAATCTATAGTCAGGTCAAGACTATTCTTTTTATTGCAACCTAAAAATATTTTTGATTAGATGTTATTGCTCGAGACTTCGTCCTCTTCGCTCAATTACTTCTATCTCTTATGGGTTTTACATTTCAAATTATGTTTACTTTTAGTTTCTTTAAGTTTTAGTTTGCTTTTTACTTCTTATTATTTTATTTAAGTTCTCTTAAGGCTTTCTTTTTCTCCATATCTCTCGCTTAACTTTATTTCAAATCACCTTTTCAAGATGGCAGAACATTTCTTTTTAGATAGCGACAAATACAGTTAAGACATTTGAAGTCGCTTTTGCCATAGCATCTGATTCTAAGAAAAAAATGAACTCCAGCTAAGTTTTACATACACTGTCGCGCTGACAATTTCCTTTTCAACCGTTAACTAAGCAAGTATAATCCAAAGCAGCCATCTTCAATTAGCTGCTTAACAGTTCTATTTTCTTACTTTTTAGTTATTTCTGTTTTTACTCTCCGATCACGAAATCACACCTCGCGACAAATGCTCAAAAAGTTGATAAATGTGTTGATAAAAGTGAAATTTCATACTAAAATTTCTACAGCTTCTTCCTTTTTGCAGATGGAATTTACGGATCGACCTACGTCTTTCTATAGTTTTATTGATACAAGTTGATGTAGAAACAATTCCCGCTTAATACTTGTGCTTCTGTAACCAAAATGTCGATCGGTGCACATCAGCGTTTGGGATTCCTGGTAGCTTCTAGAACTTTCCTGTTTCAGGTGATCAAGTAGGGAATTCTAGGACCTTGTCATCGATCAATTTTGCGCGACAGTACTGTAATCTCATCTCTCCCTCTTTCGCTAATCTCTGTTTTCATTTGCGGATATAAATCGGTAATTAAACATCATGAAAGGGAGAATAAGAAACAGCAGTATTAACATTGCTGATCTTGGATTTTAGAAAAATTCTTCAGTGACACAGAGACGAAGTTTAGAGGTCCTGGCCTGAAAATAAACCTTAAATACCGCCCTGTTTATAGGTACCACAAATACAGTAAATTTCCGATCATCGAACCTTCAACGGATCAATGAAATGGTTCGAGATAGTGAATGTTCGAGTTATCAATGGTTTGGGTTATCGAGAGTTTACTGCATATGACATTTTAAGATATTTGAATATCAAGATATTCCACAGCAAATTTCATGGCTAAATGTTTCAATTCGGAAGAGTTATTTAGAAGAAGTATGGAAAAGAACTTTGCTATGTTTGTTAAGATGAGACTGGGAATAAATATCATAACGATAACATGCTTTCAAAAACACAGTTCTTACAATTAGGAGCCAGTTAAAAGTTATGAAATCTTTCCTTCTGGCCAACTACATTTGGATGTAGATCTTTGGCTGAAGTAGGTTGATTTTTCAATTTCACGTCACTGTTATCAATTTTACATCAATTTCAATATGCGCTATGAATTTCATTGCTTTTGATTGAACCATAACATAATGTGGAATAAACGCCGATTTTTCAACTTTGTTTTATTTGTAAGGATTTAATATCCGTTGGTTCAAAATCACATCAAGGCACGAACTCAAAAACTAAATAAAATTCTATTGAAATCATCTTGTTTTTCGGAAAATTGTTGCACTTTTATCATCTAGATTTATATTGAAAATACAGATTCACCATGTTGCATAATTAACACAGTTTGAAAATGTATTTCAATGATTCAGACTTCTGGGTCATTCAACTTGTTACATAATTGCTTCTTTGTCTTCATTATTCTATCCCTGCAATTCATATTCATTAGTTCAAAAATTTACAAAGAGATGCGCTTTTGTTATTGCCAAATGTTTTGATAGGAACAACCGCAATTTTTGAAGCTTCTTCAGAAAGATACTCGTGACAGCATTGGGAATTCTACTTACTACCGGGAGAAGTTGAGAGAAAATCGTAATGCAAATAGCCGTGCTGGAAAAAATATTAGACTCGCCTACCAAGGATATAGGTGTTTAGTTTCTGTGAATTCTAGTGTTACTTAGTCCTTGGGTTGTTGGCTAGCCTTAGATGTAATGCCCTCATCAAAACAAGCTGTTGACGAGTAAGTAGCCTGGTGACGAGCAAACTGAAGTGTGACGTAGTTTTTACAATGTACATTCCGAGTGGTTGTGTCGTTCTGATCACTAATGTTTGTGCTAACTTGGCAGTTGTACAACCGTAAAAATTATGACAAAGTTGTGGTTACAGATTCAGAAAATATCATCAAAACATCAGTAAAATATATCGTAAATATTTGATGCATATATTAAATGATATAAGGCGAATAACAAAGTGCGCAACGTAGATAAATTTTGTAAAAATACACCGAATAGATGAAACAAATTAGGAAACATAATATTTATGGGTACAATCCTTTTGTTCTAGATTTTTCTGGTCATTTTTCTAAGCTTGAGTTATTGTTACTGATGGGCCTAAAATAACAACATAATTATCGAGAATTCTCAATCACATCTCATTGCAAAGTTCCTAGTATCGCAATTTCGGTCGGCACTGGATTTCCCTAATATTATAGCTATTTTACTTTTTTTCTTATGTCTTTTTGCGTCGTGAATGTTAATAAAGAACAAATATCAAACAACCATTGAGCATTTCCAATCCAAATTACACTTCTATATAGAAATAACAAAGTTGAGCCAGTAAATGGAGGAATCGAAACACGTAAACGACAGAATGACAAAAGAAGAAGTCGTGAAGGGAGTCCACAGAAGCAAAACAACAAGTCCTTCTTGAAGGAATTCACTCTAACAATTAATATAGATTTTTGACTTACCTATTGGCACTGTAGACAGAGAAAAATTGATTTCTGTCTGAAAAAATGTTCATAAAATAAATGCATGTACAAACAACTCAGCGGTAGCAATGTCGGGAATCGTGTTCAAAATTGACTCCATAAAAATCAAAATCGTATAAAAAATATCTAAATCTAGTATGATTGCGCAAATGATTTCGGTTGTTGATGAGATACCCAGGCCCATCTAGTTTTGCCCAAAAAGGGTGTTTAGGTCCCATTTACTGACAAAAGTGGGTGACTCGTTTGCTTCATTTGCCGATAAGTTTGTGAATTTGCCGATAAAGCAAACTTTATGGGAAAAACTCATCGTTTTTGAGCCGGATTTGTTCCGTAGGGGAATGTCACACCCCACCTGCCCCCACTCCCAAAGCTACGACCCTAGTTAATAAGCGGAAACCCTTAGTATACGAAGACCAAACTTTTAACGAGTGAACTAAGTGTAGTTGGAAGAACGAAGGTATAAAAAGAAGAAGCAAATTGAATGATAAAATATGTTGAATAAATATGGTGGATGATCAAAAACTGTTTTGAATATGGTGTAATTTAATTGATAAGAATCTGTCGACTTAGTAGAGGAGCACGCAAATTAAGATTAAAAGCATTCTTTTACATGCTGACATTGCGTGAGAAGATTCATACCAGAAAGAAATCCAACAATATTTTGAATAATTTTTGGTGCAAAAGATTATTAAAAAAACAAAGAATTACGCTCCGCTGAAAAGTAGACAATTGTGTTATTATTATTATTATTATTAAAACATAAGTAGGAAAAGTAGGAAATACATAATAATTACAAAAAAACCTAAACCATATATAAATGTTTTGCAAATCCTACAGTTGCAAAGTTTGAATTTTGCTTTCTTTAGATGTTGTTTAAAAACAGTCAAAGAGACTGAAGTTTTCACTTCTATAGGTAATTTTGCCCATATTCTTGGACCCATGAACCTTACGGTATCTGTACCATAGCATGTGGTTCTCACTTTTGGTAGGATGTGCTCGAAAATATGGTTTTTAACACGGTGAAAGTCAAGTAATGACTTGGAAAAAGTGATGTACAAAGTATCAGGCCTTTTCTTTAAGCAAAATACATTTATATACAATGACGAACTATATTGCATCCTGTCTTTGGCAACTAGAATCCAAAAGAATTATAGTTCGACACCTATAGGGCATAATGACCCTACGAAAGTTTCTAGTTTCGAGTAAATTTACCCTTTTTGTGAAGGTTTTGAAAAGCTTTACCTTATAAATACCATGGAAGGACAAACAGTTCGTTTTTAGAATAGGGAACATCGCTGTTACGGCCTCCCTTGTCATGGCGGACATTTTTGACGGTGATTCTCACACTTGATCATTAGCAACAACCTAATAACAGTAGGTAATTTTATGACGACATCAACTATTGAGTAACCATAGACAGTTTATATAATCTCCTTTATTCAACATCTCTATATTGAATAGACAAAAGAAATGGGCTCGTAGTTATTTCAAATGAAATAATTGGTTTCACAACGACTCTCATCTAGAGGTTAATTGTATTAAGCACTCTTGAGTTTTTGCTTAAGAACACCAAGCCTAATTATATAATACATAAAGTAAATGCTATGTTAGAGAAACCCCTAGAGGCCAACCCAGGCATTTGAAAGCAAACGTACAGCCACTTAAATGTGATTTATTGGGTACAACGATACGCTAATTTGATGTGATTCTACTTTGGACAAAATTTAATGTGTCAATAGAAACATAGCTACCCTTACCAACTTGATGTCATGTTAAAAGTCGAAAGAGTTGCGTGGTTCGCTATTCAACAACGCTGGCAATATGGATATTAATCAGAGTATCAACAGACGCTCGCTTATCAAGAAAAGGAGCTTTTCGGCCGGAGACGCATCAAAAGGACAGACCAGTTCTTTCAATGAGAAAACCAAATGGACGCACGACAATGATCATAGATTTTTCAGACCAGGTACTGTTTCCCAGAGAGCGGTAAAAAAGGCTTTGATCAGAGCAAGTCAAGTAGTTTTCGAGGACTTTGACGAAGTCGAGGAGTACATTTTCGACGACAGTGATTTCCCCTTTGCAAGTCTTGTGTTTGAGGGCGGTGGTAACAAGGGCATGGCTTATGTAGGCGCTTTGGAGGTAAGTCACCTGCTTAAATTATGGGTAAAAAAGTCTTTAATGAAAAAGCCCAAATACATCCTTCTATGCGAAGCAAATTTAGCCGCGTGGCAATATTTTTAGCAATGAAACTGTTGGGCAATGAAATACTCGCAAAAAGCTAAGTGGCATGGCCAACCCGCTCCCTCTCCCTCCCCTCCCCCCCCCACCCGGTGGCGTGGGCCCTGCATTTGCGTACACGCGTACGTCATATATTTATCCACCGGTCCGGCGTATGCATCCACCGTGTATAAGTGACCAAAATCAATGCTAATGGTACAGAAGAATTCGGTATTTGTTAACACCGGTCTTTGCCAGAACATACGGTTAAAGTGCTGCTATTTTAAAACATCGTAAATGGCAAAACAAATAGTAAGACTATCGTCAATAAACCTGGCAAAGTGACGTCATATGTTTTTATCTTTTCAGAACTCTGACCCCATAACTTGAAATAGCACGAAATACTTTCGCAAAGTCACTAATACTTTCACTTTCGAAATTCGCAAAGTCAGTTAAATCTGTTGCAAAATGTCTGAGATATTGCCATCTAAGCGCGGGCCACTTCCCCATCAAACCACTGTCAATTAGCCCTGGTTCTAACTAAACCATAGATTTAGCTAATTTAGAGACAATTTGTGCTGCTCTCTCAGGTTATGGAGTCGGAGGACTTCTTAAGTTCTTAAAATATATTGACGATGCTTTGCCAAAATACTGTGCGGAGGACTTCTTAAGTTCTTAAAATATATTGACGATGCTTTGCCAAAATACTGTGCTTTTATGTAATCCAACTTTATGAATAACTATCATTGTTTAAAACGTTCACAAAGCAACTGGTGCAAAGGAAATGAGCAGTCCACCGGATTTTATTATTTTTATCTATTATGATGCTGTTGGGAGTTGGGTCTCCATGATTACTGCAATGTTATTTGTGCCCTTTGCAAGGCTGCTTAGGAACCAATTCTATTTTAAACACCACTTTGTTTGGAACGGCTTTGGCATTGAACAAAACGCTAATAGCTCAGCAAACATCTGGTAAGACTATTTGACTAAAAAAAACTCATGTTTTTGGAATTGGTACTTGGATACTTTTAATGAAGATATTAGCAAATTAAAAAATATGAATTAGAAAATCATTAAACGGTGACATGATATTTGTAATGCAACAAAGCTCGCATTGGGCGAATCTTTTCAGACCAGACAGAATCGTGCGATTTGTGCAAAGTCCGACTTACACTCATCGAATGTGAAAATGAAGCGTCACACAGTAAAATTGACACTTACAAACGTATCGATGGAGAGAATAGAGTAAATAAACTGTTCACTGTCAACTGATATTGGAATTAATAAAACATCCTGGAAAAACGTTTATCGTATCTGTACAGTGCGATAAGAAAGTATAGCATTTATGCCAGGTGGACCACGCTTATTTGTCCGCGTTATAGAGTTGTCAAATGATGACGTCATAAATATTTTTTAACATCAGTATTATGTGAGTCCGATTTGTACGAGTTTGATTACATTATATATGATGAAATAACTAAAACTGGTAGAGATGGTTATTGATTGAATAGCTATGGTGATAAAACGTGAAATTATAGGGCGAGAAGGCAGGGCTTGTCAAAGTTAGATACACTTCTCAGGCTGGATGATTAGATAACTTAATTGCGGACATCAACTGTCCTCATCTGTTCCTAGCATCACTGAGACATCAGGTTATCACTGAGAGACAGCAAATAAGAATACGTTGCATCTAAATATCCGATTAAAATTCCTGTTTGAAGACAGCAACATCGCTAGAAAAATAAAAGAATTCCGCGAAATTTGTAAGCAAGATTGACAATCATAATAATAATAATGACTTACAGTGGTATGATGCGACTGTAAATCAAATTATGCAAAAGATTCATAGGTTCCTAGACGTGTCACGATCCAACAATTGCATCAAATAACGTCGATTTCCCCTTTTTGTAGAATTCCTATGATAACTCGTCTTGCTGTTGGGTGCTGATACCCCCTGGCAATCTTTGGATAGTATGGTAAACCTCCAATTTCATCTAAAGTATGATACAATGTTTCTTTTTAATATCCCCTATTGAAAGTATTTCAATAGTTTCTTATAAAGCCAATTGAAAATGAAGTTTTATCACAAAATCTACCAAAAGAATTTCAAATCCTTGTCGTTCGTTCATGGCTCAAATCCTTATTCTTTGAAGGGTCTGCAGCGGATGGCCCTGCGAAGGAGAAGAAGTTTCACGCAATTCAAAACGATTTAACAACTTTGTAGGCAAAAAAATGTAAAAAGCTGCGAGACAAACTCTGCATAGACGCTTCATAGTTTTGTTAAAATTTCCTATCTACTGTACGTAAGGAAAAACTTTCCAAAAAATACTCCAAAATATTTTAAAAAGTGCCGAGTCGGTATCCTTTGTTATCCCAGGGTCAGGAAAACACCACGGTCCCAGGGATATTGGACACGAGGAAGGTTGTAGAAACAAAGAAAAAGCGAGGAAGGTCTTTTAGTTTTAAAAATTTATTTTGAACCTCTTTTTTACATATGAATGTGTGTGTAGAACTGCTTTGCACTGTAAAGTTTAGGCATTAGCTGTTTATGATTTGCATATTTAAATTATGACACACTTTTGTTGTCAATTTATATAAGCATATAACTATACATCAAGAAAAAAATTCTACATTTGAAAACAGGCTACAAATTTCCTGACCACGCTCATTTAACCCACGAGGAAGATATTCTCGGCCAAAGGATGATCGACAACTTTTCTGGACTCTGGGTAATCCAATGATTTGTTAATTTTCTTTCAATGATAATAAGCCTGACAGACAATCGCTGGCTCGCGACTCATGATTTAACTTCGATATAGTTCCTCGCTGCAAAGGGGACAAAGTTTTCTCTCTAGCAAAGAGCATTTTTCAAAAATTTAGGGGTACCAATTCCTGGTGCACCCCACGCTCTGGCGTCTCTGCATATGCGCTGCTTGTGTACCCTCATTGCATCATCGCGCCACAAATATTTCAACCTTATAATGGTTGCGTTTTTAAAAATCCATTTGTTTGAGAAACGATCAGCTGAGGCGTAGTATTGCAAATCCGTGTAAGATTCCGTGGTTCGAACTAGTCGAGTCCGCTTATCCCGTCTTTTTAATCTCTGACCGTCATGAATTAGGAACAAACGGCACCAGAAAGTCTGAGCCTTGCAATGATCTCTTTTCATTTCATTTTTCATTTTTCACGATTTCTTATTTTCTGACCTGCTTGGTTTTTTTATGATTGACCGTTGACGCGGAGAGCACTGGGACGGGTTAGAATACACTTCTAACGCTTGTGCCGTCGTTCAAAGGCACAAATTGGAAGTTCTCTTTGTACTGTTGCAAAAATATTCATATTGAATGTTATGTAATGCGCAGATATAATTGCATAGGAACTATGATGTGGTTTCACGAAACTAGTTACTTTAAATGGTCTTGATCTAAATTTCCGCAACAATGCCTACCCCTGATCTTGCTTACAATGGACCCGGTAGGGCCATTTTTCTGAAAAGAGGCCGCTCTTTGATATGAGGCGGCCAAGCTTGATTCTCGGCAGCAATGAGAATTGGACGGTGGCCGAAAAGAGTACTGTGCTTTCTTATTTAGTTGTTTTGTAACTGGTTTAAAATCAACAATAAACACAAACGAAGATCATCCCATGTTGGTGGAAAACTAAGCTTTATTCTCGATAAGGGTAACATTTATTTTCCTTGACGAGACCAGGGGCGGATCCAGAGCAAATTTGAAGGAGGGGCAGTCGGTAGTGGGGGCGCTGAAAAATTTCAAAAATTGGTGACGAGGGTACGCTGTATACAACAATTTCAGATCCATTTTCAAAATAAACAACATAACTTTCATGTAATCCTTGAAGCAAATTAACGTATCGGTCTCAGAAACTTTTTCACCTGATTCTCATTCTTCAAAAGGGGCGCACAATTTCCAAAAAAGGGACGCACAATTTTCAAAAAAGGGGCGCCAGACTAGCTCCAACTCGTTGAAGGAGGGGCAACTGCCCCGAGTTGCCCCCCCCCCTTAAATCCGCCACTGGACGAGACAGGGCTTGTGGAAGAAAAAGCTATTTGCATGGTTTTGTGATTTAAACTTTTAATATTGCTAAGATACAGTAAGTTTTCACTTTTTGAGAATTGTTACGGTACAAAACAGTGTAATGGAAAAATGCAGCGAATTCGCATTAATACGTTTGTCCAAAACCTCACAACGCCGTTCATTTGTGCAACAGACAGGAACTGATTTGACACGGACATTTGCTGTTTCTCTCAAAGACCCTATTGCGCAACGCAACACTATGCAGGACATGTTTCGGCTGCAACGTCACCTATCGGCTGTCACTCTTATTTTGGCGCAATATCCGATTACCCCCTGTCTGAGGGTCAAGCAAGACAGTATTTGTAGACATCTGATTGCTAAAAAGGCGTTATTGTTTTGGAAGAGCCCGCTTAGATAAATAATGGCTCTGTTCAATGTCCGGTTCGTTTGGTTTCCCATTACATTTTCGTGGTCGAATGTGATTAGCTTCGTGTCCCGAACTAACGCTCAGAATCAAACACTTGCAATGAGACCCAGGCTTACGTTGTTGGCAAAGGGCATTGTTGGAAGCCAAGTTGATTGATAATCATGGTTAGGACTGCACACGTTAGCAAGGTGTAAATAAAGGAGCTGTTATCTCAGATAACCTGTTTTGGTAGTTAAGAGCTCTCGATTGGAAACTGAATGCGATGCGGGAGAAATTTTTGCGCAAAACAAAGCCAGTTCGAATAGTTATTACACAAAATAATCACATTTCTGTGTCTCCTGAGATGCTGTCCGCCGTCTCGACGATACCAGAGGACCTGGAGTCTGAAGGTAAAATATCTGGAGGGAACAATACACGTAAAAGAAATCAGGTGTTTCTAGGACAACGAAAGAAGAGCAAGACGGAACCAGCAATCGTTTTATCACAATACAGGAAGAAACAACGTGATAAGATTGAACAGGCTAAATCGCCACAAACCAATAAGAAATGGTTTCAAAATAAGAAAGTACGCGATTCAACATTCGCCTCGCCAATGATGGCGCGATTTGGAGCTTTTCCCGGCGAAGCTGAGTCTGTGGTGATAGCTGGCACCATCGGATCAATTGCTTCGTTTTCGGGATCGCAGCTCTTCTCCACGATGGTGGACGATGCCGAAAAAGTTGACGTCAACATTTTTAATAACTTTGAGTTCCCAATACGGAACTTGGTCTTCGAGGGTGGCGGCAACAAAGGCATGGCTTACGTCGGGGCTTTACAGGTACCATGACAATTTCTTGTTGACTGACCCTTTTCTGACATCTCATCATGCTTTTTGTTTCCTTGTTTTTAAAAATACATTTCACACCATTTGGAAATTGTTATAAACATTAAAAGCTGTCAGCCGCTTTCTATGCCTGCAACAGGCTGCGAACGCATGGGATTGTGGATCGAGCCCCTTTGGATAATTAGACCAACCTTTTTTAGACGCATTTCATTCGAAATAGTTGCTTTGGATTTATTGACATGGCACTTTGATTAAAAACCTGCTTTTTCATATAACTGTTATTCGGCAAATGTATATAGATGTTTCAAATATCTTTCGACTGGTACCGTATATCTTATTAAGACATGATTGATTTTCTAATTTTATAGTTCATTAGGCAATTATGTGTACCCGAGTTAAAATATCTATTCTCCTAGTTGAGCAGGGTTTTTTAACAAATATTGCATATTGCGATTTGATTAAATTCCCCAGTGTTAAAATTCAGCGCGACTTCATCCTGAAAGAGAGCTGGCAGTTATTAAATCGTATGTAATTATTGTCTTTATTTGTACGGAAAAGAACGACGGGCACTTAATTATAATTTGCTAATTACCTTAATTTACAATTTCCAGCCAGCCTTTATAGGTGAAGGTGATCCGCATGTAAACAGAACCGAAGTGCAAGCAAAAGGTTGAGATTGATCGATGCAGCTATCAGTTTACACAGATCTTGATCTACCCCCATTGGTCTTTGATATGACACCTTTTCGTGTCAAACAAATACACATTTTTAAATACGATCACACTTTTTAAGAACACCGATACTCAATTTTCCAAAAAAAGAACAGCGTTAGAACAAGGCAGCCTTAGAAAAAAAAACCTTTTTATATATTTCTTTTGTGTTACCAAAAAAGAACAGATTTTATCAGCTAATAAGCCGTGCTACTAGAATTGGCACACAAAACTGCTATTTCGCTGTCTTAGAAGCAGTTGATGGCATGTTAAAATAGCAAAATCAATGTTGAAATAAAAAACATTAAATTATCCAAAAATTAAGAACATCTGGCCTCGGGTGAAATGATCTGGTGCTTATAACATAAGAATGTATCGATACAGAACCATAGTTGTTCAAATGTGATTTTTTTAAGCATTGTCCAAAGGCATGTAACGACCTTCTCGTGACGTTTTGAAGGAGCTTCAACACTACTGAGTAGACGGAGAAGTAATTTATCATTCGGGGTTGGCATTAGTTCAGATAAATCACAGTTTCGTCTTACATAAATGAGTGTGATTTTCCCTCTGTTTGATTCATATGACAACGGATAGCATTTTACGTTGTTATTCTAGAATTACCAATTGCTAAGGAGGAGAAATTTAAAATTGATCAATGGATTTAAGTTAGTTGGATATCAGAATGTTTAAATCCTGCTTCTTTTGTGTTTTCAATGGCCTAAAATTTTTTAGTGCAGTGCAGAGCAGTTTTGTTTCCAATTAATCAAACAAAATCTGTTTATATTTGCACATGCTTTTCCACCATATTGAATATTTCGGTACACTCGGATTTACTACCTTTTGTTACTCTCATGCATTCAATTAAAATGCTGGTCGCCAAAGGAAGCTCGTGTGGTGCAAATAATTAACTTTTTTCTATACATCTTATGTTATCGTTGCGAAATGTATCTTTTTCAATCGAATATTTTTCTTGCCTCGTGACCAGAAGCATCACCATCGTCTTCATCAATTTATCTGCTATTAAAGAAAGAATCCGTTCTCACAATGATAGTTTTCCTTTGAAGTTTTCAAATTTCTATCCGATTCCCTTTGCAGAATGCGATTGAAAAATTTGCATTCCTTTTTTTTAAGATATCGCTTGAAAGCGAATGTTTTTTAGTTTTATTTGATATTTTCTTTTCTTATTTTCGCATTCTCAGTTTTTGTTTGCTTACATTCATGATGTGCACCATTTCTTGTGTAGTGAGAAAACCTTTGCACTTATTGTGCTGACACTGGTGGGCCAATGCACGTTTCAAAACATGCCTTCCTTAAAATATGCGCCATAAAATTCTGTCCTTTGTCACCAATTGTCACTTTAACTGATGGGTTCATTGAGCGTCTGTGCTTAACGTAATTCGCTGGATGAAAAGTTCAGAGGCTCTGAAAAGTATTTCCTATATGTGAAAAGGGTCTCCGATGCAATTTGGAAAGTAGAGGGCCAGTGCCAAATTAAAGACCCATAGCAAAAGGTTTTGCTAAAATGCTCTTTTTTTCCGAAAAAGGGGGCCATAGCTCACCCAGGCGTCAGAGGCCCTACTGAAAAGTTACATATGATCATGAACGTCCGTCGGGGAAATTAATTTGTCCTTGTTTTTTTATTCAAAGTTTTTGATTTTGTGATGGCATCAAGTTCTCGTGCATAGTATTCGCTTTTCTGCGCAAATCTAATTTTTCCAAAAGTACTTGAGTGTGGTCTATTGTAGTCTTATGGTTGAATATGGCTATAATTGATGGTTGAAATGAGTTTCGCCACAAGTTGACAAATAACGAATCACCCATGGAAAGTATTTACAAGTGTCTGATATAGTTAATTAGAGTTGGAACTATATTAATGTCCTTTATTAAACGCCACCAAACTACAAGGTTAAACGATTTACTTTTTTCTCTAGTCTTTGTTTGATATGATATATGTATTTAAATCTGCCTACAGGTGTTGGAAGAAGCTGGTATCATGAAAAAAATCAAGCGAGTTGCAGGGTCCAGTGTGGGAGCCATTACTGCTAGCCTCGTTGCCGTTGGTTATACGTCCCAGGATTTAAAAGAGTTTATGGATCAAGATTTACGAAAGGTTTTAGTAGGTAAGTTTCCTGAAAGCAGACACGAACTAAAAATTTGAATAAGACCTGGTTAGTATCAAGTAGACAGGCCATACTGGTTAATGATATGACGAAGGACAGAATATTTTTAAAGGGTGTTCTCCTGAAACGTTTGTGACATTATAACCTTCAATTGGACGCTCGTTGATTGGCACTTTCTTCTTTTCACACATGAATGAATTGGCTAATGATATAGCGAAGGACAGAATATTTGTAAAAAGTGTTTTCCTGAAACGTTCATGACCTTATAACCTTCACTTGGACGCTCGTTGGGTGCTTATTCTTTCCTATTAAAAACCCCTCATTAGTAGTTAGCCTCAATAACTAATATCAAAATTTCATGGGCACAATTTCAAGTTCAACGACGTGTTTTTGTAAGAAAAGCTGCAATATGCATTGATCATTGACAGGCTGGTATTTGCATCTTGCTGGTGACTGCACTTTAAAAGTCACCGCAGAATATCAGATATTCAATAAATTTGATTTGATTACCGTTCTACTTATGAAGAAATCTATTGATAATTACTAGTACAAGTAACACCATCAAAGAGTAAATCTGAATACAAATGTATGCTTATGTTGTTTGAGAGCATGGAAACATTCTTAACCAGACGTTGCCAAGAGGAAAGCCCAGTTGTCAATATAATGTAAACAATGATATTTTGTGTAGTCATTAGCAACAGAACTAAATAAATAGAGATTAAGCATACGTTTTCAAATGATGATGTTTTCATATAGTTACTTTTACTGTATATAAAGATACTGTATATAAAGGTACAGATTCTCAGTATTGAGAAATAATAAGGTAGAAACACACAAATTTCAGAGGCTAAGATAAATTCTTTCAAGTATTTCTTCGTGGTGTCCTTTTTCTCCGTAGTCGATGCAGTGCCAAGTTACCGGGGCAAAATATGCTAACTTGGCAACAATTTTTAAAGAATCTTTGCTCACTCAAGATAGTGGATTATTTGTAGCCTGTGCTTGAGACCCCTGGCTTGAGAATAGGGGTCTGGAACCCATAGTAATAGATTTTTATATGTTGCGCTTATGGATAGTCTACACAAAATTTTGGTTATGAATCCTGTTCGAACACAGTTTCCTCATTTCAGTTTTCGTATCGCGGTTTAATGCTTTCATTGGTTGTAATTCTATCCAAATTATGAAAATATTAAAGCTTTGCGGTATTGACAAAAGAAATATTTGAATGCATAGGCAAGCATGTAATCTTGCTCTATGACATCGTTGTATCCGGAGAAATAGCTTTGTTACATAATGTTGCAGCACCAGTCCCCACTTTCCATCCTGTTTTGGAGCCCATGTAAACTCCCCCTGATCATGTTTCAATTATTTCAGTATAGTAGAAAATGGCCTTAAAACCCAGTTTAGCCCTAACGGTAGGAAGGAGTTCTCGGTTCAATGAAGGCCTTGAAAACCACATTATTATTTCGAATTTAGTCACGCAGTCCCCCCCCCCTGAATTCCTGCTCATGGGTTAGATAAATTGATTACTCCTTCTTGGTGGTGAAATGTTTCGTCCCAATTAGTTGATTTTTAAGTTTTCCTGTATGATGTGGGTTTTCCCAACTTTCGTGTAATTCTAATTGTAAGGAAGATGAAGTGGACGTAGTTTGTGATGATGATGTATTTTTATCATTTTAACAGATCATCGATGTGGATACTGCAGTCTTTTGCCGAATCTTCTTCAAGGCTTTGGTTGGAATCCTGGTAAAAGACTCTTCAAATGGTTTGGTGAGCAACTTCGAGAACGTACCGGAAACGCAGATATTACATTCAAGGAGGTGGGAAGATATCCTTTTTAGCCTACATGATATCATTTTTATTTGCTTTTAATTGCCTGTATGTTAGTTGTTACACCCCTCAATTAAATGTGTGAGAATACCATAGAAAATGTTGTTTGGGTTTTACTAGAAGGATCTTGTGGAACCAACACCAGTTCTTTGATTCTCCTGGCTTCTATGACCTAATGGTTTGTCACGTATCGTTTGTTCAGCGCACTTAGTCTTGTGCAGGAAAAGACGACACCGGAAAGATAGCAAGAGACCTTGACAGTTTCGAGTCAAAAGAGAATGCCTCTCCACTAAAGACAGAGACCCAGTGTATGATGAAATGGAGAACGTCAAAGATTTTATCACTAACCCTCTTCGAACTTGATGAGGGGTTCTAATCTAAACTTTTATTGAAGGCCACGCACCGTGCTACCCTACAGCCTCCTCTCGTGTTAATTCAGCTAAATCCTGATTTACAGAGCTGCCAAGAAATATACGACAAAATAAAGGCGGGAAGAAACTTGCGACATTATCTCATCAGTTGATTTGTCGGCCATTAATACCAGATGGTGTCGTTTTCCGAGATAATGGGCGATCGTGGTGTAATCCTAAAGCATCCAGTTACAATACAGGGGTGAATGAATGGTCGCTATACATTTTAAACGAAGGCGAGGCTTTGAGGTTTTTTTGCCTCGTTAATAAGGATAATCTACTACTCCTGAGAACCCTATCGATTATCTTTAAACAATTTTTTCTGCTTGGCCATTTTTCAATGGATAAATGAGTCATTGGTCACTGCAGGCTGAGTTCAATCTAGATTTTTTGCGGTGTCGGCCTAGAAACTTACTGTAATTTGACTTAAACAATGCTTGGCCAAAGATGAAAACTGTCAATACTAAGCAAAAGAATGAATGCAATACTAGAAATAGCTCTTGCTAGTACTGCCCGCAAACAATTAGTTCCTTGATAATGATTGTTTTGAAAATGTAGGTCAGGATATTCGAAGAAGACACCATCTTGGGTTTTCACAATTCTATAAAAACAGCTGCTCTAGTTGATGCTAAACTATTCTTTTTATCAAGAATTTTTGGTGTTCAGTTTGCCTTTGATTTAAGTCCAACGCCCTTTTGAAAATCATGAAGTTTTTCGAGGGTTTGACATTTATTTTTCGATAATCACGACAATCATAACTTTTGCTCGTACGGTCTCGAGTTTTTGGGAGAAAAGTGTGGCATTCGACTGGTTTTGATTCCCAAAACTTCGAATCAAAACTTCCATCCATTGCGGAGAACAGAGCTGTGATACAGCACCGTTTTCGTGCCAACAATCATAACTTTTGCTCGTACGGTCTCGAGTTTTTGGGAGAAAAGTGTGGCATTCGACTGGTTTTGATTCCCAAAACTTCGAATCAAAACTTCCATCCATTGCGGAGAACAGAGCTGTGATGCAGCACCGTTTTCGTGCCAAAAAACCGAAGGCCTTTAACAGAGTCTTGGCAGAGCAACGCTCCGAAGATAATTCCCTTCCGCACAAAGAGGTGGCGGTTAACGACCTCCTCGACAAAGCCGATTGATTGACAATGAAATTGATTGACAGTTGTCATGGCAGCAGAAAAGTGACAAAATCTGCTGAAAAAGTGCTGACAACATGAACTGAAGCTTCCATATGCTACTTATACGCGGGGCAGACTATAAGCCCTTCACTCGCGCGCTATCGCGCGCGAGTTGCGGGCAATAATGTCAGAAGGATGCAAAATCGCTTTATTATGAATGAGTGGAAAAAATGGTAGATGTCAGCTTTGTTTGCTGGAATCTCACTTCGCCCAAAGCCTGCATCTCTTCATTGCCATTAAAGAAGAAAGAAGACCGCAGCTTTAAACTCATCGCTTAACAAATTGTTAAGGTTTACGGATGGTTCTTACGCGGTCACCAGTCCTTTATAGACCCATAGCTGTCATTCACTCACTTACAAAATGATTTAAATCTTCCCAAAATTGATTGGTTTATGCTGTTTGCGTCAGTTCTGTGATTTGATTCAAACATGTTTTGCAGAAAGACCTCTAAAATGAGAATCATAATACAGGAAAAACTAGATACAAAATCATGCATGTGTTTTGTGTCCAAGCAACTTAATCATCGGTGCAACTTTAACCAACTTAATCTTAAGCATCTTTAAGCAACTTAATAGTCGGTACATTGGTCATCCCTAGAGTTTTGTTTTTCATTAGCCATCTAGCAATGTATTTATTCATCCAAAACAAGGAGAAGAACATGGCGGATTTTTTTCAAATTCATAAATTTTTTATCGGTTCTTAAGAAAAGATAGTATCTGAAATACGTTTAAACTAACCGATCATAAATATATTTTCATCTCTATGATGTTTAGTTCTGAGTCATCCATTGATATTTTCCGCATATTTTGCGCCCACGTCACTTAAGGGGTGTTGGTAAAGCCGATATCGATAGTATCTAAAGATTAACCTATGATTCATGTTTTACTCGTGTTTTGTGTATGTATCAAATTGGTTTGTATCTTTACAATGGGCAAAAAATAACGCTGAACAAGGTATCCATGATGTTGACCAGTTTTCAAAGCGTCCCACTCCCGGTAACCCCTCCAACACAAACATTAATTTCAGCAATATCCATACAGATTTCGGCCTATAACTGCATATCTAAGTCCTGCTTTTTTTACTATATTGTTTTTTTGTTTGAAAACATTCTTCCCGTATATCTTGAATTTGGAACCAAATTTAAATCCAATTTTTGAATTCCAATTGAATTTCGAGTTGTTTTGAGTTCATCTGGAAGTGAGTTCCAGGTTTTCGATCCTCTAGATTATAGTTACAAAAATTGATAACTCAGATTTTTAGGACTTAGAAAAGGCATCTTGTGACAAGTAGAAGTCGGCTCTTTAAAAGTATTACTCTCAAGCAGGGTAAAGAGAGGTCCCGATATGATGAGTTGTTGAGAAAAATGAATATTGATTTGTCCCAGCATCAGTGTCTAGGCGAGAAAAGCAAGGAGCAGCTCGTGTCGGATCTTCACTAACTTTAATATGAAGTGACCAATGCAATATCTATTTGCCTGATTGTGCAATTAAAAGTATCTCGTTCCAGATGATGCTAAAAGCACGTAACTAGCATCACTTTCTTCTTCCCAGTAGCAGTTCTGCATGCACGCTTATTGCATAAATCGATGTGCACTGAATGAGCTGTTGAAGAAATTTACGTGTATTGATTGCTCAGTCTTTGATGTTCCTTTTTTGTGTCTAAACAGAAGATACTCCATCAAATTTAAGCATAGGTGCCGGGGACGTTTAAAACCCAGAACTCTAGAACAAGAACAATGAAAACAAGCTTTTGAGGACAAGGTACATCGTCTTTTGCCCCCGTAGCCTGGCATCCTTGGCACAGGGGCCGGATAATTGAATAAAAACGAGCCAAGTAGAAATAAAGACCGTCTTCACACATGATGGGGTGCAATTTTGAAGTTCTTATCTCTGAGGCTGTTTTGTGGATGTGTAAAACTAATTATGTTTCTTCGTTTAGGGTTGTTGCTCAAGATTAGCCCACAGTAGTGTATGCAAGGCCATTAGACCATGCTGATTCCTGTTTTTCTGTGTTTTGAACTAGCGAATCTCTTTCTTTCCACAGCTTTTGCAAAGGTATGGAAGAGAGCTCTGCATTGTGGTGACGAACCTTAGCCAAATGTCGACAGACTACTTCCATCCAAAGACAACGCCAAACATACCTATCAGAACTGCAGTTCGGATGTCAACTGCCATGCCAGGTAGGTGTCTTTATTATGCAGTTGTCTCCAATTTGAGTGTCATTCAGTTTTCATTCCTTGTGCATCTGCCCGTATTTATCCCTAGTCTATCACCCTCACTCATTTTTGAAAGAACCCCAACAAGAAATGCGGATGAGCCTGGCACAGTGCTTTATTTTCCGATTGCAAATCATGATGAATAAATTTATTACATAGTCTTAGCGGAGCAATGAAAACAACCCCACCTTTTTTCACAGCATTTTCACTATTTTACAGGTTCAAAATTAAAATAGAGCAAAACGAAACCCAATCACCTTGAACGTAATCTTCTTTGATGTAAAAACATCACGGGACGGTTGTGTGCCTCTTCCAGTCAGCAGAGAAATCTCGTTTTTGAAATTGAACCTCGTTTTAGTCAAAAAGCGGTTAAATGATGCTTATTGAATGCAGCTAGTGTAAACAGCGGTCTTTCTTGGGTTTTTACGACAGACAAACTCGTCACGGATTATTCAAGTACTGAAACATCGAATTAATCCACATGCAAACCTCCTGTATAGTGCACGTTGCACTGACTGAATATTGAGTGCATCATACAAAAGCAAGTCAATTTATTTACTTTTATCAGAAAGTGTCTCCTAAAGCAGCTTGCGGTATAGAAAGGAAAATTCTAGGCGCTACTTGTGACAAAAGTTGAATTAATCTTTCAGCTGTTGCTCTATTTGACACAAGTTGCTTTTTTCGAAGAAGTAGCAAATAATCGTAAGTGTGCTAAGGCCAGATGTACAAATACTAGCATGATTCGCCTTCGCTTCGATGTAATCAGCTCTCCCCCACAACTAACAGACTTGTTGTGCCGACCTTTGAGATTGTAAATGGATTTTTTCTCTGCCACCCTCAAGCGTGTGCATCAAGATTATTTTACGTTGTAAGAAAAAGTAGCTCGTAAGTTTCCCTTAATAGTACTTGATTTCAGTGGCGTCGCCAGCTCAAAAAAACCAGGTGGACAAAAACAAATTTTCTCGGCCACGCTCTTCATACTCTTGGAAAATCGTATTTTAGTATTTTTTATCTATTTTGAAGTTTTTGGACAAGCAGCTTTCTCAAGCAGCATTTTTCGTAACGGTGGCTTTTTTGCATGTGCCCACTCCACCTCGTGGCGACGTCACTGCTTAAAATTGATTCGCGTCGTATCCTCACTGTGTCAGTTTCAAGGTTGCATAGTGTTTCGATGGTACGTCAATATTGTTGGATGGATTTGAGAGCGTGGTGGCACGAGATCAAAGTATCTTATTACTGTGGCCTTGACTTTGCTCTTCGGATGAGGAATTGAAAATTTTCTATTTGTTAATTAGTACATGTTTGATTTGCCCTCTCGTTTTACATTTGTACTAAATGATTAGCCGGAGGTTACGATGAAAAATACTGTGATACAAATGTAGAAAAATTCCAGACACGTTTTTCTTACCACACAGTTATATAATCAGCCGTCTTGTGCAGGTCTATCCTTTTCATGTAGATATAGCAAGACTTACGATGGGCAACAGTTCTTCAGTATGACTTTATTAAACCGATATTCAGTTTGATATGTTTAATAAAGCCATACATTTTTTTTGTAAAATTCAGATAATTTTTACTGAGGCTTGATGTTGTTGTTTTTGGATAATGTGAGGCTACAGTGCTTTTAATGTTGTTCTATCAATTGTTTCAGAACTGGTTTTCCTTCTTTTACATTCTGTCAATTGTTTCAGAGACCACTAGATAACATTGTTGCATGCTATATTTTGTGGCACGGCTTTTTAGCTGATAAAATCTGCTCTTTTTTGTTGATACAAGAAAAATATTTCAAAAACACATTATTTTTTCTCTAAATTTTCCTCTGAGTCTTGACATGCTTTCACTGCTTTTATTATTTGGGAATATCGAACCTTGGTGTGTCTTATATAGTGTCTTCTTACCGTTTAGCGAGTACAAGCATGCCTAGGTTGAACGCTTCTGGTCGTGACAGGGAGGTTTCCATCGTCTGGTGGTTGTGTCTGCAATCAGTATAGCATTTGTTACAAAGACTTTGCTAGCCATTAGATAGTACTAGGTACATTTATATCCCAACCATGTTATTGAATGCGTCTCGCGCATGTCAGGTTATTTTTATGCTAATCGTAATCATGTATTGCATTTTTCAGGGGTGTTCCAGAGTGTAAAATACAAAGTCAATGAAAATACAGATGTTTATGTCGATGGTGGCTTGCTTTGTAACTATCCAATCCACGCCTTTGACGGTAAGTCAAGCTAACCATCCATATATTTCAGGTAATTTTTTTCAACGGATCTTGATGGTTTTCGATCAACTAAGGCCTGCTGATGCTTTCAGATTTTAGTACACATGATTCCCTGTGTTATACCAAATTTGGTTGTTGTTGTAATTGTTATTGTTGATGTTGTTGTTGCGTCTTTTCTGTATCCAATGCAGCTGTTTTATCATATGTAACAAAAACAGGACATATGAATTGAAGTCACTCACTAACATATAAGAAAGTATAATGGCAAAAACAGTGAAAATGTCTGGTTTATGTGTTTGAGAAGAAAATAGCTAGTCTGTTGTTATCAAACTTTTTGTGAGTTAATTGAACTTATGGCGGAAGGCTACCTACAAATTTTGTAGTTGTTTCAGCATATCGTCACGTACCCTGAATAGCCACAAGAACCAACACTCTGCTACTTTACCTAATCTCTATGTTGTTCAAAATGCTTTAAACTTGTTGGAAAATGTTTCCGCTTTTTTCCACAATTTCTCAGTTTTGTAGTACTCTACTTGATATTCTGCGCCGTCATAGTATACATTACGATTCGCCATCAGACGTCTTTTGATTATTGGTTCACTTTAGGCTGGTGGTTGTCGATGGACCCAGAGGATAGCTTCTTCCAGAAGCTTCAGCCTTTAGAAGATTTTCCACGCCTTTTTGCAAAGTCTGAGCGATTTGGCAAATGGAATAACAAAACGCTTGGAATAATATTGGTGAGTTTCCCAAACACGCTATGTCTTGTATGACCTATTTTACAGAGAAGCTCAACTACCTCCTTATTTGTTTGCCGGAAATTTGATACCCAAAATAAGCAGTCGTCCGGGCTAAGGCATCCTGAACAAAGTTCTCAATTGTTCCGAAACCTCAATTCTTAACTGAATGCTATCATCTTGAATTTCAGTATTCACACACGGAAACAGAGCTGATGAAGATGATGCTTAAAGCGAGGCAAGGCAATAACCCACCAAAACAGCCCAATACAAAGCTATACAGGTGTGCACCTTGAAAATTACGTGCTGTTATTTGGGATAGATCTCTGCCATTAGACTTGTTATATTACCTTTGTATGAAATTACATTAGGTGGGTTTTGCAGATGAAACCAAGTCTCTGGACCTGTAATCAAATATCCTTCACGACCAACAAGGATCAAAATGTGACCTTTTAACTTACAAGAACGCAGGATGTGAAAGGTGATTACACCTTTGCTCTAACCATGTTTGCTATACGTAGCACTCAGCCTAACTTGAATCCGTCTCTTGCGCTGGATTTTTTAAGTTCAAATCAACCTAGGTTTCTGGATGAAACCATCAAATCTACATTGATGCCACATTGATCTCCGGATGAAGCTACATAAAAACACTAATATCTCTGGAATTTATTCTATTTCTCGTGTATTTCTTAATCTGTTCATGTTCCGTATGTATGGAATTTTCAATATACTGAGTGATTTTTCTTTAAAGGAAACGGCGAAAAATGAGGATGAAGCAGCAGGCAGCTCAGATGGAACACCAAGCAGTGGTGACTGCTGTGGGAAAATTAATCAAGGTTTGTATATGTGACATGAATTTTGATTCCGTCATACGCTATTACAATGCACCAACAGTCTATATCGTCGCCAACCCACCCCCTGACTTACAAAGCAACTCGTGAATAAAAGCTGTGGCAAGTTTCTTCAAGGGTTCAAAAGCACAATGTTGTTTATTTGCCAAAAACAAAAAATATTGGACAGGAGACACAATCGACCAATTCGACTTACGGCCTCGTTTTAGAAATTTCTCCAAATTTAATTATTCAACTATTTTTAAGCTCGGATTTTGTTTTATCACAATAGATTTAGACTGGATACAATTTTTCATTTTGTTTGTGCTTGTAATTTAGATTTTACGGAGAAATGAAGTTTGAAAACTTGCTAGGGATTTGCCGCAAAAATTATTCCGGGTGAAACTTTACCCCCCTAGTCGCCAATCACGGTCAAATCTCTTATAAAATTTTTATCTTTATGTCGTCATAAAATCAATATCGTGATCAATACCATAATGAAAATTTCCAAGTAGACTAAAATCAATGCTCTTAATCCGAATCTGAGGTTGAAAATTTTGTACAAAAAAATTTGAAGATATTTTCAAAACGAGGCCGTAAGTCGAATTGGTCTATACACGATACAATGTAAGCATCGAGAAAAGATATTCGTCCCATTTGGCCTCCTTCTTAGATTATCCTAGGCAAAATCTCGAGCCCAAGGTCTGTTTTGAATCTGCTATCTAGATATTTTTGTTAATATTATTATTGAAAGCATCTGTACAATTCGTATTACTGTCTTCCCCAAGGGCTTCGGTGTAGTGAACTAGCTTTTGTCTAGCTGAATTCAAATGTTTGACTGTGGTGAGACGAGTCAATCATAATCCACTATTTACAACATCCTTTAAATTCTTCTATTCTTATTATACATGTCAGTCAAACAATAAAGTTTAAAAATGTTAATTGTTACAGAATAATATTTTGGAAAGTGCAGTGGAGTTTTGGTAGGAAAATAGCTCCTTTATTCTTGTTGTTTTTGAAGCAATCAAGAAGGATTGGATTAAAACAACTTTAGAATGTCTAGAACACAGAATAAGAATAACGTAAAAGTCTTGTCTAAACCTGTCATGCAATATAACCTGGTGCTTTTGCGGTGGCTCGCAGTCGGGGGTCCGTTACTTCAGGGTGGTCCAACGTTCATGTGTTTTTTTTCAAGCAAGCAAATGGTATACATCCATTTCGAGAGAATTTGTTTTATTTTTCAAATGCTTTGAAAAACTGATTGTTAGAATATGTTAATAAGTTGCACAGATTTCTAGAGAAACAGTAATGTCTTTCTATTTCCTGTGATGTATCGAAAAATCCTTTTTTCATTAAAACCAAATGATTGATTTCCTTTGCCGCCATTTTGAAATTGCCCATTATAAGCCATCGCTATAAAGCCAAATAGTATTGAAGTTAATTCGCTGCATAATACGATTTTCTGTCACTCTGAAATCAAGGTATTTCTTATTAAAGCGTTTGTGAATATTCAAAAATTCTTTTAAAAATCAGTGTTTCCACGTTTTATGTAGTTGTAAATGGATATTTTCCCAGGCAAGCTTAATCGGGCTGTTCGACGCTATTTCATTATCTTTTACGCCGTGAGCCGGTTTCCATTGATAAGAGCACAATCTAGTATTAAACGTTACGGGGCGCACCCACAGTTCCAGCCTTCAGTTGTTAAGGTTTAGTTCGATTGCGGCCTAAGTATGGAAATAAATAGTTCACTTGACTGGACAGTTTGTTTCTTCTCTTCAGGAACTTCGTGCACTTCATATTGACGATGATGGTGTCATAAGTGAGAAAGAGATGAAAAAACTTTTTGAGACGGTGAGTCGCAAACCCTTTAATTGCTGGATCTATCAAATTAGAAAAAATATAGAATTTTCGTTGCTAGCATCTCATTATTTTTTCGACTTCAACTCTCATCCTCATGTTATTGTCATACGATTGCCCCAAGTATCGTGGCTTATATTTTGTATAGAAGGAGGCAGGTTTGTCTGAAGCTGGCAAAGGGCGTGTCTCATTTTGACATGGTTACTTCATGTTTTAGAAAACTAAATGCTAATTCAAATCAACCTAACAATGTTTGTATATGTTATAGAATTTAATGGAATCTTTTCTTTGATCTGCTGTACATTTTTCTAAAATTGACGGACAAATATTCATGACATGACTCATTACAGACAAATCTAACCAATTTCTGATAGAATAGTCCTAGCTCGTCCCCGATCAAATGTCCTATTTTGCACAGTTTGTTTTGCACAGCATGTCAAGACAAGTTTTTTAAGACCTGTACAATTATATAGCGCATTCATTTTTTATTCGTAGTTTATATTTTTCCTCAATTTTTGAATTTAATTTGGCGGTTAGTAAGGTAGAAATCAAATATTTAATGTCACGTGGGGGGGGGGAATGGCATTTCATCGGGTGCTATAGGGGAGAAGAGAAAAGACAGTATATATAAATGTCCACGGTTTTAAGGAAGCTGAAGAATGGTTAGCTTGAAAAGCTTAGTGAGGCATTCTTGTCGTGCGTTGTAGTTTATCAATGTTTTCTTTTTAGGCGTCCCCACTTATGTTCAGTGTTCTTTTCTTTTCAGGCCTCCGATTTCACAGAAGAAGATAAATTTCTCTTATTTGAAAGCATTGACTATTCGTCAGCATTTGAACAATTAGATAAAGATGGAGATGGAGAGGTAAAAAATTATTCGAGATAATTCTTCCTTGTGGAAACCAGTCCTCTAATGTTCATTAGTGAGCTGACAACCTATTGGACAATCTGGTCTTTTTGAGAATACTTTGCTATCTCAGCATATAATTAGAGCCAGAGAAAACCTAGTTTAGACAGTTTAGACAATAATTTGAATCATGACGTTCGGCATAAGGCTTGGATAAATCTACTGTGATTTGGGTGCCAGTACCTTCTCGTTGTATTTCAAAGCGACATTTTTTACTAATTACTAAGCCACAGAAATCGCCAGTATAAAACTAGCGTGAAAATAGTAATGGTCTAATGTCGGCTTTCTTCATCTCTGCTCACGAATGCTAAAAACTTTTTTTAAAAATTCTTGTCTCCCATAAACCAGCATTATGTGCAATGACTTATTTCTGTGCAATGATTTGATGCCATTCTTTGCAGAAAGGATTAATTCTCCGTCAAATATTTTTTAGATCACCTTCCAAGAGTTGCTATCATTCTTAGAGAGGAAAGGCGTTGGTATCCAGACACGGTTTCTTGGTTACTGTAGAAAGGAAATAACGCACTTAACCGATTTCATTTCAACCCTACAGGTGATTCCTTTGCTTCAATTTTACCTGCAGAAAATTTGATATTGTAAATTCATAACATCAATAGTATTTTCAGAGATAAGAAAAAGTAAAAGGAGCGTGAAGCGTAGAATTGGAGCAAACAGACACATTTTATTGCTGATTTGCCAAGGGAAGAGTTGCTAGCTGCCCATTGATTTCCTTCATTTTTCAATTATATAACTTAAAATATCTTTAAGACTTCCAGTTCTATCCTTTTACACCCTTGTAGTTTGTACCCCTATTTATTGTTCAGAAGAAAGTGTGGCTTCATATAAAAAGATAATTTGAGAATTTTTAATTTGGGGTATACAACCTGTAAGAATACATTGAAAAACCTTTGAATATGGAAAATCAGTTACAAATGTTGATAATTGGATAAGATATGGCCAATGAAAGATTTGGAATTTGCTAACGGAATACTTTTGTTCTGGCTTGGTTCATAAAGTCATAAACAGAGGAGACCAAAGTACAGTGATTCGATGAGAAAAGACCTTGTACTTATGTGACTATATCTCAGCCAGTTTCTAACACATTAAGTTGATGTCGCAATTCAACAGATATTTCGCAAAGCTCTTTCAGGTTGTACGATCCAAGTTAAAATTTTTTGCAAATATATTTTTATGACGTCATCACTTTCATTAGATGATTCCAGCTATCTTTGTCTGTATTTTGAGCTTCATAGTTTTTGAATAAAAGATTATTGAATGAAGTGCCATTGAAAAGGATAGTAAAATAAGGAAAGAGGGACCGATATTGATTTTCAGGAAATATTGATCCCAAAAGAACGTATTTTTAGTGCTCTGTTGATAGTATCAGCAGATTTCTGCTAAACAGTATAAAAAATTTACTCTTGACTGCAAATTGTGATATAATTGTATACATCTCCTTACAGGATGCACTTTCAATTAACGTGAAGAGAAATTATGTTGATGTAAGTTTAATATACTGGTTTTTATTTTAATGTTAAATTTGACCATCAAGTCTGGTTTTGCCCCAGGGCCTCCAAAACCTCTCCACGGCCTTGCGGCTTTGTATAAATTTTTTCAAAAGTCCTTACAGACAACCAAAGGAGCCAGGGTATCAAGCAACCTCTAAAACTCAAGTGATTCATTTCGGCCGATTCTTGGCTTTGTTAATATTTCTCTCCTTTGATTGAAATATCTATAAAATATGTTTCATAGAAACTCATATCTATTGCTGTTCTAATACTAAGAAAATCAGTCCCAGGACACGATGACGTTCTCTATTTTGTGCTTTTGGGAAATTAGCCTAATTAACGATATGCGCTAATAACTTGCTTTCTTCTCTAACTTAACCATTCTGACAAGTTTATTTTCCTTACACTAACCATTCTACGTAATATCTTTTTTCCTAAATACTCCAAAACTGATGCCAAAGCGCATTTTCCCGTCTTATTATTTTGTGCCTGGGGCTACCAAGATTAATTTGCCATCCCGGTTTTTCCAACTATTGGAGTTCACCAACCCTCTACTTTCAGATGATTAAGTTCCTCGTAGATGTAAAAATTCAATTGAAATTTCTGGTCTATATGGAGAACTTGAGTATTCATTATATGATTATATTGAGTTCCTTACGACTTATTTGGGCCCCCCTTTTTAGAAGATCTTTCAAAATGTTCACTTACATTTCCTTAGGATCGAGATATAGAGAGAACCATTGGCATTGACACAGATTACATTGAAACACAGGATTACGAGCTGGAAGCAGAAGATAAAGAATTCCTCATCGAGGTCTGTTTCTCATAGCTACAATCCTGGCCGAAAGTTATTGGACTGGCTGGCAAATTGTAGTCTTTTTGAAAATATTCGCTCCCCACCCCCACAGTCAATGTTGATATGCTTATTTCTACTCATTTCGAAAGCTGGTACTTTGGTATTTTCCAGAAAACCAACATTGCTTCAGGGGTGGGGGTTTTGATAATATTATTGGGGTTAAGTTGCAATTTTAATGGGTTTTTTCTCCAGTTCACTAACCTTTTGGCCAGAATTGTAGGTTCTAATAGAACCAGACTTTATTTTATAATGACATCTGTTACATATCCTCTTTTATTATTCTCATATCACTTACGGAACTTTAACTTCACAGTACTTCAAGACATTTGGCATAAATAGGCCATTCTTACATAGTCTCAACCCTCTCAATGCGATTAAACTAATGGTTTAAATGGCTTATTTGCAAATACATCCGACCAGGCTATATTGGCCACCAATGAAGCTCTAAAAGTCGTATAATCAAAGTTTGTTCAAAGTGAAGAAAAGATGCGGTTTAGAATTTTTAAAACCTAGAGCAGAAAGTTGAGACTTGAAGATTTTTTATTTCTACTAAACTTCAATCTTGACAACATGCCTGTATATCGCATGCATGCAACTGTGTATATCGCAATAGGCTTAATAGTGTGGGATACAGTTCTTTTTTAATTGAACAATTTTTTATAGACTGGGGCGAGAGCAACAAGAGCTTTTTTGAGAGATTTTGCAAAGAAGCACCCCGAATGCAGGCGCCGGAGGAGTGCCATGCTGTCAAAACAGTTCTTTGATTCTGCATTTGAAGGTTCGACTGAAAATGAGGTAATCAACAACAACCTGACCAATGAGATTGACCGAAGAAATGGTATTGAAAGTACAAGTACTGCGATATCGTTTTTATCATCAGACTCAGATATTCCAAAATATGGTCACCAAGAGTCACCACAACTGCTCAGACGAAGACTTGACTTGGAAGAAGAGTTTGACTTTGGCATACCAGGTGCTTATAGGTGATAAAGGAGGAAATAAATTCCTTTTGTAAAAGTACCTTGTTTTAGGGCTTTGGTCTGTTTTGGAAAAGCCTCCTTATTAGTGACAGATATATCCGACTGGTAAAAAATGGCCTCAACGGGATGGACGTATAATAATTTCGTCAAACCAAGGGATCGTACTCATTGCGCCGATGAAAAAACGAACCAGCAAAAGAGTTTTTTAATATAAACATCACTTTTCTAAACAATAATTTTTATGCTCATGAATTTTATTTCATATCAATCAATGAAGAGTTCAAACAATGTCGTTGCTGCCATTTTTGTCGCATATTTGCAATGAGATTTCGTGACGGAAACTGTCGATGAATTTAGCAAAAGACAACTTAACTGCTACAGGTAAAGCATTCTGTGGCTTCATAACAGAGTCAAGACTCAGTTTTTATATTTGTACAGTCAAGTTTCATAAACTTGCGTGTTGTATAAAGAGTAAAAATACATTGATATGTGTTTGTAATTAGAGAAAATGTAAAAAAGTTTTCCGCTTATATGATGCCGTTTGAACATAGACCTTGTATATTATCTGTTTTGGTTTCACTGATTATTAGCAGAGTCACAAAAACATCACGGCCCCACCCCCGCTGGCCGGAGGAAGGTTGTAGAAACAAAAAGGAAATAGAGAAAGGTGACCAAAACTTTGAAAACTGGAGGAAGTTAAAGAAATCGTATTGCCTTTTAGCTTTCAAAAAACAGTCAGGCAAAATTAAAAAATCAAATTATATTTCTAGCCCTGTTTTTTATATTGAATGTGTTTGCAGAAATCCTTTGCACTGTCACATTTAAGAATAAACTTTTTATAATTTATATGCCATATGAATAATTTATAAGAATAAACTAATTTTTATAATTTATTTACAGGTTTAGGGCTCATTAGCAAGAAAAAAATTTGGCTCCCTTTATCATATCCCCCTTAAATGGCAATCAGTTATGCTTTTATTTTCGAAACGAAGGTGTTGGTTGTGAGCGAATGACTTGCATGCTAATAATTATCATTCGATGGCTTGGATAAAGATAATTTCGTCGGTAGTCTAGAAATATTTGCTAGTAATATTTGGAAGTAGTATTTGCAAGCGTTAGCCAGCGATTGTCTCATCGTGAGTATTAATACGTTGCCACATGAAATGTCAACAAATACCTAGGTATAAGGTTTTTCAGAAGGCAATAGGATCCAAAGTATTTTGAGAACTATCTAAAAAGCATTTTTTCAGAGATCCAAATCTGATTAGATGTCACATGCCCTCGTGCGCTTTCATTTGAAGATACCCCAAACGATCTTTCCGGTTAAGGGACATTTTTTCACCCCATTGTCTGTAGGTTATATAACCTTGGTAATCTGTTTGTTAGTGTACATCGTAAGCATGATAAATTTTCTTTCTAACAAAATGACTGTGAAAGATTTTACAAAGTCATCCTCATTATATTGAGCAATATACTCGTTAGGTATAATGAAGCAAATTATTCGAAATTTCAATAGGTGACATAATTTGAGGAGGCCCCTTCCCTTCCGTATATTTCTTGGGATGGTAATAAAATATATGCGGCTTTTGAATAAGAGAATCTTGCCAATACGACTCTGCATTGAATAAGAACTCTAAAATTAATTCTTGGTTGCTACCGAGAAGCTTATCTGGAAAGAACCAGCGCTTTTTAGAGGATAATTAAGCTACCAATGAAATATCTGTCAGTATTAGATAGCGACGTTTAGAGAAAACTGAAGTCTATTTATGCGATCCGTTAAATTAGGTTAGAGAAAACTGGTATTTGATACTACTTAACCATTTTGATGCTTGTCACAAGTAAAGGCAGAAATGAAATTATAACTAGAATGTCACAAAGAAATGGTTCACTGCTGACAATTATTTTGCCCTTCAAGGAGCATTTAGCAAAAACATTTATGTCTTCGCGAACAGAGCTAGTAGTGTAGGAGATAAGCAACACGAATGCGTAAAATCGTCCTTTTAGAGGCCTTGGCTCCTACACTATAGGTAGATTGTGCCAAATCACAAACAAAGATAACGAATAGGATTGGACCTTAAACAGATCCTTGTGGCACACCCTTGTTTGCACTACTAATAAGTTAATTTTTCCCGTTGACTTCGGTGTACTGGTTCCTTCTGCTAAGATGGCTAGCAAACCAGTCACATTTTACTCCTAAACCCGTAACGTCAAGGAAGACGCTAATACTATTGAGGTTTTGATAGAAAACTCGAGCAACTCTAGTTTGGCACAAGTAAAAAAGGCCCCCTATTTGAAAGTTTTAATAACCGAGTCGGTTTAGTTAGTGCCAAAAATGGACTCTCAAGATTTAATCGGGCACGTTAGATATTATTTATTGTGCAAAGCACTGATAGTTTGCGATTTCTCGACAGAGACCGGGAAATATGGCGATCGATAACGACATAATATATAAAGGCCTATATGAGCTAATGCTATTCCCAAACACTGCCTTCTCTATTTTCTTGAGGAACTTGAAAAGAGGTTGAGGGGATTTTTCGGACCTTATTACTCGATATCTGGCGAGTTCTTGTCTATGATAGGCCCAGCTCTGAAAGCCTGTTCAATGTTTGCAAGTCTCGGATTTAGGTGCCCATGTTTTGAATGGCACACGTCTGAGAAGCATGGTGAATGGTGATGCCGCAACAACTACCAGCGAAACTACGCAGTATTTACATGTTTTTAACAATATGGACAGCAACAACAACACGTTCAGGACTTTTCGCGATTGGGTTCCATAGAAGGATGGTTCGATGAATTAGAAGTCGATGCACAGTTTTATTTGATAAAAATCAAGAGATCAAATAAAAAGTTGTGCAAAAAGAAGGATATTGTATCAGTTAATGGCGTTATGATAGCCACAAGATAAGAGCTTTGGTTTTTTTAAGTCTACAGAGGCTGTGTTTTTGTTGACGTGAAATAATTATGGCAGGCCGATATCTGTCATACACATGTCTGCGCTGCTGCCTTTATGGGCTGAATATGATTTATTTGGTGAGTACGAAGTACAAGAAACAATAATTCATCTGAAATTTTATTGTTTTTATTTTGCTCTGTCAAGGAAAGGAAATTTAACTTATTGAATTTAAGCTTGGAAGAATCAGTATGATTCCTATAACAACTACAAATTCAAAGAGTGTTTCCCAATTCACAGGTGTGATCAGCAGTTCAAATTCGTTGAAATCAACTAGCCAAATAGATTATTGTGAACAAAACATAATCCCTGAATTTATTTTTCGTGAGAGAGAGGACACGTCTCAGATTTCTAACCGCATCGTCAATCAATATTATATAATCGATGACGATATGAAAATTGAGACAAAAAATGCTGCGGCATATAGATTTAAAAAAGTGATTATTTGATTGCGAACCTATTGATAATTTAAGCATATTTTTTCAAAAAACTTAGTCATTCATCATAATCAATGATGAACAAACGTGAAATCTTAAACATTATTCAGGTTAATCATAATTTTTACCTACAACCAGAGTTTTTGGTGTGCCTTGATTGTCTCATTATTCACAGATAAATCCAATAAAATATTTAACTTGCGTGTGGTACTTCATCCAAAATAATGATAATATAGTTAGCAAATAAATTGAGTACCAGAATAAAACTAAATAATTATTTTATTTTCATTCTGGTACTCAATTTATTTATTAACTAATTATCATTATTCCCAGATAGTTTAAAAGCCAAAGGACATTAAGTACATGTAGTCTTAAGTTTATTTTTTCTTTATGATTTCTCTCTGACAATTGAAGGTAAGTTTTATAATACTGAATTGTGCACATTTTGCTGTTAATTCAAGTGTTAATTGTGATCATATGAACTTCATTCATTCATGTTCATATTATTTCTAAGTGTTTTTTCTTGGCATAATTTGTGTGAAACTTTGATGCTCAAGTAGCCTTGAAAAAATTCATTTGAAAAATTTGTTTTTGTCCTTAATGTCTTAACTTGGCAGTTTCATCTCTTTCTAATCAAGGAAGGAGATGTTAAATTTATGTTTCCTTGGCTATTAGAACAGTGTCACACAGAAGTTTGTAAAATTGTGGATACCCTGAAATATTGGGAACAATGTAGATAATGTGTTAAGGGAATAGCTCAAAAGCAAATTTAATTATTTTCTGTAAAAGCCCTTGACACAATTGATGATTTCGGAACTTCAGTCATCATATCATTATTCGTGGCTGCTTCATTGTAATCCATGATTAATTTTGAGAAGGCTATGGTTCAAGTGAAATTTACTCTTTTAAAATTTTTTAAACAGCTGTTTATCTACTCAGTATTGAGCTTTTACTTATTTATTTTTTACTTATTTAATTAAAAGTGAGACACCATTTGAGGCTAAGCTATCAAGCCATCTAATTGTAACTGAGCAGTTAGAATGATATGCAATTGCAAACATCTAGACCCAAGTATGTAAACCCACCTATCCCCTCAGTATACCATTTATTAATTTAGACATTTACAATCATTTTTAGGATCAACAAGCTTATGATTTCAAGTTAGGTGGCTAAAAGTGTAGTTCTCCATATTTTAAGGTTAGGTAATATAGTGTTATTGCAACTTCACTTTGAACTTGGGCTGGGTGTTGTAATTTTCTGCATTTCCGATAATTGTAACAAACAAAAAAATTTTCAAGAGGGATGACTTGCAAGGGGATGATAAAAGGTTGGATGCCCCCCAAGATGTAGAAAATTTAGCATTTGGCAGATGGGAGATCAAAAGTAAATATAGACCAAAACCAACTTAAAGAATATTTATTCATGAAGACCAGTTTCAAAAGTAAATTTATAATTCAAAATTTTACTACATGATAATGAGAGAGCACATACAATAATATCCAGAATTTTATTTATTTTTAAGCCCTAAGATTGATTCAATTTTTCCTTATTCTTTGGTCTTACAGGCTTTCAAACTACCCCTAGGAATAAATAAGCCTTGAACTAATTTTTTTTATATTTTCATTGCAGATCTTGGCTCTAATTATAATTACACTCCCAGTATACTTCAAAGTGAATGCATTGCTGACAAGTTGGCCAATAAATGGTGGAATCATAGCTGCAGGTGTTTTTCTGTTGCTGGTTGCTCTTGCTGGGCTATATGGATCATGGCGGCAAAACCAGATTATTCTCTTTTTTGTATCCTTTTCTCTGAATTTAAAGAAACCTATTTTTTATTAAGCCAAATCATTTGTCTTATCAATGTTATCATTATGCTACTAATTTCATGAAATTACATTGAATATAAACTTGCCCATGTTTAAAAAATTTGCATTGATTTAAGCCACATCAATTCTCTTAAATCAACTTGAATTTGCCTCTTTCTATGATTCTTATGATTATTTTTTATTTTTAGTTTAAGTATTTTAACTAACTTCCAACTTTTATTTATAATGGGCCCTGTTGTAAAAAATTGAACTTTAACTCGATTAGTACAGGCTACCCACTTTAAAAAATATCTATTATTATCATTGTTATTCATTCAGTGGTAAAATAATTATTTTTGTGTAATAAGGTAGCTCTTGAACTTAAAAGTTGACAAAGGAATGTGCCTTTAAATTTAGAGAGCCAACTATTGTTTTTAATGATTTTTGCCCTTATTGTCAATTACATTTTATTGAGCTGTTTCTGCAATGAAAATTCAGTTACCTAATCTGATCCTGATTCTGCGACTGTCTCATTTCAAAGATTTAAAATGAGAAATGAAACTGGAACATGATTACTGAAAATTATTTACTGTGGATTACTGCAAATGACTGTTCCAACACTTATTGTCCTTAACATTTATCAATAGTATATGGTAATCCTTGTCATTCTGTTCATACTTCTATTTGCATTTTCAATTGCTGCCTTGGGTATTACAGCAACCCAACAAAAAAAGGTTCTTGCTACAGGATGGTATAATTCTCAGACTTCAACTAAAGCCAACTTGCAAAAGTATCTTGATTGTTGTGGCTTTGATAACAAAACACAAACAACTGGAAGCCTAGGACACCCACCATGTAATGAGGTAAGATTCATTGTGTATGCTAAAGCTTTTTCGCACCAACTACTTCAACCTGAAAGAGCCACAATACTAAAACATAGGTGTCCAATGGCTATGTATGAAGAAGATGTCTGGTACATAATATGAGCTCAGTAAAGAGTGGTAGCAAGAAGGATTTGGCTTTTTTGTGAAGTTGTTTATAAAGAAAAAATATCAGAATACAGGCCCTGTATTACAGGGTCTTGGTGAGAATTTATTCATTTTAATTTACAGTAAAAGCACTATCAAGCCCAGCGGGGGCTTATTTATTTTCTCACTTCTAGAGGGAGGCTTATTTGAAGGGGGCCCTATTTGAGAGGATGGCTTGTTAATCATTAAAAATAGAACATATTATAAAATTGCCACAATACTCTGGGATTTCTTTGAAAGAATCAACATCAGTATCATCACAACCATCAAGAGACCCATTCAATGCGCCTGTTTTCTTTGTTTGACATCAGGGGCTAAAGAGGAGGTCTTAATAGAGAGGGGGGTTTATATCAAATTTTGGCATCGGAATGGGGCTTAATAGAGGTTTAATAGAGCTTTTACGTTAGATTTAACGCTCCACAGATTTATTATGACTCGTGATGATTTTCGATCACTCACAATGATTCATGATTCTTAACACTGCTTCATGGTGATTAATGCTGGTTCACAATCATTTCCATTCATTCACAATGGCTTGTGATTATGCAGAGATATAGCAAACCTGAAGAGTTTATTGTTTCATTCAAAGTTTTATAGTTCGAAAGTGTGGCTTGTGATCACTGTAGTAAGGTTCTGAAGGTGAACATTTAACTGTGTCACAGATTCTGGAAGTTTCGTTACGGCATACATCTATCTAGCCACTGGTCAATTGAAAAAACAGCTAATTGCAATCAACAGATGATGAGAAACGAGTTGCATATTAATGAGATAACAAGATGATCTATTAAGAGTTGCATAGAGATTGTCAGGGATATCAGTCATCTTTGTTAATAATTGAAAATTTCATCAAATAGAAAATCTTAATTCCCACAATAGCTGTTTATTCCAAATTTGCTAAATTGTCTTGCTAATGACATTGAGTTGAGTCAGCATCATTTTGAAGCCTCAATCAAAACAAGCGGCACACTAATTAGAGGAATGGGAATTCCTTGATTGACATTTTGAAACTGCAACAGCATAACCCCCAGTATCAGAACCAAAAACGTGTTGTTAGGCTGCAGCCAAATGGTCCACCCAATTCATCAACCCGTCTTGGTGAATCTGTGCCAACTTCCCTTTTGGCACGGCCAAAATAAAAATTTGCAAAATTGACTTGCTAATTACAGTGAGTCAACATCATTTCATAGCCGCAAGCAATAGAAAGCTGGACACTAATAAGAGAAAAACGGGAATTCTTCACATAGTATTCTGCTATGGAAATCACAGAGAACAGTTACTTTCTTGCTTCACTTACTTACTTACTTACTTGCTTACTTACTTGCTTACTTACTTTCTTGATTTTTGCCTATTTCTAAACAAAATCTACATGTGCAAAAATAAAAAATTGAGCCATATTGATTAAAGTACCTGTAAAACATTTGTAGAAAAAGTATCTTAGCACCAATTTGCGATGTCATGTTAAAATGAGGGATACTTGCTTTACGTTTGGGTGTCTAGAACTGCTAATTTTCCTCACCCTTATTTGGGAATATGCTAAATGTTTTGGTAGGTAATTTTTGGAGCAGCAATGGGCCTAATTTCAGTGGCCACTTTGTGATATATTGCAACAGAATTCAATGAATTATAATGTGTCATAATCATAAAATCCATCTTTTGCAATCAACTATGATGTTGTTTAGGAAACACAACATTCTTTTTGACGAAAAGAAGATGCCCAATGACTTCACAAAAGTGGTCTAAATTTTGATTGCCATGCTTTTTTCAATGCAGTCCCCATTACTTATTTGTCAAACCTGTGTAATACTTTTGCACAAAAAGTGTGAAAATGTTTATTGAACAGTTTCTTGTTTCTAGTTTTTTCTGATAATATAGTCATATAGGTAAAGTAAAAACGTTTTTCATTTAGCTTCCATGTTGTAAAAAATCTTCAGATGCATCATGCCCCCATTGTCATACCTGTCTAAAAGTCTTGGAGGAAGATAATTTCAAGAGGTTCAGGCAAGCAACAGGAGGATTTGCATTATTCTTCAGTTTTTCCATGGTATGTTTTGTTACATGTTACATCTCAAATGAATTTGTCCTTTTAGTTTCTTCCTGTCAGAATGTTAGAATCAAATAATAAAAATTTGTATTTGATATCAATATTCCTTCTTAAGATTTCAAAACCTTACATGTGTGGCTTATAAGTATATTTGATCATTTAATATCCATTGCTCAATCTTGAAATACAAGTCTTTCTTAATATTCAGTTTCTAGGGGTATACCTTGCCTTCAAGTTCCGCCATTTAAGGAATCCTACAGCAAATCCAAATCACTTTCTGTAGATGATGAAGAATTGTAATAGATGGTTTGTAAATTTTGTTTTTTCAAGACTGTTGTCAAAGAAATTGTTAAATGTGATTTGTTTTCATTGTCAGAACCAGATGACTATCAATTATTTTTTTAACAAATGTATCAGGATCAAAACTTGCCTTACTTTACGACACTGCCAATACATTGCACCCATAAAACTGTTTTAGAAAGAAAGCTATAAAACAGGGCCGTAAATCCGGGGGGGGGGACGGGAGGGACTGAACCCCCCCAAAAATCTGGAGCAAAACGATTTTTTTGGAGAAATTACCATCATTTTTCTTGGAAGAAAGAAATCCCTGGTAGCCGGGTTAGAACCAAACTACGTTTTCTCTGTTATTGCAACAAACCTCAGCCACTAAGGTTATTTTTGTAAGCAGAGTGGTTTTTATAATTTTTACAATATAAAAACTTACCGTTTTCTACCGTTTTTTACCGTTTTCTACTGTTTTCTACCGTTTTATTTCTGAAAACAGAGTATGAAATAAAAAGAGAGCAATCTGTCATTTTATTTGACCTATTTACTAACTTATTTACGTACGTTTCTATTATTTGTCTATTATTTACTTTTATTTAGTAAATCACTTTTTGTATCATTAAAATGTATTCATTTTTGATGTGTAAACATGGCCTACTGAAATCAGTCAAAATAAGGAAGACGCACATTTCTGTTCAGAAAGTAAATTTCTACCAATCAATACAACAGTGTCCCATCTTTCCCCAAAGTCTGTCTCTAAGGTTTAAGCATGACTCTCCCCCTCCAAAATTTCACCCAATAAACAATAATCTGTGTTCTTCTGAGAAACGCCAAACTTTCTATCCTGAGCGATTCTAGTATTTTATTAAATTTAGTCTGGGGGATGCTTCTAGAAGGTAAAATTTCAAAAATTTTCTTCCGCGTCGGACCCAACCATGGTGGGTCCTCCTACGAGAGTAAACTTGATTCTTAGCTCCCAAGGTTCAATTTCTTGGGGCCGTCTCTGAAAAATGTTATCCATCCAATTATACACACAAGTCAATGTACTAAGGAATATCTGTAAATACCTTCTATAGAGCAGAAAGTCTTGAGAAATCCAAAAATATTTACTTTTGTTTTCAAAGTAATTTGCCCCTCAACTGTTTTCATAACACATACCATAAATCCCTTGTGGTGCCATGACCCACTACATACTTTATATTCATTCGCTCTCATGACCCTTCCAATTCACATGACAGATTTACGGCCCTGCTATAAAATATTTCATGCATTCATTTAGGCCAAAAGTTTTTGGTGTAAATAGAAAAAGAATTGGAAACAGTTTGATTTTATTATGATTTTAATCCTTATATTTTCTGTCTTGTAGACCAATTCATTGTGCCACTCTTGGTTCATATTGGTTCTCCAAAAGCTTCAAGATATTGACCTGGGCTGCAATGAAGTGGACTTTTTGCATTGCTAAAGAAAAGAACCTGTGAATAATTTACCTAGGACCTCCTTTTTACAGACATGTTCCCTGTACTTAGTGAATTTTAGTTAATGTTCTGTAGAAATATCTATTTAAGTAAAATAAAAATTAATTTCCAATGGTGTCTTGGGTTCTTAGTAAAATGAAACAAAATTGCAGGAATACCCCAGTGAGGAGAGGTTGCAAAAAAGTTTGAATCAAATTTGTTGGTATTTAAAGAAGGGTTTTTTGCATTGCAACTTGGAAAATTTACTAGCAGTACCAATTCCTTTTAAAAATCAACAGAAAATCCTTTGCATTTAAAAATTATTCAGAGATATAACAGTTATGGATTTTTATACATAATTTACATACACCTTTCACATTGCTAAACCTCATAAAACCTTTTGACGTTTTTTGTTATATTTTGATTGTTGTATGTTTTAATAAGATTCTTACAACAGCCCTTGAATATTAACTTTAGCATGTTGTTTAGTCAAAATTAATTGTAATTGAATGCCAAATGATAGCATATGTTGCCTTCTTTGTTAAAATGTGATAAATTTTTCCAAAGCTTCTTTTGATAAGATCAGTTAGGGTCATTTAGAGGGCATTAATGAAGTATGTAGTAAAAGTCACCCCCAGAGTTTTGGTTCCTTGACCATCTAGCCTCCTTGGTACACTTATTTACTTTGTGCTGATCACCTCTTTGTGTATACACAAAATGCCTTACCTGTAAGTAGAAGACAGAATGTAACAAAAATGGGCCTCACAACCTTATGGTTGCATGCAGGGGGCGGAGAAAATTTATTGGCTGAGGGTCAGGACCAAAGTTAAATAGTAAGGCATGCCTAAGACATACGCTTCTAGGAGGTGTGGGAAATGCTCCCCAAAAATTTTTGAAAATTATGGTTGCTTAAACTGCTCTGGTGGCTATTTTGGTTGCTAAAATTGCTTTGTTGGCTAAACTGCGCTGGTGGTAGTGGCGTAGATAGAGGGGGTCAGAGGGAGCAAAACCCCCCTCCCCTATAGAGCTAACTGCTATTTTGTCGGAAAACCTCTGATCTTGACAAAAGTTTAACATGGTTGTCTATGTTTATCTAATTGCTATGTTTTGATGGAAAAAAATTGAAGCTAAATAAACATAAGAATGTTTAATATGTCGAAATATTTTTTTCAGTTCCGATGTCGTTATGTTATGTTAAAATTTATGAAAAGAATATAGGAGCTTGTTAGATTTTTGTCGGAAAATCCATGTTTCTCACCCCTCCTGAGAACTGAGAGACATAGAAAAAAATAGGTACCAGATGGTACGTTTTGATAACTTAAAATAGCAAACAGTGGGTTAGGTACAAGATTTTGGGACATTTAATGGAAGAGATTTAATTTATCACAAGTACATCGAATACTTTTGGCAACTGTTTATTCTGCTTCTTCCCAATCGCGCTGCTTCAATCAATCTCACACTTCTTAAATACGATCGAAAAACAATGTATGCCCTGCAATCAAATTTTTTGTAACATTCAGAAGCTTTTGAACTTCTTAAGTCCTAGCCAACAAAGATGAGAAATTCTAAGCAAAATTATATTTAACATTGAGGCAGTCAATGACTTCATGGACCTTTGTCATTATTGTCTCTAATATTATGTTATCTTAATGTTGATGGAGAGGCTCGATTATGACTAAGAAATTTTTTTCAATTGAGTTATTATTTATTATTCCTTTAACGGTTTTTAATTCTATCATCGCTTTTCAATTTTACTTGATAACGGGCTATGCTCGAAACGTCGTTATTTATTTTAAAAAACATTTTCCTGGTACAATTTACTTACATTGATCGTTATTATAGTATTATATTGTACCGCACGCATTTTAGTATATTTATTTTTTATGGGCCCCTAAAGTCAAGGGCCCCCGGGTCAGTGACCCCCCTGATCCCCCTCTCCTCAGCACTGGTTGCATGTCAAAAATTATACTGTACGTCTTTTAATGATTTAGCTGTTGGCTGTTCATTTTATGTGAGCATGCTATCCAAAAAGGTATGCCTATTCGAGGGAGAATGTGTACAGTTTTTTATTTGTGTTTGTTCTTTGAATTGATCAACAATTTTGCAATACAGTCCAACATTGAAACAGCAAAAATAGATTGTTAATTGGATACATGATAATTATTGCCTCAAGGACTGAGGGGGGGGGGGGCGTTCAAGTCTCATTCCGGAGTTTCACTTCACAAAACTGTTTAATACTTAATGATACTTAATATTTTTATTTTCCTTTAGTTTGTGTTTACTTTGAAATAATGACCCAAGAAAGTGGCAATGTCCTAATGAAAAATGAAATATTATAGAAAACCAAAAGGACTGAACCACAATTCAAAGGTTATTAGTAATAACTGATTTCTATTTTGTGATTTTAAAAGTGCAAAGCTGTGCCTGCTTCAAGCTGTAACTTCAATTTTTAGGCTTAGTGCCAGTGCCATCTTCTTGCAACTGATCTATGATTTATTTGATTCAAAAATTATGTAAGGTAGCTAGACTGTTGAAGGTATTTAAAAGTGACCACTTAGAGAGGAGCATGTTATCTAGGAGTCTTCGAAACTTTCTAAAATACGTTTTGTCTGACCAATAACATATTGAGAGCAACCATTGCAGACTTTGGAGGGATACCCTGGTGATGTTAGGAGGATATTCTCTTCCTGATAATACTCCAGTAGGGCCTTGTTTTATTTTCTTTTATTACAATGTCCCAAATACCTGCTTTTTCTGCAACTTTGCACAACATAAGAATAGTGTAACCCAATGTGAAAAAAGGTTTGTGCAAACAAAACTCTTTTCATTGCTATGCCTACAGAGCTGTGTGTAATTCCGAATCCATGTTTATAACTCTTCTGTAGCAGATTTAAAGTTTTATTTTTACTGACATCTTAAATGGGAACATTTATAATCTTGCACTGGTGGCCAGTGTGAGGTGCTTTTATTTGAATTGGATCAATCCCAATCTTACAAAGAGCCTCTAGCGTTGTACTTTAGCTAGAATGCTGTCACTCTTCTGTTTTCCTGTTTCTTT
Source organism: Rhopilema esculentum (assembly GCF_013076305.1). The sequence continues at coordinate 13,003,186 of NW_027019306.1, forward strand.
AAGTTAGGTATTTCATCAGTATCAGTTTTCTTCTAACATTCAACGTTTAAAATTTTTTTACACACTTCGAGCTACTAGAGTGACTGTTGCGAAGGAGCATAGAAAAGGGGCTCGGTCGATTCACTTCAATTCGCGCAAACAGAAGAACTGCAACGTGTTGGCAATCGTTTCACTTTGGTTGGTGGGATGTTTACGTTGAATAGGTCAAGTTGTTTGCCATTTTTCTAAAGAACAAGATTAGTTGCCATTTTCATGGCTGTGTTCTTGGTCGCTAAAACTGATGTTCAATGATTTCATCTTGAGAATCTTGCTGTTAACTGTCAATAGTGCACAAGGAAGCAAGTTGCAGTAGACATGGATCCCAACGGAGGCGTGCCGAACAAGTCACCATTGCACGCATCACAAACTGCAAGAGCCTACATGGCTGCTGCTCCTGTTGGTGCTGCCAGGAAGAAGCACCCAGGGAAAGCTATTATGGCAGGTAAATGTCAAACATAATATAACAGCAAAGTACAAAATTTTATTTGCTTTAAGGTTGAAAACAGTCCAAACAGGATATATCTATATGCATTGTTGTTGTACTTTTTAATCATTAAGCATCAAAACAAGCAGTTACAAAGCTACTTTTATTTTGTTCATTCACTGTCCGAAATAAATTCCGAAAACCTATTTTTGGTGAAGAATTTGTGTGTTTTAAATAAAGTTGCAAAAATAGACTTGCCTGCAGTAACATCATCCAGTTGTTTGCATGCACCTCGATGTAATTTTGTCTCTTAATGTGAAGATCATATCCATGCGTGTAAAAATAACACATAAAATTGATGTGTGGTCTAAAAAGGTATTCACGAATTTCTTACAACCCCTAATTTTGTCACTTGCTAATAGGCTTTTTCAGTCCAAATTGATGAGGTTAGCTCCCCCTTCAATTCAAATTATTTTTTAATTTGATTCTACATGGAGATAAAACCTTAATACAGGTAAGAAGTAGTTGACATAGACACAGGTTTAACCAGTGATTTAAGCATAAAATGATGTGAAGCTTGAAACCCACAAGTTAAAATTTATATGGATTCATGTGGATTCCACTCACATTGACTTGTATATTTTGGCATGTCAGCAATGAAGGAGTAGTTTCACACAAGTAAAGAAAGACCTTCTTTTATCTGCAGGTATTCTCAGAACAACACCCATGTTCGCTCTATCTCTTCTTTGGTCATGGTTAAAAGTGTAAAAAAGTTACTCAAACTAGATAAATGAATTTAGCTTTCAGCTATTTTGTTTACAACCTGGTATTGTCAAAGTATTCAAACAGTGATCAAATGGCTGACGTATTTATGATATTGTGTTGATAAAATATCCGATGAATGATGTAACATGTCACAAATGATATAGATACATGTAGTTTTTCTTTTTTTATAGGTGGTATTGCAGGTGGATTGGAGGTGTGCTGCACTTTCCCAACAGAATATGTTAAAACCCAGCTTCAACTAGATGCTCATGCTAGTGTTCCCAAATATACAGGTGTTATGAACTGTGCTGCGGTTACAGTGAAAGAACATGGATTCTTTGGACTCTATAGAGGAATTAGTTCACTTCTTTATGGATCAATACCAAAGGCATCAGTAAGGTAAATTCATAAATAAGAAAATCTGTCTTTTAAGCAAGTCAAAAATTTAAAAGCCAAAATTAGGTCTGTCAGACCCTTTGCATTTACCAAACTAATGGAAACTGTTGTTTCTATATTCATACCAGGGCAAGTCAAATTACTATATCATGTTGTCTGAAGTAACAATATTCTTGATCTGCAGAAACAAATTTCAACCACCTAATGATACCTACAGAGAAATGAGAAGCAAATCCACTGAGAAGCGACAAAACAAATGTTATACTTATTGTGTCTAGGAAATTGAAGCATGTGATAAAAATGTTACTGGGAAACATGATCATAAACTGATAGCAATAAACTGTTAGAAAAGATAAAGGTGGGCACAGAAATCCCTCTCAATAAGCTTTTGCAAGGGCTTTTCTCAAGCTTTAATGTTTGTCTCAGTAATCAGTTTATGTTACAACAAGTGTGCTTTATCTAAGCACACTTGTTGTAACACACCTCTCTGAGAAATATCTATTTTGAACTGCAGTCAAACAAGGGCCCTTCCCAAAAGATAACCCAGTTTGCAGGGTATGACCAATTTTGACTAGACCTTGGGTGTGCCAAAAACCCAGCACCTCAGGTATAGGTGCACAAAATCTGTCAAAAAGCTAGGTGTCCCAGCAATATCAATTTTTCCAGCAACCTTGTTCTTTGTTGCATTTTTTACTCCAAGGTTATTTTAAGAGGCAAGAACATTAATATGCAAAATTGATATGAAAATGGATGGTTTTGAAATTTTTTTGTTTAATGCCAGTTTATTAAAAAAATTATCATGGGCTTCAATGTTGCAAAGGCCTATTAGGCAAAATATGTTGAAAACATCGCAGCATCTTGTTACTCCACTTCAAAAATTAACACTACCATAGGCATACAAAGTTAAATGGGTAGTAATTAGATAGATAAATTTTTGCATTCATTTAGTTTCATTGACCCCTTTTAGATATTTTTGTTATACAAATTCAGCATGATTATAAACAGTAACCTAAAACATTTTTGACTATTTATCTATATTTCAAGGATGAAAAGCATGCTTTGAAATTTTTAGGTTTGCAACATATGAATACTTGAGAAACACATTTGCAGATGAAAAAGGGAAGATGTCACAAGTGCATACATTATTGTCTGGCCTAGGGGCAGGTGTAGCTGAAGCTATTGTTATTGTTTGTCCAATGGAAACAATAAAAGTCAAATTTATACATGATCAAACTCAGCCAAACCCAAAATATAAAGGATTTTTCAGTGGTGTATATACAATTGTGAAAACTGAAGGTAAGGATAAGTGTTTTTCGAACAAAGTTTTTCATTTATTCTACCAAGAAGTAACTGTTGTAGAGTTTACATTAACTTTTTGTAAGAATGAAATAGGATATATACAACAAAGCCCATGTATGTGTGGGTCTGATAAAAATTTCTGGACAATTGGGTTTTTTAATGCTTGATTAACCACTATTTTTGTAAAAAGTATTTGAGATTTAGATAAATCAAGAAACAATGCTGTACAAAGTCATGAGCAAAACAAATATTTTTTCATTAGCAATTTGACCTGTCAGCTGGGCAGCCCTCTATTTGCGAGGAAATACTTTTGCTGTTTTTAATGTTGTTGTCTCTTCTTGGCAAAACATATTTCTGTGAGGGCTTGTTTATAACTAATTGCTTGATTTTAGCAAACAGATAAATCGTCCAAAACAGAGAGTTTAGCATATGCTCTTGAACAAGCTGAAATAAACTGCAATTGTGCAATCATGCTCCAATCCTTGTAATATGAGGCGTGTGATTGCAGCCACACGCCTCTACACATGCCCAAATGGTCTGAGGCATGTGAAACAACACACATGCAGAGCAAGGCCTCTAAGTTTGAAAATATGTTCCAAAGATTTGTCATAATATAAAGACTGATGCTCCTGTCAAAAACTTTGAAACATTAATGGCCGCATATGTCTTTGGAGATGGACTGCTTGTGTTTCTAGCCCTGAAGTATAATTCTCAACCCAACTATGACACTTCACCTATTTTCATAAATGATTATTTATATCCTCTATATTTCTTTCTATTTTAGGAATACGCGGCACATATCAAGGACTGCTACCAACAATTTTGAAACAAGGGTCAAACCAAGCCATTAGATTTTTTGTCTTCAATAACCTAAAGGCCTATTTCCAAGGAGGTGATAATACTAAGGAGATTGGTCCTGTTAAGACTTTCTTTATTGGAGGTATTGCTGGAGCTGCTAGTGTTTTTGGTAACACTCCTATTGATGTTGTGAAAACTAGAATGCAGGTATAACGTATGAGTTTAGCTATGAATCTATTGGCTGAATGCCTGAATGTAATGTATTGGATTCTCATTGTGGGTTTATTGATTAAACCTCCTAATTTAATGCAGGATTGTTATAGAGTTGTTATAGGTGGAATAATCAGAGAGGTGAGATTAATTTTTCAAAGTATAGAAAAAAGGTGGGATTATTAGAGAGACAGGAATTGTAGAGAGGGTGGGAATACAAGAGAGAAAACAGTTACTAGTAGTTGTTTGAATACAATCCCCTCCAAGCAATTTTCCTCACACAATTTTTAATCATGTTTCTTTAACAGTTTTGACAATTCTTTTCATTTTAATAAGTTTTTGAACTGATAGGGGCAAATCATATTGGGGTCATGGGACCTGTTGCTCACAGCAATTTCACAAGATAAATATAGTCTTACATGAAGCAATCCAAGGTTTTCCAGCAATTACGGTACCAGAATGTAATTCTGCCCAATATTAGAAAAGTACATGTGAAACTCCTGCTGCCTAATTTGGTGCATACATGTTTGTATAACTATGATTTCGCTTTTGGATGTGAAAGTATAATTGTTTGTTTTCTTCTAGGGTCTTGAAGCACATAAATACAAAGGAATGGTTGACTGTATTGTGAGAACATGGAAAGAGGAGGGCGCAAGAGCGTAAGTCTATACTATCAAATCTTTGCTGTGAAAAATCATGGTTAATCTGTTGATAAACATCCTAAGCTTATTTGATGACAGAGCCAGCTGCCACAATCACAACTTATCACTTTCTCTTGTGCCTTATTTTTTATATTTCATATCTGAAGAACTTTCTTATAATCATCACCATTGCAAAGCGATTTAATGCTTCATGGCAAAAAACAACCACATTGCAATTTTTGGATGGTTTGAGCACCTTAATGCAATATTCTCTTGATTTTATCTTGTTCTTGATCTCAAAGTTTTAACTTGCCTCCTTTCCTACACAGATTCATTGTTTAGTTATTTTAGTAGCACAGGCTTTAAACATTATAAGTAGCCTTCAAGCTCCATTTTCTAAAAAATCTCTGTTGTTTATTTTTTGTTTCAAGTGCTTTTAAGGTTGAAAAGCACCTTTTCAAGTTTATAAGATATATATAGGCTACCAGGACAAAAGTATCCCAATATAGTCATAATAGCATAAAAAATGTCAGCAATTGTACAAACCCATAAATTAATGCTGAAATACTCCACAAGATGAGAGTCAAATTTTAGGAAATTTTGTAAGGATTTCAAATATCTAGAACAACCATGGTAACGTAAGAAATGAGGCAACTAAAAAAGTATTGTAATGGCAAAAACAAGAGGATTAGGCGACAAAGAACAAGTAGTTGTTAGACATTTAAGTAAAAAGGGCCTTTTGACAAGATATATTTCAAAAACTGTTGGATGCCATTATTCTACTGTCTCAAGAACTTTTAAAAATTGGACACTGAAGGAACAGTTAAAATACAAGAATAAGTGGCTATCCAAAAAAATTGATGTTAGGAGTGAATGGATGGTTACCCTAATAATGAAATGTCACAGATTTGACAAATTAAGTGTCATAGCAACTGTGATCGATTTTATCTTGGGGGGGGGGGGTAGAGTGTCAAAAAGACATGTAAAAAACATTTTATGGAAGTATGGTATTTGCAGCTATGTAAGAAAAAGAAAACCATTTGTTTCTTTAAAGAAGTAGTAGTAGCAGTAGTAGTAAACTAGATGTGAAAAATGAACTTTTGTTATTGATGATGCTCAACTGAGTGTGCCTAGAAAGTTGAAGGTGCTCAGTTGTCAAGCACCTGCTTTTTGCTCCTCACAAGGTCTGCTGATCCACGACGTCTTCCAAGGTCAAAACAAGATCTAATTTAAAGAGCGCATGAAGAATAGAGGAAAATCCCTGTGAATTTCATAAAAAACTCTATGAATCAATTCCAAAACAACTTTTCTCAGTTGTCAGAGCCAGTGACTACATGTGACTACTAAAATTCTAGTTTAAACCAAAAGTTATTGCAACTCTTAATTCTTGATTTTGAAAATCGAAAATGGAATATTTTAAATTACGTCTCCTTGAATTTCCTCTCTTATTTGCATGCCATTGGCTGATTAAACAATAGCTTGATAAGACAACAATGAAACTCATGGCGTGATCTGTCATTTAATCACCTTCGCAGATATTGAAACATTTTTGACCTGGTAGCAATATTGTACAAGTTTGAATTCATTTCTAATATTTGGTTTCCTTTATTATGCACCACATCTTTGTTTTTGCTGCTCAAATTTTGCACCAAAGCATTCTTGAAATGATTCCATGCCTAGCATTGAGTGGTCTTCTCCAAGCAAACAGCCTCAGAGTTACAGTCAACCAAATGAATTTCTGGTTTGGTAACAATATAAAGTTAATAATGTAGCCACAGTTGACTCTGCTTATAGTCACTGCACATAAAAAGACACTACCATTTATAGTCACATAAAATCTAGACCAAAATATGTCTAAATATCCATTATATCACAGCTTACTGTCACAAGCAGCACTTGATGGGACTGTAAATCGAGTCTTCTGTATAGGAAATAAGTAAGGTTAATCAGTTCACTCTCTGCTTGAAGACCCACTGTCAACCAACAACAAAGAGCATCTATAATTTAGAGTGGTATTATTTTTATCAACTTTTCCCTGTTCAATTTTGCGAATTTTTGAAAGGTAAGCATAACAAACAAATGGAACTGCTGTTGTCAGTTAGGCTGACGATTTGTAGTATGTGTTCTGACGTATAGATAGTTGCCAACTCTTGCCATGTCAGATTCGGCAGAGAAAAAGACAAAATATAACCATTTGCAAAGTTTGAAAACAGTTTGCATGATCAAAGCTATGACAATATGTGAAAATGCTTTTTTTAATCAGATATTCCATACAATCATGTCTTTGAATAAGCAAATTGCATGGAATTTGAAATTAATTTTAGAATACCAGCATTCTCTTCAAGAATCACACAACTGCACACTTTTTATTTTCTGACACAGAGGGGTGATGTTGATAAACTAGAGAAGACCTTGTAAAATAAAGAGGCTTCTAAGTTGGTTGACAATTTAAGCTGCTAGCTCTAAGTATGGTCATCATTGATTCTATGGCTAGGCCATAACATCACAACATATTGTTTGTTAATTTGGCAGCTTTCAACGCTCGTTCAAACATGTTGAGATGATCTCCTTGTTAGGTCAAAAATTCTCCTTTATTGTATTTTTATGCACATTTGTGCAACACCACCAAAAATATACTATTGTTTTTGGGGTCATACTTAGCTATTCTTTTTGGTAGACAAGCACATCAGTATCAAAACTTTCCAAGCTTTTCAATGCCAGATTCAAAATTTACCATTCGGCAACAACCTAGTTCATTGAAATCAGCAAATAATATCACCTTTGTTTCAATTGAAAATAGTGTTATGAATGTTTAACCTTATAAGCGATTTATCAAGAAGAAGCTATTGTTATCAGTGTAGCTAGATCTCATTGCTGCATCAATATCTATCTGCACATTGCAATAAGTTTATAGGCAAGTGTTTGAATGATGTAAACTGTATTGTATCTCATTTTTCAATTTGGGTCAACTTTTGTTTGGGTATACATTCTTTAATCTAATCTTTTTTTATTCTCCAGCTTTGGCTTAAATTTTTGTCCAACAGGTCCAAACTTGTTAATTTTTTTTCAGATTCCTGATTTCAACAACCAAATAATAATTCCATTCCAATTAGGGTATTTTACAAAATATATTTGTTTAGCCCAAAAACTAATTTTTTGCATCTTGTCTTTGTTTTGTAGGTTTTACAAAGGCACAGTGCCCCGTCTAGGCCGAGTGTGTTTTGATGTTGCTTTTACATTTACAATATATGAACAAACAATGAAATTATTGGATTTTGTTTGGAAAACCGATTAGTACTCTATAGTAAGTATTTGCATTTTTTTTATTTGCAAAATCATTCAAATTTTATCAAGAAGGTTCCAAAGCCTTTGCTTAAAGTGAACACAAGATCATCAAACACTGGTTGTCCATTTCTTCTTCTAAAACTTTTTATCTGATAAGAGGCCCCCTGGAAGTATTCGTCTTAGATATTACTGTTTTCTTTCAGATGGTGGAACAATAAAACAATGATATGAAACATTTTGTGATGTGACAGATAATGTTATTCTATTACATAGTATGTAATTGGTTTCTGAGTGAGTGTTAAATGCTTTTTATATATAGACTCTTCATTAGAAAGGCATATATGTGCTAGATTTGTCAGTTACTTAGTATACTTTTTGGAAAATATGGAGAGCTCCTTATTTCATTCAGTTAGAATTGACACAAAACTTTATTTTTAAAAATATTTCTTTTGCATAAACGATAGATGTTGTATTTTGTCTGATAATTATTGATATTGATGTCTGATAGCGAAAGTCTTACTTCAACAAGAAAGAAATCGTTTATTAAATGTATAATAATAAGTGCTTAAACTATATGTATTATGAAATGAAATAGTTACAATAAAGCAGTTCTTCACTTATCTGCACTTCATAATAAAGACTTTGGTGATCTGTCTAAAATGGCTATACCTAATTAAAAATTATATTTCGAAGTAAACCCAATTTTTTTATTTAAGCTAAGTCTTTTTACTTACTTGCTGTATAACTTCTGTGAACAGTAATTTCAAAATAAATCCTTTCAAAAATATTGAACAGTATCATACAAATTTCGATTAAAACTTTTGTAACACAAACATCAGAACAGGTTACAAAATAGGCACTCAAGCTGAAATGCATTTTGTTGAACATAAATTATGTTACCATTTCCTCTGGAAGTAATATTTAGGTAAGAACCCATTTATAAAGATTAAATTTTTTTCACATCAGGTTTCTTTAACAAAGGCAAATTTGAAACTACCTTGTTGAGAAAAAAATAAGAGAAAATATGTTTCATTGAGCATTACTTTTTAAAACAAATAATACTACTGCTCTTTAAAACACATACTGCTATTTTAATGGCAATTTGTAAATTAATCAATAAGCATCTATGTTGGAAAAACATTTTAGAAATTCTAGTTCTTTTGGGCGTTAACATTTTGCCAGTTTTTTAATGGCTAGCAACTTGAAATAATTTTAATTGAAATTATCATTGTTTGAAATGTTGCAAGTAACTGTAACAGTGAAGTAATTACTGTCATTCAAATTCTGGATTTTGACATGAGATTTTCTTGTGACGCTAATTATGTACTTTTTAGCTGAGTGTTAACTTGTGTTTTGGAGAGCCCTTCAGGCTTTTGAATCTTCCAGATGATTTATCTGAGAGGGTGTTTCATCTTAGGTTTTTGCCCATACATTGGGATGCCAATCTTGCTGCACAGGTTAAAGCCTTTAAGTGCCTGTGATTTTATGATTCAAAACTTTGCCTTTAAAGAATTAATTCCAACAAAGTTAGGTTACTAAAGATAGGGAAGCCAAGATTTTGTTTTTGATTTTGAATTTTTTTGATGAAAACTACAAGACAATTTAGAAATTGTGAAAGTTTATCACCTCATTTCTCCATTTTAGTTGTTTGTTATGTCTATACACCTGTTGGTAGATAGACATAAGCAATATGATATTAGCTTATCAAATGCAAATAGCTTTTTGTCATTGATATCTTTACATTAAACAGCTTTGTTTCTAAAACATATAGCTGTTTACATTTTATCAGGTTTGTTAAAAATTTAGGGTATTTAAGAAAATTTTGAAAATGTTAAGATAACTTATTTAGGAAATTTGTTCAGAGATAGATGTTCAGAGATAATTTATTAATTTTATATAAAGAAACCTAAAAGAAGTGTTTTGAAACAGTACATGCAAGCAAGTAAAAGAAGTTAATTTGGTAACAGTTTGTATTTTCCAGTTGGACTTTCAGGTTACTGCTTGCCCTTGTATTTACATATGAAAGATTTTCTATTCACAAATCAGTTGATTTTCAACATTGCTTCATTTTGAACAGTTTTCTAATGATACAGCAACATCTTCATCTGTTTCAACTCCAGTTTCCTCCTGTAAAAATGTTTTTGAATCAATTTCAAGCAAACAGATATTAAGTCTGTTTAAATAATTCTTAATTATAACATAACAAACAACATGTTTTACATACATGCATAAGACAAGATAGGGTCAAAGAAATTAAGAAATATTTCTCACCAGTAGTTGCTTTTTTGTCTTTGGGTATCCTTCCAGGATGCAGTTAAGTAGATCCATTGCCTAGAAAAGGTAACATCCTAAAACTTTAATTATGTTGAATAATAGGCATACCTAGTGTCTATCTCTTGTTGATTTTGCCATAGTCAAGGAGCATCTCAGCCTTGATGTATGTCAGGTCAAATAACAATATATCATAAAACCTAAATTTGTTTGTGGCACAAATGTTTCTAGAAGGTTGTGTTCAGTAAAAATAAAACCTCTTTATTATGATAAGCTTATAAATTTATTAAAATCTGAATCTGATAACGATAATCAATATTGTGTATCAAAGCATGTTTTTGATGCTAAAGAATGTTTTTATACTTTAAAGAATAGATTGTGATACATAATCTCAACAAATTTTACCATCCGCTTTCTTTTCTTCCAATGTTGGATATATTCTTTATTGTCTTTGTATATCTAGAACAGGCATAACAAATGTTGCAACAAATGCATGTAATAACAAAATACTTGCAGAAAGAAATGGTGAACAAATTGAATAAAGCATATAGCAGGGTTTTTATATGCCAATAAAAGAAAACCAGCAAGGATCTTGAAATGTAAAAAGGTCAGCTTCTTTCTTTCACAATATGGAAAATATGGAAAAGGTCAAACACAGGGAACAGTGAAGTTTGGCTTTGAGTTCATTTGACATACAATAACAAAAATTATAGCTCTTTTCAGCATTCCAAAAAAAGACCTCATTTCCCAAAATGTTTATGTGTTTTTGAAAAATCACTGCGTGTTCTAGGTTGGCTAAATCTTTCTTGTTATTAACTTAGCCTTCCTTCGTACTAACGTCCACCATTCCTGTAAGTAGATTTGACGGTCTGGATGTGAAAACTTGAAATATTAATTGTACCAATGTTTCATCAAAAAGACTTGTGTACCTTTTCTTTCACTTCAGGAGTTATACCATTACCCTCTAAAAAGAAGATTGGACATTAAGTTTACTGAATTTACAGTTTGTAAACTGTGCACATAGTAGAGGTAAAATTTATGTGAACAAATGGAACAGCAGCCCCCAAACTTTAAGAAGGTTTGGCAAAAATAAAATTTTTGGAAGTTTCAGGCTTCAATTCCTAAATATGTATACATCTTACTTAACAGCTAAGAACAGTCCATTTCTGTGCACAAAAGTACATCTCAGTTTTATAATCATTTTTTCGTCCTTAAGAATATATTATTTTTGCTGCTGCATCTTAGATTGTAGGCAACATTAATTCTGTGACTTTTATTAATGTTTTTATTGGAAGGCTGTTACAAAGTTGAAAGTTACAATGTCAACAGCCTATACAAACCTGACTCAATTTTTTTAATTCTTTTTTGCATTGATTGACACTTAAAAGAAAAAGTAAATGAATGTTTATCAAAAGATTTATGATTAAGGTAGTCTAGGAAATCAAACATCAAATTATCAAAAGATATAATAAAAACCAGCAATTGTTCATTTTGGTATGGTTCAGAGGATCTTAAAACAAAATGTTTGTTTTAATAGTGAATTTATCATTCACAAATTTTAATCATGATATCTTCATTAAATTTGGCATTTGATTCGTTAATGACTTGTATGATAAGTACCTCCTTTTCCAATTCCTCCAACCTTTCAGCTGCATCTTTAGTTGTCATCTGGTTATTCAAATTCCCTATAACTGTTAAGGTTTACAAATGTAAGAATAATATTTTCATGATAAGACAATTGATAACTATAAATTCCATAATTCTATGCTGGAAAATATAACTTCTATCTGGAGAATGTTTAAAAGGTAAATTCAAAAAGACTTTGGTTGAAATACATATATTGTATAGTAAAAATTATAGGCGTTGTTTAAATGGTTATGTGATCTAAATAGTTATCTCCTAGCAAACAAAGACAAGATTTTGTTAGAAATACAGCACAAGTTAAATAAAACCTTATTAATAATGAAACATAATTTTTCATAATGAATATAGATTTTCTTACCTGATTCTTGTGATTTACATTTTTGCCTCAATTTTGTTAGTTCGTCATTTAATTCAAAGATTTCTTGATCCATTGATTTCAACTCATTTTCATCATATTCTCCATACTGAGCCTAAAATTTAAAATCATTGATGGCAGTGGTAGCAAATTTCATTATAGTGAATTCAGATGAGTACCTAATTTCTGCCCACGGGACCATGGGAATCACTCTGTTTTACTCTATGTTTGTTGATGTGCAATAGAGAACTGACATCACCCTATTTTAACAAGAGGCAGGCATTAGCTTAGGGTGTATTCTTTCAAATGCAACAAAAATATTGTCCGATAATGATAAAACAAGACATTCCATAAATGCTCTAATTAGCCCCCTAGGGGCTTATTTATTTTTGATGTTTTTGGATGGGGTTATTTGAGGGAGGGCTTATTCAGAGGGGCTTATAAAATTATAGTAGACATCAAGAAGACATTATTGAAAGACCTCATATATCTTAGTAGAAATTTCTCTATTAACATTTAATTAATTATTACAAAAAGTATGAGTAATTCAATAATGGTAACTCAATAAAATACCAAAGGCAACCTCAGATGGCAACAGTCAACAAATCAATGGAGCCAATTTGAGGATTTATGGTAGCAGTGGGGGCTTATTGGAGGGGGGCTTATTGACAATTTGTTGCCATAAGGTGGGGGCTTATTTGAGGGGGGGGGCTTCTTGAGAATTTACAGTATGGATGAAAGCTCTTTAAAATAGTTCAACAATATATCGTGAAGCTACAAAATTCAGCTGTTACATGTGGATAAATTGCATGCAAATTATGAGCACTCTGACAATTTTTAAATGCTTATTTATTTGAGCATTGACTGACCTGCATTGGTGCATAAACCTTCTGCTTCCCATATGTTTTTTCATGAATAACTTTCTTCTCTGCCAGGCTTTCCAATGCTTTCACAACTGCCTGTTAAAGTTAGTGATATTTGATTGATATTTGCTTAGTAAAACTGGGTTTCATTTTTATAATTCTATACACAAAGTAAACACTTGCAAAATCCTTGTGACCTTTTTTACAAAAAGAACATTGCATCATATATTTATTACATGTATTACATCATATAGTGAGTCAGAAATAATAAAATTATGAATATTATTATCTTTTTCTTGACCTTTCTTTAGTAAAATGCGCACAGCTGAATTATCATTGCATTATAGATGAAAAACTACTCAAAGGAAAGTAATTTTCCAGAAAAAAAATCAAGGATGTAATTGCATATGGGTTGGGTGTTACCCAAAATTCACAATTTCCTCTAATGGGAGTTCCATCAAGAGTTATCTCTAACAAGTAGAGTATGCTGTTCCAAAGTTTAAAACTTCTAATTAGCTGAAATATTGAATAAATGGTTTTTTTAAAACAAAAGATATGATAGATCAAGAAGGTAGAATTTAAATGGGGGCAAACTCATAGCACAACCTTAATTAAGTAATCAGATATGATTTTTCCCACTATTCAAACAATAATTGCATTGCAAAGCAAGAGGAATACTTGCAGTTTTACCAAACTCTTTATGCATGTTGTTGAAAATATCAGCTGAAATTGAAAACAAGCATTAACTCGTTTTGCACGTTAGTCTATAGCATATTACCCATTTTATTAGACTCTGCAAGTTCTTGAAGAGAACGGACAAAATTCGTGGAGAGAATAACTTTTACATGCAGTCTAAAAAGAATTTTTAACAAAGAACAAAGTTACACTTACGATCCAATTGGGGACATGATAGCCATGTCTGTCAATTGACTGTTACAAATAACAATACAGTAGCATTGAATTCCACACAAAATGATTGTTTAGGTCAGAGAAGATTTTTAGGCCTGTTGGCACTATCTGGCTTTAATAAAAGAGGGTGTCGATCTAGCCCCAGCACAATAACTAAAAACAACAGACACGAGAAAGGCTTTTTTCATACTTGCGCTATATGGCCTATTCTGCTTGTTTAAGTAATCAAGCACTGCATCTGCAAAGAAACAAAATACTACTGATGATGGAAGATGAACAAAATACTTTGCGATTCATTAATAATATAAAATGCACCTGTGTTATGTTTACAACCTTAAGATTGATAGTGCAACTGACATACCAAAAGTGATTCAATTTGTTTTCATCATGCTTGTCATTGTATACATTACTGACCGTATAAGTATCCGCACTTTTTGGGAAAATGGGGAGTCACCATAAAAGGAGATAAATAAATAAATGTTTATGTTGATATTTTTGCTTGGTATCATCAAAACGTTTCACTTACCGTCGGGACTCTTTTTCTTACTCATGCCTGACTTTTGAAAATATAAAAACTAGGTTGCCAGAAATTTTGTAACATTTCTTTATTTTTGTGGAAGTTGGCAATTATTCTGTCGACAATATTTCCCGCTTTTTCTGGCTGCCTCCCAGGCCTCTGCTCAGCCTCCGCTGCATCTCAGTACTGTTTTGAAAAGGAGGTCGTGCTATCCATCTTTCTCTCTAATCAAGCATCCTCCGAAAATGGTAGGTGATAAAAACATCTATTGCTGGATCTTGATAGATCTTCTGCAAATAGCAATATATATGCCTTAGATCCTCATCCATCCAATTGCAAAAACAATTTTACTCAGTCTGTAGTTTTATTTTCCGGTTAAAGTAAGTTTTTGCATGAATGAGCTCCAGTTGCATTGGTTTACCAATCGGTGATTTGACTGCTGTAAATGATGAAAATTTTGTTGTATGAACATTAATACGTGTTTAAAACAACCGCATCGCTCTGATACAGCAGCTTTAGGGAAACTGACGCTTAAGGGAGTATTATATAATTTACTATTTGCTCTTTGGTCAAAGGATAGGCCTAACTGTACCCTAAAACTCGTTATTTTGTGTTTCAAAGTTTGAAATATTGAAGTGAAATTTAGTTTAACCACTAAATGGCCCCATAACTGCTAGAAAATTTCACCACTGGCTGTTTTTCTACGTTGATTACGCAAAGAGCGTCCTAACAAAGACAGTCCTAGAAGAAAATTATTAGGCCTCATTTTCTAAATGTGTGTTGTGGTGATATGTTAGTAGTTGTTAACTAGATGATAGGCAGGAGAACCTATCAAGTTAATCACTTTTTTCTTTTATATATATTTATACGTATAAAATAATAAGTTGAAGGTACTACTTGGCCAGAATTTGCTGCTGCATTTTACACTGCAGCAGCTGCAAATTCCATTTAAATGTACTGGAAACTCTAAATTTTAAAAAAGATGTAATTCATTACTTGATTTTCTCAACAACATGAAAATATCAATTTGGCAATTCCCTGGATAAACTTGCATTCTTGTCTCTTTAGTAACAATTTTTTTACAGGCCAAGCGTACCAGAAAGGTGGGGATTGTTGGTAAATATGGTACCCGTTATGGTGCCTCGCTTAGGAAGATGGCCAAAAAAATAGAAGTTAGCCAACATTCTAAATACACCTGTCACTTTTGTGGAAAGGTATGTATAAAATTGCAGGATAAACCATCAAAATCTGTGCTTTAAATGATGAATTGCACTGGGCAATGAAATAACATGATTATAAACATTGCATTTGTTCTGATAAAGCACAGATCCTTGTTATTTATATACACAGTTTAGTCTCACATTATTGAAGATCTAGATCTGCGGAAGAAGTTTAATGCTATTTGATTCATATCATGTCTTTTTATCAGACTATAAGTTTTTTCTTAATAGGCCAAATTGTCTCTTTTTCTTTCTCAATAATCATGAAAGAGAATTCTTATCAGATTTAAAGGCAATTTATATACAGTTGCAAAGATTGTTGTTGAAAGAAAAGGTTTTATTACAAATTTACCTACAGTTTGTCATAAGAAAGCCTAACAAAGACTTCTAACATTTTTGGTGAGGCAGTTGAGCAAGGTGTCTTGCAGCTCTTTAATGACATTTTAATATTTTGTCTGGAAATTTTGCAAGTGGAATGACATACCATTGCTGACCTAAGATAAAAAAGTTTCATTTTTAACTAAGCTGTGACAATCTGTATAGGAAGGTATTTAAATCATTTATTTTTTTAGATTATTGTTATCAATGAATTGTTTCTTTTCTCTTATTAATTTTCAAAGCCACTGAAATATTGTAACTGTTTTGTTCAAAGGATTCAATGAAGCGAACATGTGTTGGTATCTGGAAATGCAAATCATGTAGAAAAGTTGTTGCTGGTGGAGCATGGGCACCTTCGTAAGTGTTCAGATATAAGTTAAACCACATTGGCAATCCCATTTAGTGTCTAAGAATTTTAAAATTTTATGACAAATGATTTCAGCTTTTTCAGCCCTAATCTACACATGATGGTCTAGCCTTAGCTAAGAGATTTATTGATCAATCATCCAGTTTGCTTTTATTTTAAACAGCTCATATTCTGCATTTGATAAAGCTCTATGCTGAATCTTGAATAGTATAAAATGGTTATAGAGGGTATTATTTGTGTCTGTATTCGCAATAGTGTACTGATTTTTTGCTTGGTACAGAGTAACATAATGTTAAAAAGACGATCAATGTAATTATATTGTACCAGGAAAAACGTTTTGAGCATAGCCCGTTATCAAGTAATCTGCATAGCATCATATTGTACCGCACACATTTTAATATATTTATAGAATGTTAAAAGACCTGTAAGCAAGTGCTGTAAATGATGATACAGCACTGGGTTATGATTAACAGTGATTCATCATGTTTAATTGAATCTGATACAGCATTGCTTTATTTCAAAATAGGCCCATAACTTTCCTATGTCATTTGATCTAAACCAGACTGCTTTTTGAACACTACCTTCTTACCTTTTTATATGTATATGTCTCAATATTAACTAAGTTTTGGCTTTAGTTTTCAAACCTTAAATGTTATTGAACATCATCCCAAAATTTACAGAACTGCTTATATACTTCGATTGTTTGTTTTACCCTAGAACAACCGCTGCTGTAACTGTGAGAGGAGCAATTCGTCGTCTCCGGGAAATGGCAGAAACATAATGTTTCCAAACTATAAAATATGTTGTAAAATACCTACCAGTTGTCTGTTTTTTGACTTCTTCTTTTAAGTACACCAGGTTTCTTCCATCAAAAAAGGTGTGATAACATGCATGTCTGCTGTAAATGATGAAGATGTTTTTATGACAATCTCATGATAATAACTACCGCATCGCTCTGATACAGCAGCTTTGTCATTAAAAATGTGACAAAGAATATCATGTTGACATATGGTGTAGTTTGTGATTGATGAGTATTTAGGCAATGCTTTGAAATCTCAATGTGCACAAAATATTTTGAGGTCATTGTTAACAATGTCAAGAGGGTTTGAAACTAATGGGGAGAGCATAAGTTTTGCTGAAGGCACAACTTTATACTGAATAATTGGGATGTGGCCATGTCCAAGGGGGTACTCCAATAAAGGTCTGATGGGAGGTCCAGTAGATTCGAGGGTGTTACTAAAAGGTCCAGTTTCAATAATAACACAATGGCTTAGTTTAGCTTGCATTTTATCATAGAAATTAATACAATTTTATCTTCCCTGAATCAACATCAGTTCTGAAGCAACAAATATTTGTCCCTATGCTACCATTTGAGGGTTATTGTCAAATAGATTACCGTTTGGGGGCAATTCTTTGACCCTGATAGGACCCCCTAGAGTACCCTGCAGAAGCTACACACTTTTTTTATAAGAACAGGTAAATTTGAGTTTAGACTGATTGTTATTAATTTTTCCGAAAATCTGAATCTGGATTGTTCTTAATTTTTTCTAAAATTTATAGGGTGTAAGCAGTGCTATTTCTAGCTTTTCGTTCTGGGGAGGTGTTCAGGCCTCTTGCCAACAAAGTGCGTAGAGATAAACTTAATTTGCCGCCATGTTTTAATATTCACCGAAAAAGCACCCACACATGGCTGAAAATCCTCGTTTTTTGAGATAAAACGTTGTTCAAAATTTCATTTTATAGTAGCTCAGCCTCAGCTTGTTCTTAATTTGTTCTTAAATTTTGACCCATTTTGAGGCTCTTGTTCTTACAAAGTTGTTCTTATAAAAAAAGTGTATGTAATCTCAGTGGGGTCGAGGGTAAAGCCCTAAAAGCTCTAATACTTACAAGAAATTTGGCTAGAGGTACAACCAAATTCAAAAACGTCGCACAAAGTTAAAATTTACTGCAAAGTTTAAAGGCATTTACCAGATATGCTAAAGGGGAAATTTGATTTCAAAGCTAGTGCTTCTGACGATTGTGGAGATGGCAATGACCCCCAGTTTTTGAAGAACAGTAAACAAATTTTAAAGAACAATTTTAGGCATCTGCCCCCAGCACTACCCCAAAGCCTTGTTCCTGCCCGCAACTCTCCAATTTGCATTTGAGCCCATGAGTTACTTGAACTTTTTTGCCTGCACGAATCATTAAATATAGAAAGCACTTTTATAGAATGGAGCACGAGCTCAGCTGCAAATAGGTTCTTCACTTGGCCTCTAATTCTTAAAAGTTGGGGGCGGGTGCACCCGGGTCCTTATGTCAAACTCTCAATAATATCTCCAATGGCCACCATTACAATAAATGAAAACAAGAAAAGCAACCCCAGGACACCACCAAGGACCGTAGAGCATATTACAGATTTAAAGGGCTAAAAAGTTTTGGGGGCAGGGTTACATACGCTAAAAAACAAGAGCAGTGCGACTTTGGTATGACCAGATATTAAGTAGATTTTGGAAATTATTGGGGGGGGGGCTAAAGTCACCGTAGCCTCCCGCTTGTCCCTGGATACCATGTACCAACTTCCGCACACCTGTCAAAAAGTTGGCACAAACGTGCCCTTTGTCACAAAGTGATTTCTGGTACATATGTACCTATGCCACCTTCATTGCCGCACCACCTTCAACCTACACTGTTCTGAGGGTTTTTCGTTTGGTAGCCTGTACACACATCGCAATATCTGTAGGAACATCATGTATTGCAGACTAAATACCGTCATTCCACGGCTCGTTAAGGAAAAGGGTCTTACCAGACCGATTTTCAAGGTAAATCTATTCCCATTGACGATTCGATCAATTTACCATTTATTACATAACCTGTGGTGAGGCTTGGCCTACGTTATTACTTTTATCATTGTCGTTTGCGAAATATCAAGTTTCGGCCAAGCAATCTCTATCCCATCAAATGTTTTTCTTTCTCAATATTTGTTCCCATTGCTCAATTTCCTTCACGAGCAAATGCAACATCTGTAGGAACAGAAGTACATGCAATCAAATTTGGATGTACAACATAATTTTGAAAAGAAGGAGCAAAATTGTATGCATTCATCAGTACATGCAATCCAAATTGTAAAGAAAGGAGGATTTAACCACTCTTTTATAATGTATACTTCTTACATCACCTTTGGTTTTTGCAATTTCGCACACCTTTTCAGTTAAAAAGATCTATATATCTAAAATATTAATACATACATTAAGGTGGTAGGGTCTACCAGAGAAGACCATTCTTTTGGGATACTTGTGATTTTAGGCAAGAGAATGGCATTTCACAAATTTTTAAAAAGTCTAATGTGCTGTTTTGAAAATGGAAAGTGTGATACACCATTTGAAATTTGTAATAATTACGTATTTACATCTTGCATTCACTTCTTTTTGTGAACAAAAAAACCAGACATACACATCTTGTCTCTACTTTGTCATTATTAAGGCAAAAATTGGCTGTGTTTCAATTGTTACAGCCTATGCAGGACAAGATTTGCTTTGTGTCCAATCTGGAAAACAATTATGGTTTATTCAACCACTTAATTGGCTTTTGATTGCCATTTTCTGGCCTTTTCCTTTTAGGTGGGAATTACCCTTTACTTTTCCAACTCCATCTCGAAATCATTTGCACTTTTAACTAAATTCCTTTACACAAAATTTTACCTGCTGGAGACAAAGTATTAAAGTGCAGTACAAATACTGCGAGGCAAACAGAGGACTACTCAGCTCACTGGTCAAGCTGCTAATGAAACAATGATTGCTTGAACTTTGAAATTTTATAGATGCTACCAATTATTTTGAGCACTGAAATTCATTTTCCAGTATGCAAAGCATGTCCATTGTACACTGAAGATATTCTATAAATGAGGACATACCTAAAAACTAGATCTTTTTAATATATGCATATATGCTGTAAAAGATGCATACTGACTTTTGTACACCTGCACCTGAAGTTTAGGGCTGTTGGCACACCCTAAGATCTTGTCAAAATCCACAATACTCTACAAACTGAGGCATTTTTATCTCAAACACTTAGATCAAGACATTGTAGCCAGACCACCAACTCAGGTCCCATTCATACTATTTTTTCCAACAATACAGGTGGGGGTATGATCTGTTTTGGTTTTGGTTTCACTTTGCTTCATAAAGAAAATTGGTATATTTGAAGATAACTTTGAAATCTAATCAAAATTAAAATGGAACAAAATTCAAAATGCCAGTAATTATCGCAGTGGATCATTTTGGACCTGCAAAACAGCCAAACTGAGCTAAGAAATATGAACACTTATTGTTTTAGCAGCATTTTTCATCTGATTACAGTTTACCTTGAACTTGAAGCCTAGTTTGGAAAACTAATTTAATTATAAATACACAATGGAAAATGACCAATGTGGGTATAACATTGAATGCTCCTCAGGACCTTAAGGCCTTTCTTTATTCTTTATATAGGAGATCACTGGCCTTGTGGGAATTTTTTCATGAAAAGTAAAATTGTATATACAAAATGATGACTTGTACCCAAATCATTGGACAGAGTACCTGTTATGATACATAATGATCATTCAACTTCCTTTTCAAAGCAGCTCAACTTCAATATGCTCTGATAAACATTTTGCCATAACTGAAATATCCCACTGCCAGCCCTGACATTGATATCTGTTTTGCTTTGGTGAAAGTTCTAGTTCTGATGTCTAAATTTTAGGGATGTACGTACCAGGCAGTAGCACAATTACACAGGGAGCCTTTGCATCCAGAATGGGCAGAAAAGGCTAAAAAGGAAATAAAGGGTGCAGATCCAAATGAAAAACTCATGTGGAACACCCCTGAGGTAATTTTTTGTTATCTAATTTTCACCTGAAATTAAAAAGAGGTTTGTTTATGTTTCTGGTCCAAGTTGTGAACATAACTGGAATTACCATTTTTAAATCTTGGATGAAAGAAATCATAATTTAGCTGATTAATCAAATGTTGCTCATTTAGCTTTTTTAATGTGTCTTTTGTCTGTGCATATTGAGTTTGATAAAGGATAGCAGGTCAATTGTCTTGGAGAAAAGGTTGTTGTGAAGAAAGGACTCAATATACCTTTTATAAATAATATTCATAATAAAGTTTGCCTTCTGAATGTTTCAGGGTATTAAGGTAAAGCCACTGTATACTAAACGAGACACACAACATGCGGAAGAGGAGACCCCAGGGAGTTTTCCATTCACAAGAGGACCATATGCAACCATGTACACTCATCGACCTTGGACAATTCGTCAGGTATGACCGATACTGAAAGTTTCTGTTTTCCCTTTCAATGTCATGTAGATGGATGGATCAGAAAACCTTAAATATTACACATTTTTAATTGGTTTTCAATGCAGGATAGTACTACATCATATTTTCATTTTCTTGAAAAAACTTTTTACCTAAATGATGTAATATTTGTTGTTGTTCGGATGGAATGAGATGTTTTGGTTATGGCTGATTTGCTCATTATTCCTGTGGTGTTCTCAGAAGGAATTTAAAATCTTATCAAAAAAGTTAAGGCCTTATGCATGCGCTTCCTAGGTAATTGATACATACTTGTTGGATCTTGATACCTGAGATGCTGAAAGTATATTATAAACGTTTTGTTTCTGTTGTTCTTATCACCCTTTCACCTATTACAAATTTTGGAGACTCAAGCTTAATGCAGGGAATTATTGTCTTTGGTTGACATCTTATAATGTATGATGAATAACAATGAAAAGAGCACATAATCTCTGAAATGATGATTCTACAAAGATCCTTTATTTCTTAAAACACTGTTTTTTTCAAATGTTGCTTTTATTCTCTGATTTCATTTTTTGTAATAAAAGTATGCAGGATTCAGTACTGTGGAAGAAAGTAACAGGTTTTATAAAGAAAACATCAAAGCTGGCCAACAAGGATTGAGTGTAGCATTTGATCTTGCTACTCACAGGGGGTACGTTTTGTCACTTTTTGGGACTTTGATGCTATAAATTGTATTTTCAAATATTCTTTTCAAAAGTTTTCAGGTTTATCCTTATCTAAATGATTTTGAAGATCTGTGTTCAAAATTATTTTTGCTCAAAAATCTAAACTTATCTGCTAAAACAATGAGGTAGGAGAGCAGTAGGAACCATTTTTAGGTGCCATTATTGCTCTCACTCTTTAAACTCTTGCCCACAACTGAAACAGTAACATTCTTTCTTGCAACCTGTTGCAAATGGGAGACATTTCCTAATGAATGAAGGCATTGCATTAGATTGTTTCACAAAAACTTGACAAAAAGTTCTCAATCATGCATTTTATTTCTCAAGTACGATCCCAGCAAAGGATATATTTTTGCAAAATAGATAAATAAGATGTAATATATTGTGGAGTTTAACCCAACTGGTGAAACTTGAATTTCAAACACTAAAATCATTATAGTTGTTCTTGATAAGGACATGTAATATTTAGCAAGCAAACTTCGTTGGCACTTGAAAAGCTGAATCACATTATCTTTTCGATGTTTTCCAGTTATGATTCAGATAATCCACGGGTGCATGGCGATGTTGGAATGGCAGGGGTTGCTGTTGATTCAGTCGAGGACATGAAGGTATGTCGTGCTTAACTGCTATAACAAATGTACCTTAGTGCTTCTAGGACAGTGGCAATATACGTTTGCTACTTTGCTCATCTTTGTCCAGGTAATGCAGTTCTGTATTTGAAGTAAACATTGAGATAACCTGCGCAAGTGCGAGGATGGCTCAAAGGTTTGGGTTGCTGACTACAGATCTGAAGCTCTGGGGTTTGAGTTCCTGATGTGACCAAACTTTCACCCAGAGTGAGGAGAGTCACCAGCTCTGTGTATTTCCAGCAACAGGCATAGAAATCACATGGTGTGGCCATATCAAATGTAACGACTAGGACACTGCTCGAGAAGGGCAGCTTCTCAGTGCCCTAAAAACTACCATTAGATGCTTGTTGGGAATCCAATACAATGCAATGCAATGCAATGCAATAGCCGAATGTTACCAGTTGCATCTTATTTCTCTCAATTCTGTCTTGTGAAATTAGGTACTTGCCTCTGCTTTTTCACATGAGATGAGCCATGTCTCACTTTATCAGATTGCTTACTAACTAAAGCAATTAATTAAATGTATTTCTTGAATTGTAACCTGGGTACCATTTCACAACAAAAATACTGACATAGATTTCCATTCAGTAGATTTTTATATAGCAATTATTTAGCGATTTCTATACAGCTGTTTTCTGTTTATTACAGCAATTGTTTGATAGCATCCCGTTAGACAAGATGAGCGTTTCCATGACAATGAATGGCGCGGTATTGCCAGTATTAGCCATGTACATTGTAGCTGCAGAGGAACAAGTAAGTAAACACATCATTCATGCATTTTAGATCCTAGATGGCAAATGAAGCGAACAGTGAAGCAGGCGACAAGATGCTTGCTTTGCCTGTGCATTATCAGCAGATATTTTGAATGCACAATGCAGGAAGGTATATTTATCCGTATTACGTTCTTGCTCTTTCCCCTCGCATGTAGGTGCATTTGCCACCGGGTAAAGGCACGGGTGCCTAAAATGTCACATTCATTTTTTACGAACGTTCGAAAGTAAACTTTAAGAAGCTCAAAAAATAAAATCTGTAAATCTTAAGGTAAAGAGATCCCCATTTTATAATGGTTTTACCAGGTAGAGTTTTGTAGGACAATTTTCAAGCTAAATGTAAAGTTTCATTTTAGGGTGTGAGCCATGACAAGCTGTCCGGTACTATTCAGAATGATATATTGAAGGAATTTATGGTGCGAAATACATACATTTATCCTCCAGAGCCCTCAATGAGAATTGTTGGAGATATTTTTGAGTTCACATCGAAGGTTGGTAGCTTTCTGGCAATTTGTTTTTGTTCTTTTTTGTAATATGAAGTCTGTCTTTCAGTACGTGACAAAAAGGTAGCTTGTTATAAGTGAGCATGAAAATGCAGAGGAATTTCACATTGCAAAGTTGAACTAACCAATTTCAACTGTTCATCTGGTTTTGTGCTTAGGCTGGTTGAAGTGATAGAGAAGCAATGTTCAGTAGCCTTATATCAGTCTTTCTAGCCCTTTGACTTTCTTGTTATTTAACTTATTGTTATTTTACTTATTGACTACGTTCTCATTAAATTCTTATTTCCTTACAGTACATGCCTAAATACAACAGTATTTCTATATCTGGTTACCACATGCAAGAGGCAGGGGCTGATGCTATTCTTGAAATGGCATTTACGATTGCAGATGGTTTAGAGTATTGCAGAACAGGTACCACTGTCTAAGGAACAACTTTTATTCATTCTTACATGTAATACTTGCCAAAGCAGGCTCTCACCTAGAGGTATCATAATGTCTAATTTAGTTGCAGAAGTTGAAGGATAAGGGACTATCAGTTTAAATAGGGGTAGTTTCTGTCGCACATTTTAGGATTATTTTTATTTATCTTTGTTAGAGTTTTGTTAATTTATCCCCTATATCGATTATTATGTCGTTTGCGTTCTGTGTAAGTTTGATCGATTTCCTGATATTTAATCTTGATCTTTTAATTAGGAATCAAGGCTGGAATGGACATAGATAAATTTGCACCACGTCTTTCTTTCTTCTGGGGTGTTGGCATGAATTTTTATATGGAAATCGCAAAAATGAGAGCTGCTCGCCGACTTTGGGCTAATCTGATCAAGACGAAGTTCAACGCCAAGAACCCAAAATCCTTGCTGTTGAGGGCTCATTCACAAACGTCTGGGTGGTCATTGACTGAACAGGTAGATGAATTTGGAAATGATGGATATTTGCTCCAAAAAATTGCCTCTTAACGGCAGGCTTTGAGAAGTTTATATCTTCATTAAATTACATTCTTTTCGTTCCCTTTCGAACCATTCCATATAGTCATTGGTTTGAATTTTCAGCGGTGTTTGATATGCTTTCCTAAAACAACTTCTTGAATTCTTAAGGGGTCTCAAATCGTTGAAGATTTAGAGGAAAAATTTCAAATGTTAATTTTGAAGAAATTTGTCAGATAAACTTGATGACTGCAAGCCCTAGGGCTGGTTCTCTGCGGCGAAAGAGCTTCTAACCAGTATTTTGTTCAAGCACTCCCTGATAATTGGCATTTCAAGCCAAGAGCTACCTGTAGTACAATCCAATATCTCATCTTTCCTAAATACCTGCTACAAAACCTTAAAATTTTCTTTGTAATGATACCTGATGTTTGAATATATATTATCTTTAAGAATGTCACGAAGTGCTGAATTTTACAGAATGCTATTATAGTTAAAACCAGCAAATTGTAATATTTTTGACAGCAGTAAGGAAGCATCATCTATTGAATGCTTGGTACAAGCTATTAGAAAGTGTCTGTTTTAAAATCTCAACAATTTTTTGCCATATTCTTCTAGGACCCATACAATAACATCATCCGAACGACGATTGAGGCAATGGCAGCTGTGTTTGGAGGCACCCAGTCACTGCATACTAATTCGTTCGACGAGGCATTGGCATTGCCGTCAGTATTCAGTGCAAGGCTTGCAAGAAACACACAAATTATTCTGCAGTCGGAGTCTGGAATACCCAACGTAAGCAGAATTTTCAATAAAATGAAAGTCGATAAATGTTTGGGGCTGTTAGCAGCTCCCCTTGCCATTTCTAAAACTATGATCACAACAATTTCACGTTTTGTTCGCCTCTAACGAATATTTGAATCTATGTCTCATACATTAACAGACATTCACGCTCGATCGAAAGTTTCTTTTTCAAAAAGCGTTTTCAATTTTGAGTTGGCTACTATTTCATACATGCTTGCCTGTCTTTAGGTTGCAGACCCATGGGGCGGCTCATATATGATGGAAAGCCTTACTAA
This sequence comes from Rhopilema esculentum, assembly GCF_013076305.1. Next base: position 13,029,466 of record NW_027019306.1, read on the forward strand.
TGAGATATATGAAGAAGCAAAGAAAGTCATAGATGAGGTAGAAGTGCTGTTGATTTTTTTTGCTGCAATTCGTAACACATTGTTAGTGTGCTTGCTACAATATTCTTATTCCTGTTGTCTGTTTCAGCGATAAATACATGGTGTCAAAATGGGCCCAACTTCCTTACACGCGTGGAGTTCAAAATTTACATTGCCATGAAAAATAAATATAGAGCATTAGTTATTTAGATTTTGCTGCTAGCAGTAATTTGAGAAATGGGCCAGTCTCAAAGATGGAATCCTGAACATTATACTTGTTTACCCATTTATTTTATCTACAACAAAAGCTTTATAGTGCGGGGAAGGATGATAGGTGATTTAAAACAGAATAGAAGAATGGTTATATATTAGAAATGACGGTATAATTGAAATGTACATATTTCCTTCAATAAAGATTGAAGAAATGGGAGGTATGGCAAAAGCTGTCGCATCAGGAATGCCAAAACTGCGTATCGAAGAATGTGCTGCTAAAAGGCAAGCACGAATCGATTCAGGCCAAGGTGGGGGCTCATTTTGTTTATTGTACCTAAATATTAAACGTATATTAAACGTGTATTAAACCTAATTTTATCTTCAGTTTTCGTATGGCTTCAGCATTGTTTGTAAGCCAGGGCAGAATAATCATAACTGGGCTTGAGAAGTTGAGTATAAGAGAAGAGATGTAATCTATTAAGTTTTAAACATATTACAGTTTTGCACAACAAGTTGATAGAGACTTTTGAAAACATAGTTTGGGTTTCTTTTCTTGCATTGCACGTAAACTATTTTTCTGGGTGGTCTCCAAGGCTATTGCCTGTGAACATTTTTATTAATTTATTTTTCAGAGGTCATTGTCGGCGTAAATAAGTACAAGCTGGCAAATGAAGATCCTGTCGATGTTCTTTGTGTAGACAACACGAAAGTACGAGAAAGCCAGGTAAACTGTTTTGTTCTTCGGCAGAATGTATCTGTTCATAATTCTGAAAAAATTCTGTTTACCGTTCCGTTTTATACTTACTGATGCCATACAGATGTTGTTCTTGATCGCATTTAGATTGAACCGTCCTGTTCTATTTACAAAACAGTGTACAGCTCTACATTTTACTATTCCATTTGTCGCATCTTTGTCATTCCAGTTTTTCCACGGTTTATAGTTATGGAGCTGCCTTTGTTTAAGTTGAAGTTTTGCTTTTTATAAAGTTTCAAGTATTGCTTCAATAGATTTGTCAGTATTGCACAATTCAACCTTGAGGTATCGCATGTTCTGGTGTCTAATTTTTCAACGTTTACCGGATTAAGAACTCTCTTTGTTTTAGTTTGTGTTTTGGAAATTGAAAAATTCAACCACCATCGAGCACAATTCAACCGATATGTTGTGACTTATCTAATTTGTTTATCTGAAGTCCATTTATTTTATCCAAGAACCGAATATGATTGCTTTTATGAATAAAGAAATTATTTTTTTCTCCAGGTTGCAAAATTACAACGCATTAGAGATACCAGAGATGCTGCAGCTGTACGTTGAAATTCATTTTTCAATATATTTTTTAATTAAAAACATTGACGAATAGATATTACATTTGTTGTTTATTGCGAGTTAAATTTTGTGAATTTTAGTTTTACTTAATTTAGATGCATTTTTATGCATATCAAGTAGTTATACTCTTTGGTAATTGTTATGTTTACTGTTTTTGTTGTTGTTGTTGTTGTTGTAATTGTTACGCACAATGAAGTTATCAGAAGGTCCTAATTTTCAGATAATCGAAAATTCATTTGCCATCCTCTTACTATAAATAATACTTCTGTCTTATAAGCCATTGGAGGAGAAATATTGAGAGTTGTTCGTTTATTTCTCCTCACCCTTGTAGCTGGGTATTGTGACCATCAGTTGAAAACCGTAAAAGTGATAAATGATAGTTAGGCTTAAAGCTCATACTTGAATTTACCATGGTGTCAAGAAATTTGACCGGTTTATCTAAAAAGATTCTTGACATACGTGTATGATATCCGTCCCATGATCTAAGAACAAGGGTAACTACGAATACTTTTCAAGCTTTTCTTTCAGGCCCGTGTTTCTACCTGGTCACATTTTTGTTGGCTGTAGCTTCTGTATGGTCACTTGTGGCTCTGGCATTACGTTACTGACCGTTCTTCCTATGTTTTATAGGCCAAGAAAGCCCTTGATGACATTACAGAGGCATGTGAAAGTAGCAGCGGAAATCTTCTTGATTTAGCAGTTAAGGTAAATAATCTTTGTGATTTGTTACCCATTTGGAGTGAACATCATCAAGATAAAATATATTCAAGACTTCTTGTAATGCTTTTGGCCGTCAGTCATTCGGTTTTTTTCATTATTTAGGCGTCCAGAGCAAGATGTACCGTTGGGGAAATCAGCGATGCCATGGAAAAAGTAAGATTGTCAATGATACTACCTTTATTTTCAATTACACGTCGTTTTATCTTTGTTTTTGGAGTCGCTTAAAATTTTGTAGCTTGGCTTAGGCCACGCGAACCTTTGGAAAGGCATTTATATACTTGAGTTATCCAGATACAAGGCTTTATTGTTGCAAAGCTTGAAATTTTTGTATTTTTGTTAAAGAAAACATAGACCTAAAGATAGGTTGGAATATCCCACAAGAATATATTGATTCGGAATTGCAGCCAAAATTCACGAAAAAAAGAAGCTACTTTTTGAACTCAAGTTTTGTTGACAATAACTGATTTATTATTCAACATTCAGTTAGTTTAAAATAGCAAAAACCTATTCATGCAGTTGTTTTTTGAAAAATAAATTTCGATTTGTTGATTAAACCGGTTAATTTTCTATTTTTCAGTTCTTAGCTCTTAATTTTCAACGAGTTTTTGAAGTTAATGCGATCGTCAAGCAACTTTGTTAACTCTTAAGAAATGTCTCAATTTTTTACAAAATCTCTGTAAAATTTTTAGGTCTACAAACGCCATGTAGCCAGTGATCGTATGGTGAGTGGTGCCTACAAAACAGAATATGGAGAAGCCAATGAAATTGAAGAAGTGGGCCACAGGATCAAAGTAGGTCTTTTTTTGTTCATCTGTCTGAGTGATGAAAGAATGCTTAATTATAGGCGCTATATGTTCTAGTGATTATATTAATATGAAATGCTACGAAGTTGTGAGGTTGGAAGGTGCAGTAGCTAAGATGCTAAGATGCCTATTGCCCTTCTCCTGTGGTCGCTGATTGAGGTGCCTCTTCGCTATAGTACCTCATTGTCAGTTTAATGCCATATTCCTAAAAAACTCTGTATATTGTTATGAAGTTGGCTAAATTTACTGCTATATTGGCGTCGAAATAAGCAAAGAGGAAAAAGGGAATGATCTGATGAAGGAATGAAGTATACATACCTGATTGGCTTCTTTAAAACTTTCCAATTTCTTAACCTTGGTTTAAGATTTCAGGTAGGGCTGTATCTGTAATGGCGTTATTATTTGCAGCAAATGTCAAAGTATAACGTAATAACATAGAGCAAAAATGTTTGCAGCCGCTGTGCAAAGAGCTTTTGCGCCTGCAAGCTGCGGCCAAATGGCGACGCGCAAAATTTTTCCCGCCAACCGACCATGTGACACTTTGATTCCGATCCAGGCCTCCTGGGAGGTGCAATGTTATAGGGTTTTGTGTCACCACAACCACAAAAGACCTGAGCATGGCGGAGTGAACTTAAAGCCTGATCGGCTCATTTTATATACAAAATTTTACCATGTGAGTATGCCTCAAATATTGTCAGTTCCACGGAGAAAAAGTTCAAAATTCAAATTTATTTTATCTCAAAAACGGCACCATGCCGCACGCTGATTTTTTTATTGATTTATCTTCATGCCCCGAAAAATAAGATTATATTGGTTGGCATATTTGGAAAATTGGGTCACGTTCATAATTTCACCGCAAAGATACCTAACTTTAGGATTGTCAATTTATGGGTGCGATTGAATGATGATTTAAAACCGCCATACTTTTTGGGATATGCGGTATATTCATGGAAGTTTTTCATTAAAATAGATTGGTCACGAATGTAAGTAGCTGTTTTTAACGCGATTTTGAAATCGCTTCGGTATTTTTCTATAAGAGTAGGAAACCAAACAAAAGCGAAATTTTGAAAGGTCAACATGGGAAGTTTTGTTCGATATTTGAATTAACGATCGTGAAAAATTTCCACCATGCCGCATCCTGAATTTTGTATACTTGTAGTCAAAAGTTCAATTTTTTTGTATATTGTCTCCTTCAGAGGCGGAAAATTGGGTAACGCTTGAAAATTTACTTTTTAAATTGTTCATATTTCCCTTCTTGCCTAATAGTAGGCCTAGGCATAGGATACTTTAGTTTGGCAGTAAAGCATAGGCCACGAAGAGATTAATAAGGTTTTAAAGCCATAATTTAATGATATAAATGTATCTTAAGTAGATAATTTATCTATTTGACTCCATAAAAATAAAGCAGAGGTAAGGTTAAAATTCAAAGTTTGTTTTCTCATATATTTTTATATCAATCGCATCCGGGACAGAACGACACAATTTTCGCGGGCAGGTAAATCACGTCAGCATGCGCGCGCATAAAAAACATTTTTGCACTATGTTGATAAATGCTGCTTTCCCTGAAGAGGTAGAGCAAATTTTCGCTTAAGAAGGGAGCGATAATGAGAGCAGCGATGAAAGCGAGGATGAAGAATCTAGTGACAGTGATGAAGACTTTTTATGAAGCGCAGGTACGATCCCTTTTGTACTTTTAGCCACATTTTAGGCAATCAAACACCTGATGTAACCCCCGTCTTCACAATCTTAGCCCCCCCCCCGATTCCTATAACTTGCTGCTACTTTGTAGAATAAACAAAAAGGCATCAAAGCAGTGTTCAAAATGGTATAAAATGATGTTTAACACCGAGAAAGATATGTTTTTGCGAAATAATTGATTACCATAATTGCTTTCATTTTTAAGCGTCGAACGAAGAGTTCAAGTGAATTTTGTTCCACTTTTCCGAGGTATTTTGAACATTATTTCTTCCTTGTACTCATATTGTAACTTTCTAAAAGTATTATCAGTCATTCTATCAGTTCAATTTTGCGTAGACAC